>CM040911.1:11648863-11815742 GCA_023029165.1 Gobiocypris rarus | reverse complement strand
ACATATGTTTTGGGATGTTTATACAGTATAATCGTTTTAATGGAAATAGTTTTTTTTTGACATTTTAAAAACAATTGTCTGACTCTGCATGTCACTGACAAAACAATAAAACAAACAAACAAACATGCAAATCTTACCAATTTCCCTTTAAATTCTATCCATCAAATACAATGGTATTTTTCATAATGTTGGGAAGATCACAGATGGAGTTATCATTAGGCTACTGTCTGCACATCAACAGCACACCACCGTGCAGCAGTGGTTGCACATTGCTGTCATCTGACCTTTTCAAACTGGCCAATGGACTGTTCTACCCCCGAACAAAAGAGCGCATCATTCATCACTGTTCTCGCAAAAAACATTTTCTCCGAACACGAGTTCTACAAATTAGTAGATTAATTATCATGCGCCTAGCACTCCTCGCTGTAATTAAAACATTAAAACGTAGCGTGCCACAGGAAAAGTGTTCAAAAGCATTTCTATCTAAATTCATATCATTTTTGTTTAACTTCTGGATAATGAATTTGAGTGCTTACCTCCATCAATGAGAGTGGAATATTTAATTAAATGTGAATATCAAAATGAAAAAATAATTTTGTTGACTTCATTACTTTGCTCACTCCAGTAAGAGATTGCATACACACGGTCTTGAGTGTGCGGACGGTGCGCACATATTTACGCTAATTTTATTATTTATAAATCCCGATATGTGCGTGTAAAATGTTGTATGCCTATCTCAATGCCTTTTTTTTGTGTACACAATGTTTATACATCAGGCCCTGGGCTGGGCTTGCTTGTTTGTTTGTTTATTTAAAAAAATATACATAAAGAATATAATATAAAGGCCTTTTCGCACCAAAAGTGAAATGAATAAGCCTGAAGGAAATGCAAAATCAAGCCTGTACAGTAGAGGGCGCAGCTCAAACAAACCTTTCAGCTGTACTGCCATTCTAGATCGCAGAAGAAAAGGCTATTCTTCTGCAATCCAGGATCCTTCTACTCAGAAGAACAGAAAACAAATGTGGTTTATCTAGACATTGGTTAATAAAGTGAGATTAAATACATAAAGTATATGTGTTATTTAACATTTAATTATTGCAGGTTTGCGTAATATTCACAGTTTTAATTCATTTTGAGGAATACTGAATCTGTTTTTGTGTGAGATTGTAGTTTAGAACTACAATAACCATTTTTTCCAAGCACTTTGCACAATACTCCTGATTTTTCTTACCATGGGAATAGGAGCTCTGTCATGGGAAAACATGGGAAAACAAAGTAATTTGCGTAACTGATTTGATAAAAGTAATTTAAAGGTAATGAGTTACTTTACCCGTTACTTGAAAAAAGCCATCTGACTACATAACTTGTGTTACTTGTAATGCATTACAACAATGCTGAACATAAACATAATTTCACCATAGATGAATATCGATTACAATGAGCACAAAAACAACATAACGTGCAGATTTTTCTTTAGCACACATACTTTAAAATATAAAATGTATATTTAATAATTATACTAATTGTATTTTACACAAGTTACAATAATAAACATTTTATGTTTTAATTTGATTTAATTGCCAAAAATCCTCAAGCTTTTATGTTGTTGGAAAACTGCAGACAGACCTTCAAGTCTCTGTTTAGTTGACAACAGGTTTATAAACTCTTTTGTTTCAAATCGGGTAAATTGCTGAAAACGTATGTTCATAAAAATGTCGGAAATTATGCGTGTGTGAATATAAATTGATTTTCCTAAGCATGTTAAATGCGACCTGCAGATGTTATTTGTGTGGAGCAGCATTTATTGCGAACTGTGCCACTCCGAGACACTGAAAACACCGGATCATAAGCTGAGCTGGCGCAAACGAACACCGTGAAACACTTCACTCTGAAACACGCAGCGCAGCATGGGACGAGTTATGAGCTTGTCATCAACATGCAAAACCCTGCAGTAGACTATTAAAATAAAGAATATTCAGAAACAGGTGCCGTTATATAACCTACAGGCTACAGGCAACCATTGTATTCTTATTTTTTATTTGAAATATTTTATTAAACTGCAGATTGAAAAAAGAGAATGCTTGATAATATTTTATAAATAAGAGATCACTGCCTATACCAAATTTATACAGAATTTACAAAACAAAACAAAAACACAAAAACATTTAACGCCCACTGTAAACTTACAAAATAAGAGAAACATCACATCTGGATGTGTAATCATTAAAAATATATATATTTGACAAAATTTCAAAAAATAAGGATGAATGATGTTTGACAGGTAACACGTCTCTTATCACAGCATAAGACACAAACAACAGCACCCAAACAACAGGCAAACTCTGCTCTCTTGTAGACCGTACAACTGGCATCTTAAGCTTTTAATGTTTTGCTTTAACTAATTACATAATAGTAAAACACTAGAACACATTAGCAGCTGCTTAGAAACGTCCTAGCAACCACCCAGGGCTGCGTTTCCCAAATGCATAGTGAACAAAATTGATCGTATGAGAACATTGGTGGCAATAGTCTTCACAATCAACTTGGGCTCACAATGCTTTTGGGAAACACAGCCCAGAACACCACAGAAACCACATAGCAATACCCTGGGCAACTGTCCAGAACTCCCTGACAGCATAGCAACTATCCTGACTACCCAACAACCGCTTTGTCAAGCCAACATACTATTAGCGTGTCTACTGGATTGTAACAAATGTGCTGGAACCCTATTGCAATTGTACTATTTTCTCCCTTTATCAGCTCTAAAACTGTCTAGACATCAGAAACCATATGCAATGTCAAACTCCTCCCATGTAGTACACCTAATTTGCATAAAAGTTACCATATGCTGACCCTCATATCAAAATAATTTATGTGTTAAAGCAAAAATGTAAGCAAAAACTATTGAATTCTGTTCCCAGCGGGCCATGTCCTGCAGAGTTGATCATAAATCTAATCAATCATGAACCAGTTAATCAAGGTCTTCAAAATTACATTCAGGTGTGTTTGATTACTGTTGGATATAAACTCTGATGATCCACAGACGTGACCCTCAGGGAACAGAACTAAATGTCCAATGACATTTTTGGGTGTTGCCCATTTTGACTAATCGACCTGATATCTTCCAAACAAAAAGTCCAAACTTAAAGGGGTCATATCAAGAGGAATCAAACTTTTCCTTGATATTTTGACGTATAAACAATGTAGGTTATAGTACTTGAAACTTCCTCTTCAGCCCAAAAAGAGAAAATATTGTTTCCACTCTGACTCTCATTTTATATCTCCACAGCCACAACATACAAAATAATTGCTGTGAATTGATAACGAGAGAGTGGTAATCCAAACCTGAAAGGGTTAATATCATTAGTGTATTGTGCTTTTACCAATTGAAAGATTAAGATGTCCAGTAAGATCCCCAGTATTCACAAAACATCTTAAGTTAGCTCTTAACTTGCTGATTTAGGAGAAACTATTAAATATAATGGGCGTGTCAGTCCTAATTTTAGTACTCCTCAATTAAAGAGTATTTCACAAAGCATTTTAGTGCTAAAGCCAGCTTCTAAAGTGAAAAGTTAGGAGTAGTCAAGAGGACTCCTAAGTCACTAAGACCAAATCACAAATAATCCTAATGGGTGTTTTGGACATTTAAATGCATTACATAGGAAGGGGGGAATCTCCTCAATCACCACCACTGTGCAGCACCACCTGGATGATGCGACGGCAGCTATATTGCGCCAGAACGCCCACCACCACACACCAGCTGATGGTGGAGAGGAGACAGAGTGATGAAGCCAATCATATATATATATATATATATATATATATATATATATATATATATATATATATATATATATATCAAAAAATTAGCATATTGTGATAAAAGTTCATTATTTTGTAATGAATTTTGGGTTTTCATGAGCTGTATGCCAAAATCATCAGTATTAAAACAATAAAAGACCTTATATATATATATATATATATATATATATATATGATTAAGAGGCCATGATGGAAAGAGGCCAATGGGCAAATTTGGCCAGGATGCTGGCTGGGTTACACCCCTACTCTTTATCGAAGGACATCCTGGGATTTTTAATGGCCACAGAGAGTCAGGACCTTGGTTTAATGTCTCATCCAAAGGACGGTGCTTGTTACAGTATAGTGTCCCCATCACTATACTGGGGTGTTAGGACCCACACAGACCACAGGGTGAGCGTCCCCTGTTGGCCTCACTAACACCTCTAACAGCAGCAAACTAGTTTTCCCAGGAGTCTGCATCCAGGTACTGACTAGGCTTAGCCCTGCTTAGCTTCAGTGGGCTTGGGCTTAGGCTACAGGGTGACGGTCTCTGATACTTTTTCCAATTTAAAAGAACAGCATTTATTTAAAACAAAAAACAACATTTACATTTTTGTAACAATGTAAAGTCTTTACTGTCACTTTTGTACTGTCACTTCTTGTTGCACTTTTTAATCAATCCTTGCTAAATAAAAGTATTAATTTCTTGTAATTCTTACAGACCACAAACTGTTAAACTTTTAAATGAAAATCATCGATTTGCACAAGATAATCCAGAGTCCTGTAGAGGACCTGTTTAGCAAACCATACCTACCCTGTAACTGCAATATTGATAAGAACACCTGACCAATTACCAACAGTAATTTAGTTTTAATTTTGGTTATCTAAATTGTTTTAGCTTTAGTCTAGTTTTAGTCAACTAAATATCATAAGACTTTAGTTGGATAAATCTACAATAGATACAAATCTAACAGTAAATAATAACAAATAAATACAATAGAACAAAGATACAAATTAAATAAACAGTGATTTAGGTTTGTCAGGTATGTTCAACACTAGTATTCAGGTAAGAAATTCTACCTACAGAAATTGAAGGAATCAAATGTAAAATGACAGTGAATAGTCTTCCTTGTCTAAACCCTTATTAAAGGGCACCTATTATGCCCCTTTTTACAATATGTAATATAAGTCTCAGGTGTTCCCAGAGTGTGCATGTAAAGTTTCAGATCAAAATTCCTAACAGATCATTTAATATACCATTTTGAAAATGGCAATTTTGGGGTTGAAGAAAAATGAGCTGTTCTGTGCATGACTCCTTTAATGCAAATGAGCTGCTGCTCACCTACACACTACTACTCACAGCAGTGAACACGGAATGAAAACTGAAACATGATATCTGTTTGTTTTAATGATCATCTCTATCACAGACACGTTCATGTGACATTGCAGCTCTTCATCATCATGAAATATTATAATCTGCATGAGTAAAGCCTTTCGCTCTCAACTTGCACACACACACACACACATGCTCCTGTTGCATGCACACAGAGCTGGATGTCAGCACATCCGAGAGTAGTCTATTAAACTAGACTAGTTCTATATCAAACAACAGGAGATAAACAGAAATTCACTCACTGCTCTTGACTGACTGAACTTTAGTAGCTTTAATAAGAACACATTTCTTACTTGAATGCTGCAGTTAATGCTCTGGCGAGGAGAGAAACATGGCGGACTGTGAACAGCTCAGCTCTCTGAGGGCGGGGTTTGTGCTAGTATGTCAGTGTCCATCAACACGTGTGGGCGGGGCCTCTGCAGTGCGACGTCACACTGCAGGAATCTGGAAACGGCTTGTTCTGAGACACTGCTTATGATTTATGGGGATTAAAAAAAAAGGAGTGGGTGGATTTTTACCATTATAGGGTGGTTGTGTACACACTGCCAACTCACATTTATGTTCATGCACCTTATAAAAGTGAATTTTGCATAATAGGTGCCCTTTAAATTTACTAAAGTAACTCAGTCAAGAGCAGTGATTTTCTCTTTATCTGTTGTTGTTCTGAATTAACATTAAGGACTCAGACAGCAGCAGGTTTAGGCTACTGTCACTTTAAGAACTAATGCACAGATCCAAATACAATTTTCTCCCAGCTGTTTACTTTCACTTAAGACAAAACCAACTGTCTAAATGAATAATGACCAAAATGGGCAGTTCGATATACATGTATAATTATAATTTATAATACATTTATATAATAAATTATAATTTGTATAATTTGTGCTATGTTACCTCAGATGCTCCCTCTTTAGTGCTCTACTGGTGTCGGCTCTAATTTAATTATTGCCTTGGCTATTTGAACTACAGTCCACCCTTACCTTTTGATTCTCAACCCTTCAAGTTTGTTAGTCTATAGGCGACAGCCAAGTGAAGAAGTGTGTCTCTTTGGTTTCTGGTATTGTCTTATTGAACGACATCCAGTTCAGACACTTGGGGAACCTTACTGGCTTTTTACTAGTAAGTCAGTTTGCACAGGACTACCATTAACTGCTAGCCTGGCGTGGTCATACTCAATTCTAGTCAGAATATGAGTCTGGTACCGCTCCATTGAGCTTTGATTATGGGGCGTGTTTCAACCGAGCCAGGAAAGACCTCAATTGGATAGACCCACAACCAATCAGAGCAACGGAGCGACGCCTAACGTTAGTTGTCAAATGTCAACAGAACTCAACTCCACTGTGTTGTCAAGTCCGTGTTTTTCTCCATGTCCGCAGGTTGAAGCGACCCCAATTATGTGATTATATAAACCCAGGAATGAGAATTTTAACTGGCAACCTTGCCAAAATAACATATTTTGCCAACCAAACGCCATTTTGTTCTGAGAACCCCTCGGAAAGTTATTGTTTTGGGCCATAGTTTTGAGTAGCAATTGTGCGCAACATTGCAAAAACACGTGGCAACCCTGTCTGCACGCGCGCTGGATTAAGTAACGTTACAAGAAAAAGATGAGTGTAAACGATCTTTGCCAGTGTTGTAATAAACGAATTTAAGGATACACAGAGTACTTACCAACACGATCATCGTTTCTGAGAGAAATAGTGAAGGTGAATGCATATACGAACAAGTTCTCCGTTTAGGATAAGAGCAAATTCAACCCAAAGCGCCTTTGATGACGTGGATGATTATGTTACTGTTGATCATCTGTCCATCATCGTCTAAAGCCCGCCCTGATGATTTCATTGGTCCGAACAGTTTCTGTTCGAGCATAATAACTCCTCTATGGAACGATTCCAGACCGAATTGCCAGAGCAAAAAAATTGTGGGCTAAATTCGTGGCTGGCATCCAGGCTAATTACCTGCTGTTTTTTACAGGCCATTTTATAGAAGGTAAAATACACTGTAATTTTTACTGGCATGTGAACGTGCAGTCCAGGAAAAAGTCCAGTACAATTACTGAGATGAGCAACTAGGATGGAATTAAAATTATGATGATGCTTAGGGAAATTAGTAAATAGTCTACCTACTCATATAAAACTAATACCATCCGAATAAGGCTTTCATCTGTCTGTCTATCTATCTTTCTATCCATCTATCTATAACAAAACATACATGATACAATGAAAAGTAGTGATAAACGGTCAGATGTTTATATAGCATGTTTACATTGAAAATCAATTAGAAATCAGTGCAGTGGAACACAAGAACAACCTCTGGCCCTTGAGATCCACTTTCCTGCCGAGTTTAGCTCAAACCCTGATCAAACACAAGCTAATCAAGGTCTTCAGCATTACTAGAATGTTACAGGCAGGTGAGTTTGATCAAGGTTGGAACTGGACCTTGCAGGAAAGTGGACCTCAAGGGCCAGAGCTGAGAATCCCTGGTCTGTCTAGATCCATCAAATATATGCTACCTCCAGATGTCATGGAAGGGAAACTACAATAAACCAACTCTGACATTAAACATTAGATAAAAGCTGCTAATAGGTTAAGACGCTTGCAGAAGTGAAGACCAATGTGTCTACAGGAAAGTGTCTAAGTGAACAAACAAATTAGAGCGAATGGAGTTATTGGAAAATGTAGCTCAGATTAAGGCAGGGGGTCCCCAGGGTCTAAAGTGTTTAAGAAAACGGACCCTGTGTTTGCTCATTTGTGTTTGTCCCTCCATTATGTTAATGTCATCCCAGCCACATCCCTAATTACAGCCACAATTACATGTATCGACTCCCCTGGGACATAAGCTGCAGAGAAACAAAATACAGCACACATGATAGAAGCGAAGTGTCTGGGGATCAAAATGTGTGCTTACTGTTTACACTGATTCATCACTAGTTCTTTGTTAGATTGAGAAACACTTTTATTCAATTCAATTAAAGCATGACACATCCAGTAGTTTCAGCAGATCACCTGAGGGATCAAGCAGCCAAGTAACTCTGCTATTGAAACATCTACTCACCACAGGTGGAATGCTACTCAAGTTACAGTGTTTAAGTACATGTGTCTGCTGTAAAAGTACCTGACTATAAAAAAACATTAACTTGACTTTATTAACAATGAAGAAATCATAACACCTTTAAACAAATTTGTATTTTGCTTTAAGATTGTAGTTCATGAATTAATGACAAGGAATGCCTGAGCAAAAAAACTGAACACTTGAGGCAAAAAGAAAGAATAGACTTTTTTCTGAACATTCTTCTAGAAGCATATTTGTGAGGTCAGGCACTGATGTTGGCCAAGAAGGCCCGGCTCGCAGTCTCCGCTCTAATTCATCCCAAAGGTGTTCTATCGGGTTGAGGTCAGGACTCTGCAGGCCAGTCAAGTTCCTCCACATTAAACTCACTCATCCATGTCTTTATGGACCTTTTTTTCTGCACTTGTGCGCAGTCATGTTGGAACAGGAAGGGGCCATCCTCAAACTGTTCCCACAAAGTTGGGAGCATGAAATTGTCCAAAATGTCTTGGTATGCTGAAGCATTAAGAGTTCCTTTCACTGGAACTAAGGGGCCAAGCCCAACCCCTGAAAAACTACCCCACACCATAATCCCCCCTCCACCAAACTTTACACTTGGCACAATGCAGTCAGGCAAGTCCCGTTCTCCTGGCAACCGCAAAACCCAGACTCGTCCATGGGATTGCCAGACAGAGAAGCGTGATTGGTCACTCCAGAGAACACGTCTTCACTGCTCTAGAGTCCAGTGGTGGAGTGCTTTACACCACTGCATCCCACGCTTTGCATTGTTTATATATATATATATATATATATATATATATATATATACATATATGTAAATAGCATGCCTTGTTGGCAAGTGCTATTCGCACTAGCTCCGCCTACCAATGCCTGGTTGGGGCAACCAAGATTTAAAAAAGCGCTCAGATTTCAACATCCTCAGTGGCGCAATCAGTAAATTTTAACGCAAATGACTGGGTTCGAGTCTGCCTTGTGCAGAGTTTGTCCTTATCTCTTTTTTCATCACAATTCACACAAGAAATGCATTTACTTTCAATAAAAATTAAGAAAATGTTCTAAATGTGGAAATAAAGTGCCTAATGAAATATTTAATAATAAAAAAGGCCTTTGTTTGGTAGGGTTAGGGGTCGGT
Source organism: Gobiocypris rarus (assembly GCA_023029165.1). NCBI lineage: Eukaryota > Metazoa > Chordata > Actinopteri > Cypriniformes > Gobionidae > Gobiocypris > Gobiocypris rarus. Next base: position 11,806,347 of record CM040911.1, on the reverse strand, counting down.
GTAGGGAGGGCTTTTATTGTCCCATTCAGGCAGAAGCCATTTAATAATTTTAATGAATATAATCATTACACTCAATGTTATTATTGCATCCTTTTAATGTACAACAACACTGAGGTGTAAATTGTATGTATCTGTCAAAAAGTATACATTACATGTAATTACTATTTACACATATTGCAAGGAACTTATATTGAATATATCAACTTAGTAAATAGCATATATCGCTAAGAAAATGTTATTTTCACTGAGTGTAAATATAATCTATATATATATAGAGTCCCGACTAAGGATTTACACATTCGAACCAGAATTGTCGAATCTTTCAGTAGTCGACTGAACGGCCGTGCACATTTCAGTTTTGGTTTTGATTTAGCGCCAATTCGGGAGCGGGTTGCTTGAATTGTGGGTTCATTAGCCTATTATTCTTAATGAAAAACACAACAACAACAACACAGTACAATGACAAACTCACTTAAATAGGCGCCTTTACATTTAGCTTTGAAACCAAATCTTCCGTGATCATCTGGTCTTTCAGCTCTTGGCTCTAGTGATAAATGAGATCTGAGTCCTGCTGCGTTTGTGTTGCGACACTCGTCTGAACATGCTTTATTAAGTAGACACATTCAGTTTTTATTTGTACTGTCGGTTCTCTAACTGAACTGAATTATTTTATTACTATTAAAAAAAATCTTAAACTGACAATACCAGACTCTGTATTACCAGACTCGGCATAAAGCTTTCTTATTTAGGTTTAAATAAAAGGTAATGTGGTGGATAAACATTCGTAAAACGTTTTCTCATAACATTTTAAAGCCGAGATCGAACACTGACTGCAGACAGGATTTGCATTTCACATTTTGCGAAATTAAATTAAATCGGCAAAATTGCCTGTGCCAGCATGCTTTCATTGCAGCGCAACATCGACACAACGAAAAACAATAAAAAGCATTAATTTACAGAATTAAATTGAAACAGAATATACATTTCTAATAATAAAAAAATAAATAAAAACAAAAAGTCAGAATCAAGTCACAGAGCATAATAAATGTGCAAAATGCCAAAGTGCAGGGGAACATATATAAAAAAAAATGTAATAAAAAAAATAAAAAACACAAACACAAGCCACAGTTAAATTAGGTAACCCTGAGTGATCAATAAATAAAATAAAAATAAATACATTATTAAAACAACGAAAGTTTAGAAGAATTGTGAACTTTCTCTTTTTAACTGCCGAAACAACAATAAATGCAAAACTGTTTTTTTAGCTAAACATGTTCATAGCAAATTAAATAAAAAAACGGCTAAAATGTTTGAAAACACTTGTACCCTACCCGATCTAAAAAAAAAAAAATCCACACTTTAGATTTTCTTATTCCAGACATTGTTAAATTAATCCCTGCCGCCAAGATGCAGAAGACGAGGAGTCTGTCACGGAGGGAAAGTGAAACTTAAATCTGTCACAGGGGTGGTTGGACTTATTCACACACGTTAAAAATATTTATTGAACGCTTCTTTTTTATATATTTAAAGGCTGTATATAACTTAATATAACCATACAAAACCAGTAGTTCTGTGTGAAATTAGACACTATATATATATATATATATATATATATATATAAATATATATATATATATATATATATATATATATATATATATATATATATATATATATATATATATATATATACACACACTCACCTAAAGGATTATTAGGAACACCATACTAATACTGTGTTTGACCCACTTTCGCCTTCAGAACTGCCTTAATTCTATGTGGCATTGATTCAACAAGGTGCTGAAAGCATTCTTTAGAAACGTTGGCCCATATTGATAGGATAGCATCTTGCAGTTGATGGAGATTTGTGGACGCACATCCAGGGCACGAGGCTCCCATTCCACCACATCCCAAAGATGCTCTATTGGGTTGAGATCTGGTGACTGTGGGCCATTTTAGTACAGTGAACTCATTGTCATGTTCAAGAAATCAATTTGAAATGATTCGATCTTTGTGACATGGTGCATTATCCTGCTGGAATTAGCCATCAGAGGATGGACATGGTGGTCATAAAGATGGACATGTTCAGAAACAATGCTCAGGTAGGCCGTGGCATTTAAATGATGCCCAATTGGCACTAAGGGGCCTAAAGTGTGCCAAGAAAACATCCCCTACACCATTACACCACCACCACCAGCCTGCACAGTGGTAACAAGGCATGATGGATCCATGTTCTCATTCTGTTTACGCCAAATTCTGACTCTACCATCTGAATGTCTCAACAGAAATCGAGACTCATCAGACCAGGCAACATTTTTCCAGTCTTCAACTGTCCAATTTTGGCGAGCTTGTGCAAATTGTAGCCTCTTTTTCCTATTTGTAGTGGAGATGAGTGGTAACCGGTGGGGTCTTCTGCTGTTGTAGCCCATCGGCCTTGAGGTTGTGCGTGTTGTGGCTTCACAAATGCTTTGCTGCATACCTCGGTTGTAACGAGTGGTTATTTCAGTCAAAGTTGCTCTTCTATCAGCTTGAATCAGTCTGCCCATTCTCCTCTGACCTCTAGCATCAACAAGGCATTTTTGCCCACAGGACTGCCACATACTGGATGTTTTCCTTTTCACACCATTCTTTGTAAACCCTAGAAATGGTTGTGTGTGAAAATCCCAGTAACTGAGCAGATTGTGAAATACTCAGACCGGCCCGTCTGGCACCAACAACCATGCCACGCTCAAAATTGCTTAAATCCCCTTTCTTTCCCATTCTGACATTCAGTTTGGAGTTCAGGAGATTGTCTTGACGGAACCACATCCCTAAATGCATTGAAGCAACTGCCATGTGATTGGTTGATTAGATAATTGCATTAATGGGAAATTGAACAGGTGTTCCAAATAATTATTTAGGTGAGTGTAAATATATATATATATACTACTTTCATTGTGACTTTCAACAATATCAAAAGATATAAAGATAAAAAAGATATAAATTAAAAATTAAAGTCTGAGAAACAATATAGAAATGTAAGTAATCAAATGTAAATTAAAATAACTGCATAGTCTTGATTGTGTTGATTAAATGTTTATTCTTAATTAAAGCTTAATTAAAGTTGTTTTTCTCTTTTTCATCAATGTCAAGGAAGGTGTTATATTAGGCTGCTATAACTTAAAAATGATCGCATAATACAATACATTGACACACATCAGGTTTTCCCCAGCTGTTTAAATTCACTTAATAAGCCATAACCATCTGTGTTTATGTGAACACCCCCCAAGACGGGTATTTTGACATTATTCTCTGTGTATTTGACTGTTTAAACATGATAAGCTGTGATAAAGAACTCAATTAAATACTGGTGTATGAGCACAAAAAAAACAGACACAAGTTCTTTCACAGCTTATTACACTCAAACAGTTTAAAATCACTGGATGTTTAAACTGGCAAAGCTTAAAAATGCATGCAAATGCTAAACTTTCGTAATGACACGCACTGTAACATTACATAACCGAGAGCATTCTTATACCAGTTGTCAAATTTATACTGTTTATTTTTATTTTGTGTTTATCATTATATCGTCCACCCCTAATTAAATGTTGATAAGTTTATCCATATAGATTTGTTTCACATTTTCGAATGGCTAAAAGGCCCTAGACATGGTTACTTCATAGCCAATCAACTTTCATGGGCAGGGGCTTCATGGGCATCGGGAGGGAAGTGGCCCCACAACTTATTACACCTAATGATACTTGTAATAATTACTGCTGTCATTTAGTCAGATGTATACCTTTACTTGGAAATGTTTCTAAAACAGTCCAAACATCAGAATGTCAGAAATCACAACATCTTGAATAGATTTTGCATATGTCTATAATTACTGGTGTTTCCGTGTTGTAAATATGTTCACCCAATATGTTCCGTCTTGCTGACTGTTGTCATTGGAACTGGAATGGAGAACACTTTGTCTTGGAGTAAAATCTCTCTCTAGAGTCATGGTGGAGCTTGAGAGGGGCAAACAGGAGAGCGGGGATGGAAATGCAGTTAGCTCTTGCTCACGCATATTACACTGGGGTATAAATCAAGACAGTGAGAGAGAAGGAAATGCATTAGACAGCGGGATGGTGTATACACTGAGTTTGAAGGGCAGATATCAGGCTGGATGGATGAGACCTACCACAGGATTGAGCTAAACTCTCAGCTGAATCTAAACTATAAGATTTCGTTCAGACATGAGATAGATATATTGATGGGTCGGTACAGTTTGGGAGTGTGTTTCTGTGTGTGTGTGCTAGAGAAAAACAGAGAGAGGGCAAAAACCTAGAAATTAAAATGACACAAAAGGAAAGTATTACCTTTGCTTTTCCTTATCTTTGGCTCTGCCCGTCTCTTTGTCTCTGTCTTTAGTTCTGTCTCGTGTCCTGTCTTTGTCTCGAGTTCTGCGCTGGCCGCGATCTCGTTCTCTGCTGCGACTCACGCTTTCCTGCTGGACCGACCACTGCTGCCACTGCGAGATCTTCGGTGACGGAACGACCTTCAAGAAACACCCCAAGAATACATATAAGCTGGAAATGCATATCAAATAAATGAAAAAAGCAAAACCAGCTGAAAGAAGTGGTTAGCTTAGTTTTTAAACATCCATGCTGGTCTGGCCAAAAGATTACGCCACCATTGTGACATTAATCAAGATCGTTTAAACCTCTAACTCAACATGGATGCTGCATGAAAGTTGCAGAAACAAATTCCACAAGCAATTATGCCATTCATCTCTTACAATCAGGGCTGGATTGTGGAAAGTGTTTGGGTTGGCTACTCACAACTAAGTTCTTAAATTAATTGCATTATGTATTAAATGAATGCTTGACAACCATGTCTGATATCTGCGGTCAATGACAATCAATATCTACGTATGCATGTTTGCAGGATCTGCTGTCTTCACACTTTCTACTCTTCATGTTTAAAGAAAACAGCAGCTCTTATGGTGTTTTCACATTTGGTCCTTTTCAGCGGTCTGAGTGTGGTTCATGTGATTTTTGGCCCATATGTGAACACTCCAAATGATCTCAGACTCCTTAAAAGCAGACCGAACCAAGACCATCGTTGGAGGTGGTCTGAGTATGGTTCGCTTTCAGCTAAAAAAAAAAAAGTCCATTGTGAACACACATGTCCGGGCTCACTATCATTCCAATGTAGTTTGTTCATCAGATCCCTCTGTACAAATCTACTGTTCATCATGGCTGCTTCTTCTGGCAGATCTCTATAAATGATTTGTTCATAACATACACTAGTTTATTGTAATTTCAACCGCTTCCAAACTGTGTTAGAGAGCTGTGTGCCCTGCCATTTTTAAATGTTTGATGTACGGTTTTTACGAGCGCACATATCTAAAAAGCATGCACAGCAAGCCAGCAGTCACAGGTCATGTATTAAACTAATTCTCTTTAGCGTATTATTGTGTGTAAAGTGACAAAACATACACTGTTGATTTTGTCTTCAGTGAATGTAAACATCTGGGAAATTAATTGTGCATGTGTATCAGTATATTGGATCTGTGCATTACTGTAGTTCTTAAAGTGACAGCAGCCTATTATAAGCAGAATATTTTTTATTCATACAGGGAAGAATTTGCAGTTTTATTTTATCATTTGATTATCCAATTTTTTACTTGAATTCTACTTTTAAAAACACCTACTATAGCTGGAAAATTTAAAGCATTTTATTTTATTTGGATTGTTTTTTTTCTATTGTTTTTCTATGCTGATGTTATCATTGCCTTCTGCAATAAATAAACATGATTTAAGGATAATATCTTCTTTTGTGTTTCACAGACAGTCATACAGGTTTGGAAGGACACAAAAGGTGAGTACATGACTGTTCATTTTTAGATGACCTATCCCTTTAAGGGTTTCCTGCCTAAGCAGGTTTTCGCGGCCTCTCTTGTGTTCTCAAACTTGTGTTTGTCTTTCAGTGGCTAGTATTGATGTCAAGAACAAATGGGCCATTTTTTGGACCATGCTTCACACCATACTGAATATCATGTTTAAAAGCAAGCCCCTTTTTGACGTGTGTAAAGCTATTAATGATTATAAACAAATTCAGTAAAAAAAAATCACTGCACACAATTCATGACTGATCACTGTTTTCATGATCGATCATTGGTGTCACTTAGAAGTACTCGTGCCAAACCCTATTGGCTGTATGAAGAGGCCATTAGGGAGGACCTCAAAATGACTGTACAAATGCTGTATTGATCCTTACAGACAGGCCAGAGAATGACCAGAGATTTAAAGGATTTTACTTACCAGAGCTACTGACTCCAGAGCCATACATCCACACTGTGACATACAAGACATGCTCACGCAAACACACCGACACACCAACACACACACACACACACACACACACACACACACACACACACACACACACACACTATGGGACATGGTAGAGAATAAACTGAGCTGATTCTATTTTCAATAATCAATTTGTGTACTTTACTGTAGAATGTTTGCAGAAAATAAACAACACACATTTCACTAGTTAATTTGTCCAATAGAAATGTCCAAGATTTTATTTATTTTTTACGTAATGAAAATTCCCTTCACTATGTAATTTCTAATGCATATATATATATCACTGTATGAAACATGAAAACATGATTTTTTTTAAAACTGAAATTGGTAAACATTTGGTCAGAAGTGATCTTCCTCAAAATTGGATCATGTAAGTCACATGACTAGGTCAAATGTCAAGTAAACAAGTAACAAGTAAACTGCTATATTCACAACATATTTTTACGTTTGCCCAACAGACTAATGGAAACAGGACGGTTGAAGTTCTCCATTGTCTCTTTAGGTTTTAGACAATCCAGGAGTCAAATAAAAATATAGAGTCACATGATCACAAAATCACGATACAAATATACAAATGTTGTATAACAAGGCTGCATTTATTTGATCCAAAATACAGTAAAAACTGTTATATTGTGAAATATTTCTACAATTTAAAATAATTGTTTTCTGTTTCAATATATTTTAAAATGTGATTTATTCCTGTAATGCATTGAATTGAATTTCCAGCATCAGTACTCGTCTCCAGCCAAGAATTTTTTTTATTAATATTGTCAATTGTTGAAAACAGTTCTGTATTGAATGACTAATTGATTGATTGATTGATTGATTGATTGATTGATTGATTGACTGATTGATTGATTGATTGATTGATTGATTGATTGATTGATCGATCCACAGAAGAAACTAAGTCATACAGGTTTGGGACAACATGAGGGTGAGTAAATGATGACAGAATATATTGGAACTATTGGCAAGGCTACCAAAATCTTTTCATGGAAGATGTAGGCAACCTTGTTTCAGATTTAGGAATATTCTCGACACTATAGACAGGGTCTAGAAGCAGATCCTTGTTTGAAAACGTGAGTCTGGAAACACTAAATCTGCTGTGCTTCTATTTCTTATGTTGTTTTATCTGATCGTTTAGCAAGCAGAGCAAAAGCAGTTATAGTTACACGAGAGAACACGAGAGGTCTTATTTTAGCAAATGTACTTGTGGCCAGCGCATGTAATAAACACCAGGGCCGTCGGTTTGCTGTTTTTTCATCTCTTTCTCTCTTTCTGCAGCCCAGCTCACTTCTGGGCCTGTTGCAAATTAAATTTATTGTAGTTAATAGACTGTGGTGCGGCTGCTAAATGTCAATTTCATTACCAAGGCCTTACCCTTAGAGAATTATGACCTCATTTAAGGCGAGGGGGTAAATGTGTTAATACAGGATGGCCAGATAAACATCCCCTGCCACAAGCACACATGCGTCCAGCAGCATCATGCCAAGAGAGGGCTATTTTACATGACTTTCAGCTATTATCGCCGGAGGAAAAGCCTTCCCCTATGGCCCAAAAATATTTAAAATTCTTTTGAAAGGTCCTTTTTTTATTTTTTTCCTTCCAATCCATTAAATCTAGCAGCAACGATTGGCTCAGGCAATTTTCCCTGCAAATTATCAATAAAGTAATTACCAGTGTGTGGGAGCGCACCGGGCGCTTATCGCCGATGCCCCCTGCCCAGCCGCGGATCTGATCCCTCCCAGCACTGCATTTGGGTAATTATGTGAGCAGGATGGTGTCCTGCTGTTATCACACCATATTATATTCCTGCTAAACAAGGTTTCTTGCTTCATATGAAATTGGATATTAATGGTGGCGAATGATAGCACTAGTGCAACTAACAGACGTAAGATACACCACTGGAATCCTAACCTACCCAAATGATTATTTATTCCTGCCGTGGCCCTTTCTCTCTTCTGCTCTTCTCTTCGGTTCATTCCCAAATACACACACACACACATTCCACTCTCAGTCCAGGGTTTAACACAGTCACACTGTAAGCACTAATTCGTTATAAAGACCTGTTATGTGAAAGAGAAGGTTGGACAAAAAACTTGTTCAAGAAAATGTTCAATAAATGTAATGAATTCTAATTAAAATAAAATAAATTAATTAAAATAAAACGATTACTTTAGTGTGTATACGTCAGAAATCCATCATGAGATGTAATAATGGGCTTCAGTCAAAAAGCACCTCTCCAGCCTCCTGACTGATTTCTTCAGAAACATGACCTTGTGATTCTACAAGGAGGAAATTAATGAATATTTATATACAGGAAGGAACATATCAGAAAATTGTCGTACTGCACCTTTTTACCTAAATATTACCACAATGATATTTATCTGCTGTTGTTATTGTTATTGCTGATGCTTTTGCTGCTGTTATTGCTGCTGCTGATGATGATGATGATATTGCTGCTACTGCTGCTGTTGCTTCTGCTGTTATTGTTGCTTCTGCTGTTATTGCTGATGCTGATATTGCTGCAGTTATTGCTGCTACTGCTGTTATTGATTCTGCTGTTATTGCTGCTGCTTCTGCTGTTATTGCTGCTGTTGCTTCTGCTGTTATTGCTGCTTCTTCTGCTACTACAGCTGCTGCTGTTATTATTGCTGCTGCTGCTGCTGTTATTGCTACTGCTTCTGCTGTTATTGCTGCTGCTTCTGCTGTTATTGCTGCTGCTTCTGCTGTTATTGCTGTTGCTTCTGCTGTTATTGCTGCTGCTTCTGCTGTTATTGCTGCTATGTTTCTGTTATTGTTGCTGCTGTTATTGCTGCTGCTGATATTGCTGCTACTGTTTGTTATTGCTGCCCCTGTTGCTGTTATTGGTGCTGCTGCTGTTGGTTATTTCTGCTGCTGCTTTTTCTGTTATTGCTGCTACTGCTCCTGTCATTGTTACTGCTGCTTTTGGTTATTGCTGCTGTTGCTGCTGTTTGTTAGTGCTGCCCCTGTTGCTGCTGTTATTGCTACTGCTGATATTGCTGCTATTGCTTCTGCTGTTATTGGTGCTGCTGCTGCTGATGATATTGCTGCTGTTGTTGGTTATTGCTGTTATAGCTGCTACTGCTGCTTTTATTGTTGTTGCTGCTTTTGCTGTTATTTCTGCTGCTGCTGTTTGTTATTGCTGCCCCTGTTGCTGTTATTGGTGCCACTGCTGCTGCTGTTTGTTATTGGTGCTATTGTTGCTGTTATTGCTGCTGCTACTGTTGCTTATTTGCTGCTGCTGTTGGTTATTGCTGCTGCTGCTTTTTCTGTTATTGCTGCTAGTCATTGTTGTGTGCTGCAACTGCTACAGCAAATGCTAACCAAGTATTTGAAGGTTGAGCACATAAGCTCATTGGCTACTGGCACAGCAGGAACCAATCAGCTGCCCTTCAGAGAATGATGTAAGTGATTGCAAGTAAGTTGAGTTAAGGACCTATTAGCCTGTGTCATCTGGAGTTTCATAGCATTTTTTTAAGAAAGTTCATCATTTTCTTTCTACTAGAAAAGTTGTCATCCAACAGTCAATTACATGGAAAACTACAGTTGAAGAGTATGATCTAACTGTATCTCCTAGTAAATAGAAAGTGTATTGTGTAATGGAAGTGAAATGGCATTGAATGACAGTAGATGTAACAAATGTAATGCACAGCAAGCATCGACAGCAACACTCACAGTTGCTTCTAAGAATCAGTCGAAGACAATGCAAAACGCAACAACAAAAATGGATATGCGATAAGGTCAGAAGGTGTCTCTCAGAACTCTGTCCTCTACAAGTAAAGCTGAGTACCACAAACTACAGTCGTAGGGTGCATAATTTCATGAAATAATGCAAAAATGATCCGCCCTACCTGTGACAGACAGGTTTGCCTCAACTACACTCAGGAGCAGAGAAGACCAAGTGTGATACTAATATCCAATCAAATCAATACTCTACAAAATGTGCTGCCATTTTTCTCAGTTTGATGACTTACAAACAAGGCAAATGGCAGCTTCAGAATCTGGTGTTTGCTGCAAGTCCCAGTGCTTTTTCATTGACTTGGCCTTGTCTACACCGACACAAAGCCATCTTTAGTGATTATAATAACAGATTCTAAGTTTTGTTGTGCTGCTTACATTGTAGAAGTAGAGTAACAGTTTAAAAGAACCCGAATACAAAATTATACCGAATACTATATATCTATATATATATCTATATATATAGTCCCTGACAAAAGTTGTGTCGCTTATCTATTTTGTAGAAACACCTGCTATTAACCTGATTTTTAATTCATCAATTGGTGTTAGAAAAGCTAAAACCCTCTCAAATGATGTTTAATGCACTGAAATAAATTAGTTTCACTGAAAAAAGATTTATTATTTAATCAAGACAGAAAGGTCAAATTTTGGCAAGACAAAAGTTTTGTCGCCTATACAGAAATTGAACAAATTTACTGCAAATACAAAAATATGTCAGCAAATTAAGTAGTGGTGCTGTGAGATCCAAATTTAATATCTTTTATGACTTCCATGAGCTTGAAGGACTGCATCCATGCGGTTTGGCAAGGACTCATACAATATATTGATGAAGTCATCAGGAATAGCAAAGAAAGCAGTCTTGCATGCCTCCCAGGCTCAATGATGTTCATGTCTGGTGACTGGACTGGCCCATCCTGGAGCATCTTGATCTTCTTCGCCTTGAGGAACTTTGATGTGGAGATGGAAGAATGCGATGGAGCACCATCCTGCTGCAGAATTTGGCCTCTTTTATGGCTGGGAATATAAGAGGTATAAGATTTCTTGGTATTTTAGACTATTGAAGTTGCCTTCCACCCTGCAGATCTCTACACCCCATACTGGATGTAACCCCAGACCATGATTTTTCCACCACCAAACTTCACTGTTTTCTGGGTGAATCTCGGATCCATGTGGGCTCCAGTAGGTCTCCTGCAATATTTGTGGCGACTGTGGTGTAATTCAACAGAAGATTCATCTGAAAAATCCTTCTGCCACTTTTCCAGCGTCCATCCTTTTAGCAGGCTGTGGACTTTGGCAAATGCTACACGGTTTTTTAATTGTCTTTTGTTTAGTGCTGGCTTCTGGGCACTGATTCGACCATGGAGGTCATTTCGAGACAGAATCAGCCAAACTGTTCTGGTTGACACAGGGACTTCAGGTGACCAGGTCTCGTGGAGCTCTACTGCAGTGGAAAATGGGCTGGCCTTGGATTTTCGAGCCAACAAACGGTCATCTCGAGCCGTTGTCTTGCAGGGTCTGCCTGACCTGGGTTTGTCATAAACGTCTCCAGTCTCTTCAAATCTTTTTTTTATCCTCTGTACTTGACGCTGAGACACTTTGAAGGTGTCTGCCACATCAGCAGTGGATCTGGTCTTCAGCCTCTTGATAATCAAAACTTTAGTCTCAGGGTGAATCTTAGGCATGTTTGCAGAGGTCTAGTTGCAGTTGATGTGAAGGTCTAGTGCACTGGGGTTCTTTTTATACACACCTGAGATCTAATTGATCCATTATTAGTCACAGGTGAAGCTCATATGACAAGGAGACAACACTTATGTCTTTGCAAAAATTGACTCAATGGGCTTTACCAAGCTGTGAACATTTGAATATTTTTTGACAGTTTCATTTTGCACTGAAACGTTATTACAAAAACTGTTGGGATTAAAATGAGCCATTTCTTGTAAAAAAATCTTGATAAGAAATATATTTCAGCGGCACTTCAGTTCAATTTGTACACAAGCGACAAGACTTTTGTCTGGGACTGTATATATATATATATATATATATATATATATATATATATATATATATATATATATATATATATATATATATATATATATATAGATAGATATATATAGATATATATAGATATATATAGATAGATAGATAGATAGATAGATAGATAGATAGATAGATAGATAGATAGATAGATAGATAGATAGATAGATAGATAGATAGATAGATATAGATAGATAGATAGATAGATAGATAGATAGATAGATAGATAGATAGCAACTTTTAGTTGACTGACAGAAAGAACCAACAAACAGCTTTAATTAGTGTGACAGAAGTTCTCAGTATTTTAATTCCAGAGCACTGAAGTTCACCTTGAATAAGCAATGTGGGTTTCCTACAGGCGCCGGAGCTCAAAACAGCTGTTCCTTCTTGTTCCCAAGCGCTCCACGTAATGAAAAATGTTAACAATTCAAGATGTCTTATTTCTGAGTGCTCTTTAAATGCAGTGCCACACAAGCGTAATTTATGAGATTCCTCTAATTACTAGTGCTCACGAGAACATTTCCCAAGCTGTTTCTTTCTGAGCATGTTCGCAGCTCTTCTTAACATACACAATTTATCATGCAAAGTTAAAAATGAGGAAAATAATAGCATTGTAATTAACTGTTTTAATACCACAGCAACCATACAGATTTTAGTCATTTGTATTTTGTTGAAGACTGCATGATTAAAACAAAACTTTAGAAAGTGTTTTAGGGAAGTGTTGGTACTTTGCATTTATAAGGCAGTATTCCTTAAACGGGTGTCCGTTTTAAACTAGTTAGCACCATTTTGATAAACAATAAAACGGATATCTAATCTGTAATTTATCATTTGAAGAGTACATGAAAATAGGAAATTTCAGTTACACTTTAGTCCTTTCAGTGCAAGTATACATTTAAGTACTGCGTAATATTGATTAACTACATGTATTTACTCTAGGCCTATGGTTAGATTAGGGTTGTTAGTTAGTTAGTTAGTTAGTTAGTTAGTTAGTTAGTTAGTTAGTTAGTTAGTTAGTTAGTTGTAATAATGCATAATTTATAGCTGTTACTATAGTAACTACATGGAACGATGTAACAAGGCCCCAAAATAAAGTTCACTGAAATTTTGTAGATCAATCTTTTTTTTAAAGAAATCAGCTCACACTTAGGCCACCCACACTTGCAAGGTTGTGTCATTTAGTCGAGTTCAAAGGTCTCTGAGAATGCTCTGATCTACACAGTCATTTGTTTCAAAAGTTGGAATTGGGTTGGAATTTTCTTTTATTAAATGATTTGTGGAAAACATATGTGAGTGCCATCACTCGACAAGAACAGTGACATCCTAAACGCTCCTATCTAACTAGCACCACTGAGACTGTATTACATCCCTATTAGTGGCACAGAGGGCACTGCAAGCAGAGGTCAACGAGAGGCAAAAGGTCAGAAAGTCAATAAGTGCTAACTCACCACTGTCAACACACACAACCATAAGACCAACTGTGCCAGCCCAAGACACACTTCTGATGCAACATTCTGAAAGATGTTCTGAAGTACATTACAGATTTGTAGAAAAATATTTAGATTTTTCCATTTTGATAAATAATCAGAAAAGTAAAGAAAAAAAAACATCCTTAGTAATAACTTTCTTTACTTCATACAAAGGTTCTTCTGAAGAGAGTTTGGGGGCAAAAGAAGAGTGAATTTCTAAATGATGTTGGAAGCATGTGTTTTTAATTAGTAGGTGTTCTCTAAGGGTAAGATGATGGTTTTCTGTTCTTTTTATGATAAGGTATTTATGAAGTGACGGTAGATCTGAAGGTCGGTCCTTAAAGACTTTTATTGTTTAAATGTGGAGGGTTATGTTTCAATTTAAGCACTCGCACAAGAAAAAGCATAAATATTGAGACTAAGTGGACTGACCATAAAACTACAGCACAGAGACAGCACTGTGACAGAGAGCAGACACTCATTCCACTACTAAAAGAAAAACCACACTTAATTCAAACACTGAACGAGCATCTGAAATAGCACCTGCATAAAATCCACCAATCCCGGCACAGAATGCATGTAAATTAAGACTAAGTCTTTTCAGAGCAAAAATACCATCAGAAAAGGAGTGTTTGATCATATATACAAAACATCAGCTCTCCCAGAATCCCAGTGGCAAAGCAAGAATAGCAAGAATACTCTGCTGTACCCTAATACATCTGTTGTGTCTAATCACAGCTCAGTCCACCTCTAATGAGGCCATGAAAGAGAGATGCTCACATATCAGATTTCACAAACGATCAAGCAAAACAGTTAGGACAGGACGGCCTGTGAGTCTTAGACCCTCCTATACCCACTGCTCACAACCCAATAACTACATCACTCTCCATTTCACTTACCGTATTTTCCGCACTATAAGGCGCACCGGATTATAAGGCGCACCTTCAATGAATGGCCTATTTTAGAACTGTTTTCATATATTAACATATATAACTGTTTTCATTCAGGGCGCACCGGATTATAAAGCGCATAGAATAGAAGATACTGCAGTCAAACGATTGACTGGGTTTGCGTTATGCATCCTCTAGATGGAGCTGTGCTAAAGGGAATGTCAACAAAACAGTCAGATAAATAGTTTTTATTGTTTTTTATACTGAACATTTTGACAACTCCATTCATCCATATATAACGTTGTTCAAACGTTGTTGTGCACTGTTGTTTTTTGGAAAAATGAAAGGCTTTTAAGTGCGCTTTATAGTGCGGAAAATACGGTATTTCTAAATATGGTGAAAATTAAGCGAAATCTGCGTTGACGAGTATATGAAACGGTTTCAATCGGCAGTTGGCTGGTGACATTGTCTAACAATGCAATGTTGTGAGATCATGAACATAAACACACGTGAACGATGCTCCGACGGTCACATGCCAATTTAAAAATTAATTTCATGAATGCCTATTTCATTTCAAATTCATCAAGTGCAAGAAGACGCGAAAGCTTATGCAATTACTTGTCTATGAAAAGCCGTATGGTTCATATTCTGTCATTAAACCTGCTTTAAAAAAAAAAAGTTGACAGCCACTGTCAGCCTTTTTGATCATTTTACAAAAATGTCATGGCCACCAGAATATTTGATATGCAATATATCAAAGAACAGACCCTCTACTTTAAAAAACAAACAAAACAATATAGCTTCTCTTTTTTTTATCAGCACTTGAATGTGGGAAAGTAAAAAAAAAAAAGCTACATTTTGAGGGCAAAAAAGCTGAGAAAAATCACGTTTTTGTCAAAGACCACATCCAGATGGGATTCAGAAAGATGATCAAACACAGATGGAGTAGATGTAGTCAATCAACACTCCCAAAGCTTCACGGTCCTATAGTTCGTCCTGGGTCGACATTTCATTCAGTAACATTAGGCAGATTTGATGCTGTTTAATGTTGGTGATGATCACATGAAATTGCTTGTTTCTGCACCTTCTTCCCCTGTGTTTTGATCAGGAGATTCTGTACTCTTTCAGAAGATGTGTCATAGCGTCCTAGCGCAAAAATTCAGTCAATAGCTGGGAAAGAGTTAACCAAACACCAGGTGTCCAGAAAACGGCAGGTTTGCAGTGTTTTAGACAAAAAGTCGCGGCAAAATACAGTGTTCTGAACTACAAACGGTGTAAATTGCTGCGTTCTCACCACAGCTACAAATACAACACAAAAAAACTCATGCAGTAATGCATGACGACAAACTATTAAAGCATTATTCACTTCTTTTCAAATGCAAGACAAGGTGCCAAACACTAATGAACTAAAGAATTATGGTTCAACTGATAAAACGTAGAGGTGGGCGATATATTGTACCACAAGACGGGTCATTTTCTATCATGGTATTGATACGCATCACAATACAGTATTAGTTATCCAATCGGTAAAGCTGGGATATTGTGAGAAGGGCTAATAAAATTAAACCTGATTTAACTGGACTAGCCAGTCACACAGAGGGTGTGTGTTTAGGGTGCTGAGAAACTGTATTTTAGCAATAAACTAAATCCACAAGAAAGGCATCAATGCATATACCAGTCCTTACTGATTAATAGGTATGGTAGGACTGCATACATTTTTATTGTTATTCTTCTCATAGATACACACACAAAAAACGCTTGTCACTGGTTTATGTTCTGTTGCACAGTAATAAAAGTAACAGCAGTTAGATTTAGAGTGTGTGTGTGTGTGAGGTTTTTTTTTTTATGGTTAGAAATGGTTGACATATGAGGTTTGGAGTCATAGTTTTGGCCCTGGGATTCTCTGTCAGACATTTTAGAAAAATGACTTGCACGTATCAGGAAAGAGGAAAGTGTTTCATTATTTTCCAAGGGGTGTCACAGTTTCAGTCAAGAAGCACATAATTCAGCTTCAAGTTTTCTTTGTGTTCCCTCTTTCTTCCTTACACTTAAATATTGAGCATGAAACTGAATCCATATCCAGACTTTTGTCAGAGGTGCAGGTTCACTGTGAACTTGATTATAGTACAATTTGCTAAAGTGCTTTTGAGAGGAGAGGGTGATGGCAGATACGTGGCTTTGAGGAAAGACATGAGCACTTCTACAGGTCAGTGGATCTCCTGAACTCCTGGCTAAAGCATGCAGCTGGGAGCCACACAGGAACTCACAGCTTTATGAATGGAGTATATTAAAAATGCTTTCGATGATCACTCCTGCTTTCATATCTTTTTGTACTTTTTTAAATCTTTTTTCTTCTATCAACTGCCAGTTGTGTACTGAAGGTACTAGTACATAACCCAATTGATGAAGAATTCACCAAGCCTTCTTCCCTTTAATGTGTCAACTAATACAATCAAGTATTTATTATTTCAAGTCAAGTCATCTTTATTTTTATAGTGCTTTAT
Source organism: Gobiocypris rarus (assembly GCA_023029165.1). NCBI lineage: Eukaryota > Metazoa > Chordata > Actinopteri > Cypriniformes > Gobionidae > Gobiocypris > Gobiocypris rarus. The sequence goes on along the minus strand of CM040911.1, from coordinate 11,789,344 downwards.
ACAATACAGATTGTTTCAAAGGAGCTTTACAGTGATCAACCGGAAAATAATGATTCAATAATGCAAAGAGTTCAAATCGGCTGTAAAGCAGCTCTAAAATAAATAAATAAATAGTGTCACTGTTCAGATGAAGTCAGTTCAGTGTTGATTCAGTTCCATTGTAAAGATCATCAATTATTAAATTAGTTCAATTCGCTATAAAGCATCTCTGCAGAAAACAGTGATGTCATCGTCCAGCTCAGTTCAGTTCTCATCAATAGTGTCAGTGCTGCCAGAACAATAATACTGTAATATTTCAATGTCTGGTTTCACAGACAGGGCTTAGATTAAGCCAGGATTTGTCCTTAGTTCAATTATAGGACATTTAAGCAGCCTTTTAAACATATCTTAGAAAAATCATTACTGCTGTGTATCTTGAGACAAAACAACAACAGAGCAAATGCCATTATTCGCCGTTTCATCACAGAACGACAAACAAGTTAAAATTCCTTTGATTGTAAGCCTGGTCAGATGCTGAAAAGATATCTAGAATATGAGACTAGCTCTCTATCAATAGGTTATCTGACTGGACCTTCATTTTCTGGGGCTAGATGGCTTCTTCAGCATTATATATAAATTAAAGCCTTGTCATTTCTCTTCAGAAACAGTGACAGGTCATACATTTCTAAGCGTCGTCGTTTCAGCCCTTGGGTAGATCCTCTCGAGCAATCGCTAAATAACGACTCATCCCATCAATGCAGAGACTACATTTGGGCCTGCCAATTAGAAATAATTAGGCAGTTATTGCAGTGGCGAGTCTTTTTAAGTGCACATATAACGACGCAATGATGCTGATTAGTGGGCTCAGAGTGAGCGGGGCTCAAACGGCCAGCGAATAATTATGCCAGTGATCACAAAGCCATTGCGTGCCTCTGTACTTCACCTTAATGCATTTCAAAACGCCACTTAATTATGGCCCGTAATTAATCCACCATTAATTGCAGGAAGAGCCCAGTTTACCTCGCTTCGTTTCTAATTATCATCTTATAAATAGTTATGGTTCTAATTAATGTGTTCATTAGGCAGGATATTTTCTTTCAAAGTCATGCTCGAGCCAAAGATTCGGCATGTGCTCTCAGAAGCCTGGTCAGCCAGAAGGTGAGGCCATTCTACTAGCACTGGCTTTTATTTTACTACATTCAACCTCCTAATTGGCATTTAAAACGCAATTTGGAAGAACTTCAAGAAGGGCTTAAATGGGGGATGGATAGTAGGAAAGAGAGGCCAGTTCATTTTATATTAGTTTCCAATAGCGGAGGCTTGAAAAGGAGGCAGCCACCACACGTAACTTTGAATAGGATGAAATAAACAGAGCTCACGGTGAATTAGCAGCCAGCCATGTCTCTAATTCCCACAACACAATGCTCTCAATGGAGGATCACGTGATGGATAGAACACAATCATTTCATCAAAGGTTATGCTAACAACCATTGTAGGCACTCATGAATTCTCACAAATAATGATACATGGACAGGAGTTCTTCTAACTATGGGGGAAACAGTGTTGTGAAACCTCAGGGTGGCAGCATCGATAGCTTTAGTTATTATTAGGAATTTGACAATTGACCCTGATGGACACACATTTTGGCAACATCAGCAGCTAAATTCAGTTGTCCCTTTACCCTTTAGTGCTTAACCCTGTTCTGTACACACACAGTTCAGTGTTTACGCGAGTGACACCTGCATTCTACAAAAACTCAGGAAGGCCACCTAGACACTGCAAGTTCCAATCACAATCACATTTAGACTGTGGAGTGACTCTCAATGGCCATTCCAAGAAAATGAGTCAGTCCCGAAATTGCAGTGATGTAAGTGGGAATCATACCAATGTTTTGGCATCGCGCAACATGAAGAGTTTAACCCTTTTGTAGCTCTTTTTGACCAAAGTAATATTAGTGAGCAAAGATGCATTATGTCTGGCAATTGTAACTAAACCACAGTTGACTCTCTTTGCAGTGTTGCCCTGTCCTACAAGCCTCTTTGATACTTTTTTTCATAAACCGGTGTATAAATGTGTTTAGTTGCAGGGTGCAATGTCTTGGTCTAATTTGGGATTATTTAGGATTATTCTGTCAGACCCAGTTGATGTTTTTTTATAGCAAGATCTGTAAAACTTAAACTTAGACAAAGGGCTGGTGAGAGCAACTGTGGAAAGAGGTAGACTTGTGTCAAAAAGAGAAAAGAGCATCATCTCTGTGCACGTTTGAATAACGTCATTAACCACTGTCTCTCCACAGATGCTCTCATCAGCCTCATGGTTTTGAATAGAATGAACAGATTTAGCTATTCACACAAGGCTATAATAGCAAAACACACCAGCATAATAAAGAAACAGATGCTGAAATACAAACACTGATTATGCAATCCTGCAATAATTAATACATTACAAGTAATAAAAATATACTTTTGTATTTCACTTTATCTACTAATGTTTTTCTGCAAATGATCAAATATGACCATAAAAACAATTGCAAAGGCCTTGACTTTAGTTACACATTTTTGAGTTTGTTGCTGAAACGAGTGTTGAACCTGTTCCTGACCAGCGTTTGACCAGCTGGATCAGCTGGTTGCTTGGACAAAAATAAAAACGAAGACATTTTTTAATGTCATTTTTGTTTTATGTCTTACAGAAGAAAGAAATAATGAAAGAATTAGATTTTTTGGGGAAAACTATCCCTTTAAACATGCATGGACACAAACTGTAATTCGCTCAGCAAGTGATGCTTAGCTTACTGTAGAAACCACTCTCATGTGTTCTCCATGAGTGTGTGTTTTTTTTTTTCAGATTTTGGATGGAAATCAATCGGTGGGTATTCCCTTTCATGAATAATGTGGATATCAGAATCTAATGTCATATTTCTGTTCTCTGCAGCTCTTTCCATCAATCATGATTCAGACTTTGCATGCTTCAACTTTTCAGTTTAAAAAAAAAAACTGGAACAAAGAAATTACAAAAAATAATAAAAAATTAAACACTTTCCCTTATATAAGTTATATCATTGCTTTCAATGATGGACAACATTTACGTCTTAAACGAGTTTTTCATTTAAACTTCCATTTATGACTTCCGTTTTGATCTTGTCTGTTATTCCTTACATATTCACAGCTCATGGCATCCAGTCATAGATACAAGTGTATGTGGACATATCCACATATGCTCAGTCAAATATGTTTTATTCATTTTCAGGGATAATTCATGCCTATATCACTTTCCAGTCGCTATCTACCTCCCAGTATGGGTTCGGTAAAAACGCTTTTAATGTTTTTGAAAGGAGTCTCTTATGTTCATTAAGGCCACATTTATTTTTATGATCTTTTTTTATTGTTTATAAAATGTAAATCATTAAAAACAATATTACATTAAAAAAAAACAATTTTCTATTTTAATAGAAATATATTTTACAATTATATTTCTGGGGTGACTTCAGTGTCACATGATCCTTCAGAAAGCATGCAAATATGCTGATTTGGTGCTTAAAAAAAATCTTATTTTTTATCAATGTTGAAAACTGCTTAATGTTGCTGCTTAATAATTTTATGGAAACCATAACACATTTTTCTTTTTTCTCTGTAAAAATGACAGAACCCACTGAATGATCTGTTATTGTTTGTCAAATTCAGCCAGTGAAGACTGAAAAAAAGCCTTTGTCATGTCAGTCGTAGGATCTTTAGTTTTATTGTGCTTTTATAGCTTGTCGGTTAACCGATTTTAACCAGTTACAGATGCTGGTAAATTGGTTTAAAGAAACTACCGAAATGTGCATCCACATCTGTACATCCAGTTTGTGCATGTGCATGGCTAAAAATAAACAGGTGAATGGTGCGTCCATGTGTAAGGCAGTGTTTACAGACAGCTCTCTGGTTGTATCTGCCCAGGGGAGATGGCTGGAAATGGATGTGCTGAAGGAATCAGTGGATGGAGCGGTGGGGTGGGGTGGGGTGATGGGGTTTGCTGGGTTGCTGTTGGTAGCATGAGAGCGCTGCGGCTAGCCAGGGATAAAAGACCCTGCCATGTCACTCACTTACGCCCCTCTTTGGTAAATAAAAGTTTCTGACAACAAAGGCCAGCAGCGTTTGACTAGCCTTTAGAGGAGATAAAAAAAGCACACACTCGGGACAGAAGGAGAGAAGAAAGGCTGAGGAGGAGAGGAGAGCTGTCTCTTAGATTGAGGATACTGAAGCATGTTGATTTGATGAAACACAGAACACACACCTGAACCACGCCAGAACTCACATGCTAAAAGAAGGTTAGGCTTAGGTTTGCATTGAGTCAGCTAATGTACATGTGAATACTGTTCTGGCCCTCTCAGGAGCAACGCCAGCATGTTTAGGAGGTTATGGAGAGATGATAACCCCACTGTGAGCCCCAGGAGCAAAGCACATGAGAGAACCCAGAGAGAAAAAAACAAAATCTAGCTGATTTCCTTCTTCGACTGTGGAAAATACATGCAATGCCAATGTTCACCATTCAAAGAAAAAACATAGCAACAATAAAGAACGTGTTATGGAGGGAGCTGAATATCAAACAAAGATCACTGCTATCATATGCAGTGATATCACGGATCATCTTCATGAAGAAAACTTCCATTGCTCTGTAGACATCAATACCTAGCAATACAGTGTATAATATGGTGCATGTAAATCATGTCTAATGCCTGAATCCTCATATTCACATCACAAGTGCCAAGTAATGTAATTTAAGTTAACTTTATGCCTGTGATGTAATTTTCTATAAGTATTTCTAAAAAAACTTTACAGAAAGTTAGGCTTGCACTTAGCTTTTTTTTACCCAATGACAAAAAAAAAAGAGAAAATAGAACCAAAAAGAGTAAATCTGTTAGTTTTATTACCATTGTTCTTGAATGGAAGTCTATAGCAGCCCATAGAACCATTTGGTCAAAAGTTTTGAATATTGGCACATATTATACACTGTATTGCAGAGGTCAGTCCTAATGCTGGATACACACCAAAAGATTTTTTATATCTTATAAGATTTTCAAAATGTGATAGACCACAAACATAAGGACAAATAATCCTAGATTTAACTGTTTTGCTCCTTTAGTGTGTGGAGTGCCATGATGTGACAAAGACAGCACACCACACACGAACAGATTTTCAACCAGAGTCCCGACTGTAAACACAGGAAATCACGCAAAATCTCACGAGACTGGTTTTTATAAAGTAATGAAAATGTCCTGGTTCTCATTATATTCCATTGGGCCATTAAATTGACACCGCTGCAAAATCTTCACATGATTAGTAATATCACGACATTGTAAAAGCACAACAGCCAACGCTCATCTTGGAATAAAAACAAATTTAGTCTGCTTACACTATAGGGCTGTGATAATAATCTTATTTTATTTTCACTTCCAATGATTATACAAAGAAGATATGAGGTAAAACTATTATAAACTATATCCGCGTGTCTAGCGCAAATTCCTTCTCTCTCCTCAGCGCTGTCATTTCTCCCTAAACATAAACTTATTTAACTTAACGTAATTGTTGTCAAATGCAGTCTCTACTTTGGCTAAATTGCAGAACGTGTTTGATCAAATTAAAATAACTATAATCCGCGCAATAGAAGCTGTTTCAAGGTGTGTGTGTGTGTGTGTGTGTGTGTGTGTGTGTGTATGTGTGTGTGCACATATGCTTTGTGTAATTAAACCATCAAATAGGCTACACAACAAATAGCCTATATGTCAAAATGACCGGCTTGGAGAGTATTCACTTAAACACAGTTTATATGTTAAATGTTCGTAATAGTTTGGAGAAATCATGAATGATTAGAGCTGCATTCGGTCTTAAAGGGCAGCATCTAATAAACCTGCCATTAATGTCAATCAAACAACAAAAGGAAAAGAGAAAATTACTCGCAGCTCTTGCATGAATAACTTTAGTTTTAATAAGTAATAATAATTAATCTATCAACAGTGAAAACTATGCAATGTTATTTTACATTTCATTACTTGACTTCACAAAGATTCTTTATTTTTTTATTTTTTTAGATTGTTAAAGTTTCTTTGATTAATAAAAGTTAAAAAGAACTGAATGTAATATTTAACAATATTAGGCTATTGTTTTGTTCTGTATTTTTGATTAAATAAATGCAGCAGGTTGATATGCATAAGTGCAAAACACAAAATATTATCCAAACTTTAATACACACACACACACACACAGGCCAACTATATATATATGACGGCATATGGAGACGGCGGGAACATGGTCTGTACATGTTACACTTTATGCTGCCGACCGCGCTTCTGTATTCCCTCAGTGTGCTTTCTGATTGGATATTATTGCGTTTCACGTGAGTATGCGTGCGTTTGTCCTCGGGGTTCCCCCCACACATCAGGATTTCTGATTCCAATCGGGACATCTCCGACGTTCTTCCGAGCAGGTTCGGACACTCTTAACACACTTCACACCATCTGATAAGATAATCTTTAGAACCATCAAGATAATCGGGACAGAGCTAAGATTGTCAGAAGCCCCAAAATAAGCCCGATTATCTTTTGGTGTGTACCCAGCATAATTTTGAGGTCAGTCTTTCAATCCGTCTAGAGCCACCAAAAAGGGTCATTTAGGCTAATTACTTTTGAACCATAAGGCCTAAAAACTAAATTCTTTCCCACTTTTTTTGCTACATCTACTACAAATTTTGTCCAATCTTTACAAAATTTTGCAATTAAATATGTGTTAAAGTTATGAACATTTAACCCGCCCCAGACCTGTAAGGCTACGTTCATTCTGTCAGTCCAAATCCAATTATTTGTGTATCTAAAATTATTGACGATCCACATTGTGTATCGCAACTGTTCAGATCCGATTTGTGTGTCCATGCTGCTCTTTCGTTTTCCGGGATATCTGCATTGGTTTCTATGGCACTGACATTGAGTTGGTAGGCATAAGCCAAAAAAACAGCAACAACAACCATAACATAGAGGGGTTTGCAATACAGATGTTGTCTTATTTACAACATGACAACATTGTCGCCATCTTTTCTGTTTGAAACCTGCAATGGCAGTTATTTTCTGAATTATCATCTTAACGTGGGTTGTGCATCGGCGGCTCCTCAGCACAGACTAATCTAATGTTTTGAGGAGTGTGTGTCACTGCACCGGTGTGGATACTGCCCTTCAGAATCACAGACTCTTGGAAGTATGACCAAAATAATACTGGTAACTGGTAACACATCTGGCACCACTTTTGTTTTGACCGACTGAGAAAAAAAGCATTACAACAAATCACGCTACCACCGGTGATTAAATCTAGCGATCGTTTAGCTCACATCACATCAAACCGTGCTAATTATTATTACTGTTATACTTTGTTCTCAAATTGTTAAATGTTAACCGCATCAGCATTGCGTGACTATGAGTATTTAGTAGATCTTAATTTGCTTTTGTCTACGGGTGAATCTCCAGGTGTCACTGATGATTGTCGTTTGGAGCTTTCTAATCCGCTGTGAGAAAAGGCTATAAATGATCCGCCACCTGCAGCATCCTCACATGCGATACTACTACTAGCCAGACTCCTCCTTAATGTGTACCGATGTGACGTAATGACGCAAAGACAAATCACAGTTAGTTTTGTTCCGTGTCATGTTTACGGGCTTGAAATTGTAAAGTCGATGTCACTGTAATAACAGACCGTGTGCATCTATGAATTATTCATTCAAGAACGATGTGCAAATATACTGCAACGATGGAGCCGAACTTCACAAACATTTTAAAATCCAGCGTTTAGTTGATCCTGGTAAGCGCTCCTTCTTCCATGAGAGGTCGGCGTCATAGCATTTGTTTCCAGGCGGATTGTTAATGAACGCAACACACGTCTCAAGGATATCCTGTAGAATTCAACCAATCAGAAGACGACTTCGAAACTCCTGAAGTGTTTCCAGAAAAGTGTGCCATATGCATCAGACGTTCAGCCAACGGTCCGTGAGGATGAGACTAAAGGTAAGGAATTTGATTTTGGATGATTTTTTACCCAAAAAAAGTGCAGCTTTAAAGGGGTGATGAATTGAGAAACCAACTTTTCCTTGAGCCTTTGATATATCAAAGTTCATCAAAAGTTTCAGAGCTGAAAACGTCCTTGTTAGTCAAAGAAAAGCTTTTATAGACACCAGGCCCAGAAAACGAGAGCTGGAATCCAATGACGTCATGGGAAGAAGAAACACAACTCAACTGATGAATATGTATGTGTGCTTCTGAAGCCCCTCCCACAGAGTCGAGATGCCACAGGTTTATAGAGCAGTGATCATGGCGAGAAAAGTAATATATTGCTCTGTGCCAGGTTGTGGAAGAACACAGTCGCTGCATAAGCTTCCTTTGGATGCTACTATTAGGAATGAGTGGTTGAACTTTATTTTTAATGAAGTTCCAGCTCACGTGGGGAAAACATGTACGAGTTTTCACACTGCGGAATCGTCTCAGGTGCTGGATTTGCAGACACAGTGTTGTGCCTTCTATATTGGATTCGACAGGAATGGTGCAACAAAATTATGTGAGTAAAAAGTATTTTTTATATGTAATGGTCGGCAGGCCTATGAATCTCAAATAGTAAAATAATATTCCTTTCTTGATCTGGGCACGCGCGTGCTTGCGTGTGTGTGCATGCGTGCGGTTTGTGCTTATCGACCGATCAGGTGTGCCATGTAATACAGAAATAATATCCCAATCAATCTTGGGTGGATGAGAAATAAATCATTGTGTTTGTTTGATAAAGACGTTTACGAGATCATTCCGGTCGCCGCTTTCAAAACGATCCCTCCCTAATGTGAACTGAACTGACAGGGGAGCTGAAGCTCATTAAATATGCAAATCTTATCCAATCCTAGCCGTGGGCGTTTACTTCCAAGTCTCCAGTGCGGCACGTCCATCAAAGCCCAGCGTTCAGGAGAGAGCCTCAAAACCAGTGTAGAAAATAGCCTTACTTATTCATTATGATGGGTTTGAATGATTAAACCACACGAACGTCATTAGTTAACCTCAGACAACAGTATAAAAAAATAAAAAAAGCCAGTTCCTGACCCCTTTAATGTCCAAGCTAGATCAGTGATTGTCATAAAATACAGTCTTGCAAAACTGCTAATAGTTATTACATCTGCATTAAGCCATGAAAGAGATGCTGTCTTAACTGAACATAAACAGTTGGGAAATAAGTTATGTATTAGTATATTGGATCTGTGCATTAGCTCTTAAAGTGACAGCAACCTAATATTCCTGCTGCTGTCTGTGCCATTAATGTTAATCAAACAACAAAAGACACTCCCTGCTCTTTATTAGATTTAGTAGGATTAATCTATATTTAATTTATACAGCGAAGACTATGCAGTGTTTTACATTTACTTTCTGTTGATAAAACATGTTCTTTTTTCACAGGAAGGCTATATTTGTTAAGCTCTAAGCTGATCCTAATCATCTCTACAAGAGGGAATGGAATATTTTGGTGATTGGAATCGGACCATACTGCTCCCAGTGATCAGTAATCGGTGAAAAAAATATTATGGTGGAACTAAATGAACTGTGTTCTGGGCTAAATGCATTCATTGTATGTGCGTACATATGATGGTATTTTTACCAGCTACAAACTCGCAAAGTGCCTAGAAAATGAGTCGAGGAGTCAAAACAGCACCAGGAATTCCTCCGTTACGCACACAAATGAAGAACTGCTGCAAGAAGTCGCAGCAATAAACAACAACACAACTATGAAGAGAAATCAGCTAAGCTTGAGCATTCAAGCTTTTTAGGTTCATATCTTGTCACATCATGTCCTGTTTTTGGTACGTTTAGATATCTTTGGTTCATATTTAATTTCAAACCGCACCAGAGTTCATTTGGAAGTGGGTTTCTCGCATGGCAGCGTTCACACTTATTCAAATGAGCCGCACTAAAAGAGCAATTGCACCAGAGATCATTTGAATCTAACCAAACCTGACAAATGGGAGAACACCCTAAATTCAAGACATAGGAGCAACATTCATGGTTATGTCTTATATTTATATTAGATGATATAGTTATATCACACAAGCAAGAGTGCTGTTTTTGCCTAAAAATCAGCATGACTGCAAATGTGATATTGATTTAGCACATATTGATTTTTTTTTTCGCCAATGAAAATAGCTCCAAATAAAGCCACAGCAGAGCCGCTGTGTATCTCAAAATTTTAGTATTAACATGCACTTCATTTTTTCAGTTTAATGTGTTAAAAATATTTAATGCAATTAATACAGAATCCTTTTTTCCTAGCATTACATTATATGATCACGCTCAATAACACAGAATTATGCTAAAATGCCGTTTTGTCGGGTATTCTCATAAGAGCAGTCTTAAATGAATTAAATAACATCTAAAATGAATCTAAAGAGTTGTGAGAAAATGAGATGTGTGTGACAGTAGAATCAAAGGTAGTTTAAAAGGATTAATCTATTTTTAATTCATTATTTATGCAGTTAGGAAAGGCGTTATTTATTCAATGTCTGTATGACAGGTAGGAAGGCCACAGGTAAATATGACTTTTTATATTATGGGTTTATGTGCAGATTGTTTTCAGTTCACAATTTAAAAGTTGTTGGTTGTTTTTAAGCCTAATAAATGTTGTAATTGATATAGCTTTCAATTATACTGTAATGTTGAATGTCTATCATTAATGTTTAAAAATCATTTTCATAGAGACATCAGTATCAGTGATCCTGGCCTTCATTCATAAAAAGTACTGTCTTTAATTTGTTTCTACATTCATTTGGAGAGTAACTGTGAAATTATTACATTATAAGAATATTAAAAACGATATATTTTTTATATTTTATATATTTTTTAATCCATTGACAGCACTATTATTTACATTATAAATCTATAGGGTAGATTAGCCTATATATAAAGCACCTGCAAATTATACTTGATCCGGGCATTTTAAATAAATGAAACAATTTAAGTATAAGGCGTGTTTGTGCACAAAGCAACGTCAATGACTTAATTTAGGTATTTAAGACACTGCCCACTAAACTGGATCACGTTTGATTAGTGAATAAGATGCAAGTATTTGCGCTGATGTGCCATGAGAAGTAGCGCAAATGTTTAGTGAATTCCCATACGCGTCAATTACGGTTACCAGCCCATTGTATAATGAAAGAGGAATGCAGTCAACAATATTTAGTTCCCAGTAGTACCCATGACTGAATGAGCTTCGAGCTTGATCAAAGGGAATATATATTACCGTCTAATGGTTTATCAGCTACTCACGTCTGTTTTACATGTCAAGGGGAAAAGACTGCCAGTCTCTATGGGTACCGCTCTTATTTTCTGACTACTCTGGAAAATAGCAAAACGGAGTGGTGAACAGCACACCAGAATCCACACTAACTTTATGTATTTCTCTTGCATTACTTGTTTATTTTTATTTATTTATGGGGACCAAGGAGTGTAATATGCCCAACTGAACTGCCCTAATCTTCTTTCCTCTGCAATATTTCCATGCCGCGTTATTGTCCTCATTCTCTGAATAATATCCTCCACTCCTTGGATCTTTTTTCTGTAGGCTCTATTCTTTCTTCTCTTTCCCGTTCTCATATTCTCTATCTGGTATGGCACTTGCTCATATCCTGTCAGTGTATCAATCAAAGAGAGCTGTCCACTCAATTCACACCTGATTTATCAGTCTGCCTCATCCCAAACGCCATTATTAGGCCCAAACCTTTTTAACGCGACAGTGACGGATAGCAAGCCCGACCCAGGTAACCCGTTTCATTCTGTCTAGCCCATCGCACGCTTTAGGCACGCTCCATCACTTTTCACAGATGAGGGTGAACCTGGGGTAAATAAAATGCAATAACATGGCTCAAAGTAAATAATATAGAGAAAACTAATATGAACAGGCTTACTAACGAGAGGGCTTTCATTTAACCTATTTAAGTCGCTTGTAATACAGCTAGTCATTCATTCAAAACCTGCTATTGTGATTTCATTAGGGTTGTAAAAATGCTGACTTGATCTCCACAACATGTGATCTTCCAATTTAGGGCCAGATTTACTAAACAGGGCAAATTAGTGGGAGAGAGCAAATCCATAAAAGCGTCGATGAAAGTGTAAATTCCAGAAAGGATTTCATGTGATCTACTGACGACACCCAAACTAAAGCACACAGACGCAGCCGGATCATTTCCACAATCTACAGTTAGCGCCTGCTTTAAGACGTGCTTTTTTGAGGCGTTAAATAATGGCACAAACACCCGTAAATTGACGAGAGCAAACCTTAGTAAATCACCTTGCATGATTAATTTAAATGAATCTCCTCACATACATTTTGCGTCTGAAAGGGAAACTCCTACAAATGCATGTGCAATAAGGTCAGACGCAAAAATAACCGTTCGTGCCTTTTCAGCGCAAACTTTTCACTGCGTGCCTTTAGTAAATCCTGGCAGTAGTACTTTAACGCCAAAAGAGTGTTTGCACTGGCGCGTTAAGTGAGTAGCAAACAATATAACAAAGTAGAGTGCACATTTGTTTTAAGACTTTTAAGAACTGAGCCTGTAGATATTTCATCCCTTAATATAAACTTTTGGTTGAACTTTCATATTAGTGCCATTTTTTGTCATAATTTACTCAATATGTTCCAAACCTATATTTTTCTAAATATCTTCTTGTGTGTTCAACAGAAGAAAGAAACTCATACAGCTTTAGAACAAAATGAGTAAGTGATGACAAAATGTTCATTTTTTGGTGAACTATCCCTTTAAGGATGCTGAATGGAAATGTTGTCACATAAGAAAATACACGTACATTACCTAGAACTAAATTGACAAAATTCATAATGCCTGTAGTATCTATCCAATGTGTAACATAACATTTTGTATTTGATTTTCAAAACTCAACACATTTCTCATTTTGCATCTGCTGATTCTTTTTAATATTTCCCATGTTCTTGTTCCTCTTCAGTCTGTTTTCAAATGGAGAACTCCAAACTGCATCATGCCAAACATGACCTCAATAGTTAACAGTGAACAGTATGGTCACATAGCTTGCATTAAAAGAAACCTGAGACACTAATAAATCTATTACATTTTAGGCTGTTATGACACTGGCTCAACTGCTTGGTTTCCACTGTAAGTTCAGAAAACAGCTTTCACACAAACTAAACAAACCAAACTCTGACATCATACAGACTCGGATGCCAAACGCAGTGAAAAAGCTTTCTCGTTTCTTCATCACCTAAACTTGAAAAAACTTTCATTTAGCAAATGCATTCATCCAAAGTCAGCTTACGCTACATTTATTACAGGGACAATCCTCCAGGAGGAAGTCAAGGTCATAGCTTAGAACTTCTCCTCGAGTACACCTATCAGCCCAGATGTTTAAACATTAATAGCTACTATTTTCAATAGTTAACAATTTCATGTCAGATAATCTCATTCCCACAGTGTAAGAGTTAAAATAAAACACTGGATTAAAAGGAAACTGCAGCTAACAATACCCTTAATACAGTGTGGATAAGATGCCATTAGCCCTGTCAGTCTAATTAAGATATGAATGAATAATTTCCAAACTTATTTAAATGATTCCAGCATCTCTTAAAGCAAAACACAAGTAAACAAAGGCTTTAGCCTGTATGTATTATGAAAGCCATCTTTACACTTCTAAAGCTTTTAACAAAACACTCCTTCATTTGCACACATTTGCAATGTTAATGAAATAGCAACAAAAAGCCTACAGTCCTTATTCCTGTGAGTGTCGATGTGCATGAGAGTTTATTTTAAATAAAAAAATGAAATAAACAGTATAAATATATAAATATATTTTTAATTGCATTAATTCATCAACCTAAGTGCCCCTTTTTCTTCCAAGCTCCAAACAGGCACAAGGGCAGGCAAACGTGGACTGACCCAAGGGTGCTTGTGCCAGTAATTAATACAGACAAAAACAATAATAATCTACACTAATAACCCCTGTAATGAGTGTGAGTATCTATGTGCACAGTACAAGCAGCTGTGAGAGTGAGTGGCTCTGAACAGAAGGTCTTTAATGGCAACCTGTCATACGCTAATTAGCCAAGCACATGTTACCATTTGAGTCCAAATGAGGAGGAGGGGGAAAATCACTGCTGCTGCTCATGATGATGATAGATAGATTTCAGCAAATGAAAAAGTTGCATTTGCTTTGTAAAGAAAATTGTACATTTTATCAAAAAGTATGATATTCCCAGAAGATTTTTTTTTGTCCACCAGTTGAAAATCATAAATATGAATGCAGCATGATTCATGTGCCCAGCACAAACAGTGCAGAAAAGGTTGTATGCAGAGGTTTAAAGTCCTATTTATGCCCTAATATTAAGTAGGGTGTACTAGGATATATTTTCATGCTTGATTGTTTAGAAAACACATTATTTTTCACATATTTTACATTATTACAGCTCCTCTCTCCCCAGTCTGGTTTTAACACGCTGTATAGTTCCTGATTCGATGAAGCCCCTTCTTCCGAAATAGGTAATGTGCTGTGATTGGTTAGCTGGCCAGTGTGTTGTAATTGGCAGCACTTAACATGTGTTTGGGAAATGTCCGTCCCTCAATAACTGCGGGTTCTGCTCTGTTGTAAATATTAATTTCAAACCAATTCAAGCCTGATGCAGACCCTGACACTGACTACGTTTACATGTGCACCAATAATGCCACTAATAATAATTAGAGTAAGGTCTTAATCGCAGTAAGATGTTTACATGATATGAGCAGAACTCTTCACTCCAGTTGACATGCAATTTTCATTATTTTGATTATTCGCTATTAAGTATGGTTATACCACACTCAGATATGCATACAGTATGCATGCTACCGGCCATTGTTTTAATCTACTCGCATCAAATTCATAATACATTTGTATGGACATAGCTTACTGGATATTATTCAGCGTGATGAACATCGCAAAGCCAGGTTTGCCTGCTGCCGTCTAGATGAGTATACGGAGCAGAGACTGCAGTGAGTTGTGTTGACCGAGTTTAGTGATGTGAAGAAGAGAAACTTCAGAATAATGTCACAAAGTTCATTCATGAAGTTGTGTGAACAACACGTATCACACGGCACATGCACACTTTGGTCAGAATGGTAATAATGCGATTAAGGTGTTTACATGGCTTTTTATTGCGATTAAAATCGGCATACACCACCTAGTTTAATGCGACTATGGTATTATGAGCTTGTTATGAGCTTGTTCTCACATTCGTTTGTTTGAAGTATTGCGTTTACATGAGGTAAAGTTTAAACGCAATATTATTAAAATCCTATTATAATCGTATTATGAGGGAGCATGTAAAGCAGTCACTGTTAACGAACAAGAGGATCGTCCAGAAAGGATGTCATGCATGGACTTTGCAAGCAAGGAAAGCTGTTCTCCATAAAATGTGCAGCGCATGAATGTTAACCACTCTAAGTTCGTCAGCCTTAGGAAGGTCAAACAAATGGGTTTTGGAAACGTGGTGAAAAAAGCTCTTTGACATATTGACAACACTCTTCCCTGTCATACACCCGGCACAATGTGATGCCAGGCACAATGCACGTGTTTTGTGATAGTTTCAGCCTGACGCAGTTATCATTTTCACATCCAGCGCCACATTGTTTAAATAACAAATGCCCTCGCACCCATCTGTTCACCCATGGGCGTGCTGGTCTGAAAATGAGGAACATTGAAAACGCCTGTGTCATTGACCAACACAAACCTGCTCTAAAGTCAATAGTGCAGTATTTTTATGTTATTTAAAGGGTGTGTTAATAATATGAGCCTTTAGGCAGTGCAAAATGCGCATACACTCTGCTTATCACACACA
The DNA here is from genome assembly GCA_023029165.1 of Gobiocypris rarus. Lineage (NCBI taxonomy): Eukaryota > Metazoa > Chordata > Actinopteri > Cypriniformes > Gobionidae > Gobiocypris > Gobiocypris rarus. The sequence goes on along the minus strand of CM040911.1, from coordinate 11,773,490 downwards.
GGCAGCAGCACACATGTTTAAATATTAAAAATAAAAGGATTCCTCACTGGAAAAGCGTTCAGTCTTTCCGCCATAAATTCCACCATGGTGCAAGCACAACTGACTTTTAAAGGGAATGGGAGATGAGACTCTGATTTATCGTTACGCCCAAAACACCCATGACTCATTAAGAGACAGACTAGGTAAAACCCTTTTGGACCATGTGCCGGGCACGGCGACCGGTTGATCCTTTGCATGATATAATGTTCAAGTTGCCTGCTCAAAACTGTTTAAAATAGTAAAGTCTTTTTACATTAAAGGTAGGGTAGGTAATTTCGCAGAGGCTAGCAATAGCAAGCTAGCTTTGAAAGCATGAGATGCCAGCCCCCCTTTAGAGCGTCTCCAAAGCCATTTTTCTGATTGCATTTTTACAGTGTGCAGGCAACATCGGCTACTTGGTCACAGAAGATATATATACATGTTTACATAATACTTGGATCACTTCTAATATTTATTGCTATCAGGATGGGAAGAGAGTTTCAACCAGTATAACAAAAGACTTTATAAAGAAATGCCTACCCCTAGCATTAATTCCACCAGCGTTAAGGAACAATTATTAAACAGCAGTCTATACATTTTGCCTCATTGTCGCCATCTTTTCTGTTTGAAACCTGCAATGGCAGTTATTTGCTGAATTATCATCTTAACGTGGTTGTGCATCGGCGGCTCCTCAGCACAGACTAATCTAATGTTTTGAGGAGTGTGTCACTGCACCGGTGTGGTTGCTGCCCTTCAGAATCACAGACTCTTGGAAGTATGACCAAAATAATACTGGTAACTGGTAAGTAACACATCTGGCACCACTTTTGTTTTGACCGACTGAGAAAAAGCATTACAACAAATCACGCTACCACGGTGATTAAATCTAGCGATCGTTTAGCTCACATCACATCAAACCGTGCTAATTATTATTACTGTTATACTTTGTTCTCAAATTGTTAAATGTTAACCGCATCAGCATTGCGTGACTATGTGTATTTAGTAGATCTTAATTTGCTTTTGTCTACGGGTGAATCTCCAGGTGTCACTGATGATTGTCGTTCGGAGCTTTCTAATCCGCTGTGAGAAAAGGCTATAAATGATCCGCCACCTGCAGCATCCTCACATGCGATACTACTACTAGCCAGACTCCTCCTTAATGTGTACCGATGTGACGTAATGACGCAAAGACGAACGGCACCATGCTTGAATTTGCCGTGGAATTCCACCAGTACCACTCAAATTATAACACATTATTACAAGCTTACCATTGTGAATCGGGCTAAGATAAGGAAATAGTTTTGAATAGTTTTGGCTGGTTATATACTTTCTCAAAAAAATTATTTTGGAACATTTTTAACCAAAGTTACGGACTGCAGCTTTAATATAACAGTTTATATTAATCAGTGTCCTCATCTTTACCTCCTATTTCGGCTGCGGGATTGAGATCTGTGGGACCTATGGTTCCGCCCCCTGTCTGTGCTTCGGCTCCGCCTCCTGTGACCGGACCCTCTGGAGCTACTGTTGGAACGCTTCCTGTGCCTGTAACGTCAGTAACAAGAGTCCATTAAACACACAGCAACAGAGTGTTTGCAGTGCAATAACTGCATCTGTCAGAACAACACACAACATTCTCTGCTGCATACTCCGTTTGTGTATATTTCCAATCCCAAACAAAAAAGTGTGTCATGACAGTCAGATAGGTGTCAGTATAAGGTGTTTCAGAGTTTAGTTTTGAAATTTTAAATAGTTTCATGAACACTGGCCCATCCGCCATTGCTTGGACAAACAGATCATTCTGTCCCATGCAGACAAACAGAGCAAACCTTAAAAGCACAGCAGAGCCACAGTGTTTAAAGTCTTTAGGTTGGTACAGAGCCTTGAACTTCTACCCATCAGCCAGTATGACTCTCCAACTGTTTAGTTAGGCTGACATCACGGATATAGACCAGTCTGACTGCATTATTTTAACTAGTGAACTCTATTTCTCTCTCCTTTTTCTCTCCAATGAGCTTCTGTCAACTTCCCTATTCTCTAATCCAGCTGATAGACCAGGACTTCTTAGAGGACCTTTCAAATGCTAAATCAAAAGCGCGAGCCCATTCCCCACATCATGAATAAATAAAATGTTTATCTAAAAACCATAATTCAATTTATTATGCATTTCTGCATCAGATGGTACTCGACTGCATACCTCTAAAGCTTAACTGCCAGTGGCTCAGGCATCAGGCTGTGATTGTGTCAGTATTGGAGGACAAAGTTAACGCTTTGTGCTGTTTTAGAGAGCACGAAATGTGTTGCATCGCAAAGCATATGGGGCAATGTCCACAGAATCTATCCATTTATTCAGAAAAACAATAAAAAAGGCAATCATTCATACAATGACTTCTCAACACGCCTTTTGTTTGATTAGCATGGTTTAATTTGTAATTACAATTTTTCCTGAAATTTTAATGAAGAAAAAAGCCCCATTGAAGAAATTTAAATCTTCAACAGAAAACTTAAATAATCATCTTTCATTATTTCTTAATTAAAAAAAAACATTTAACAACTTCTTCACTGGTTCCTAATATTGTTTTAAAACTTTTGTGCAACATGCAAACTCAGGCTGAAAATAAATGCATAAAACACTAAATAAAATCATAGAGAGGAGTCTTGTATATAAAGCATTGACTTTATAAAACAATTGACGTACACTGTAAACCCTAAAGCTCGAAATAATTAATTGGTTTGAGAAGGGCAAACTCAAATTAAACAAATTTAGTTACATTTTTTTAGAACTTTCTTTTCTTTTGAGTTCACATAACTAACACATTAAGTAATCTGAATTGTTTCATGGTTTCTTTTAATTTAGACAAACTTAAATTTACCTGAAACTGGGTTATTTCCCAGCATGCATTGCTACGGCACACGAAAGGGAGAGAAAATGCTAAAATTATATAACATAATGTGTTATATAATGTTAATTCATGTTAAGTTTATGCTAAGGTTTATTTTTACGTTTATTTCAGAGTTTTTGGGGAGGGGGTTACTATCATGGTGACAAGTGGAGCAAGAGCTTGGTTTGCGAACAGGTATAAATGTTCTGTTACTCGACTTTCAGCAATTGCTAGTTTCAGCCCGAAAATTGCAACCCGCAAATACACTCACGCCATCTGTTCACCCATGGGTGTGCTGGTCTGTAAACCAGGTGTGTTCAGGAGCATTGTTGGAGTGTTGCTATTTTGAGGAACTGAAAACAACTGCGCCATTGACCAACACAAACCTGCTCTAAAGTCAATAGCGCAGTATTTTTGTGTTATTTAAAGGCTGTGTTAGTAATATGAGCCTATAGGCGGTGCACAATGCACGACACTCTATTAAAAATAATAAGATTCCTATAAAAAAATAAAAGTGACCATTCAGTCTTTCTGCTTGCAAATTCCGCCATGTGAATAGTGAATCCGCCATGGTGCGAGCCCAACTGGCTTTTAAAGGGAATGGGAGATGAGACTCTGATTGGTTTATTGCACTTTACGCCAAAAACCCACCCATGAGTCATTAAGAGACTAGGAGGAGAGGTGCCTGGTTGACAGCAGACAAACAGCTAGTAGTGAGTAGTGACAGCAGTGGCAATCCACATGTCACTCAAGTGGCCACCCCTAATTATTCAGTACTTTGAGGCTTAATATAATTTAAATGAATGAGTTATAAAAAAAAATTTGTGGGGTTTGAAAATATGTTTAAAATTGGAAAGAGGTGTACATTCACATTGATCCCAGGTGTAAAAAAATGTTTTAAATTAATTTGGAATTAATTAATCATGTCTAAAGGTTTTTCAGAACAATATGAAATACACCTACAGTGTAAAGTGTAAAGTGTACTGTGCCTGTCTGACCAAAAGAAATGTAAAAAAAAATCCAACCAGCACTCGAACACACTGCCAGCGGCCAGACAAACAGATAATCCGGGATCACAGACAGAGCAATGCTGAAAGCGCAGCAGTTCACACTCTTCAGGTGAGTTTAATGAGGGCATAAAACATCTGCATAATTACACAGATGAGGCCACTTATAAAGAGCTAAACAGATTTACAGATGTGTGGATAATGCAAACAAAGGCTGATCAACAGCACTCTATTTAGCTCTTGACCTCCACAGACATCCTTCTTTCTGTGAGAGCAGTTATTTCCCATCACATATAATGGCGACTGAGCAAGCGTCATGAATAATTGAACTCAGGCAGACAGTGCTAAGTGACTGCATAAAGTAACGTCTGGGTTCAAGAAACTGCACGCGTGTCTGTTTGGGACTCCATGTTCAGTTACCGTGAGAGTGCAGACAGTATGAATGTTAAAGCCACAATGTGTCATTTTTTGCCGCTAGAGGTCACTTATTCAAAACAAAGGTGTAACTTGATGATTGACTGCCGCAGACGAGCACTTCTGCTTCCTCCGCTCATGTGTATGTTGGGGAACGCAGCGCTGTTTTATCATATTACATACATTAGAGCATGCCGTCGGAAGCAAAATAAATGTGGGCGGGTCCTCTCACAGAAACATTTTACTGGAATAGACGGCATTTACATTACGTACATGTCACCTTGTTTCCTAAACGTCTGGTTGAGCCAGACAAAATCATGCAAACACAGAAACATCTGCAGCAACAGTAGTTTAGGGGTAAGACGCATGGCATCAAGTTGACGCAAATCAACCCAAGGTTCGAATCCGCCTTTTGCCGAACTCACTCTACTCCCTTTTCCCATCACATATCAGATTGCATTTATTTTCTATAAAAATTAAGAAAATATTAGAAAAGTGAAAATAAAGCATCTAACGTGTGTTTAATAATAAGTGTTTATCAGTTAGGAGTAGGTAAACACAGACATGGGCTGAAATAGAGACGCTAAAAGTGAATCGGGTTCAATATCATTGGTCTTAAAGTGTCTTGTCCCACCCATGTACAATGCTTCCGACGCCCATGCATTTGAGTGTGTTAAAGTTATGTTATAATGCTTCTCTGTGCATTCACTTGGCGGCTACTATGAGACACTTGTTCACACTGCAGTGAGCTAGATCGATATTAGGCATGGTAAAACATGGTACTCACTGTAAATCAAGAACACCAGTAAACACTAAGACTAACTGTAATGAGCTGGAGAACAATGATTAGTTCCATGAATGATCCAAACAGTTGCTCACTTGTCGAATAAAACACATCATATAATAAAGCGTCTTTGGTGTTTCCATGGTTTCTACAAAATAAAACAAGGGTTTTATGATGTCATTGATAGGTGACGCACCCACACACTATTTTAATCCAAAATCTTACATACTGTGCCTTTAGTAATATAATGTTTTGCATCCATCCATCCAGCTGTGGTCCAAATGTCTAGATCACGAAACTGAGCCAATTCTGTAATGTAATGTAATGTAACGTGCTGTTTTTTACGTCACGTCTCATGTACTAGCCTGGAGCAAGTAGTTTTAATGGGGTTTTTTTCTTGTTCCTGAGTGCTCATTCTTCCCAGGATCGGTGTACCAGCCGAGCAACTACCATTGACATATACTGGGATGCTAAGGGAATAACTCTTTCCCAGTATTTTAGAACTTGTATATGACAGGTGCTTGTGGGAGATATAAGAGGGCTTGTGATGTCAGGTAAACCAAAAAATTGCTTCAGAGGAAGAACAAGTTATTACATTTTGATGAAATATTACAGGGAGAAACTTTTTTATCTCATTCTTCATTGTCTACCTCCTGTCTGTGACTCTGTTTCGGTCTCTGGAGCGGGAGCGGGTTCGTCTCCGGGAGGGTTTGCTGCGGTTGGTCACTCGGCTTCCAGAGGAGCTGGAGGAGGAAGAGCGCTGTCTCTGTCTCCTCTTCCTCCGGCTTCGACTGTTGTCCTCACTGTCTGAGGAGTGACGGCCCATGTTCACTCCAGTCACTAAGCTAAATGGGGAGATGTAGAGTACAAAACGGTAAGACACAAAAATGTGTCAGATATCAGGCATGTTTTTTCTTCTTCTTCACTACTACATGATGTTAGATGTGATTCAGTAGCTCAAGCAAATCATTATGTTTGTGTCTAATAAGGATGACATTTACATTTACTAAGTTTACAGAGCTGTGAAAACCCCACTCTGCATTTAAATGCAAGTACAGTCATTTAATCTAACTCTTAATTTATCTTATTTGAAGTCTACACAGTAACATGAGCTGAAAAGAGCGGCAAAACATAGAGCATATGATTATTTATTTACATAAATTGTCGGTATAGTACCACGAGAAATGTGTTAAAACAGAACCAAACATAACCTTAAAACGACACGAAACTATCCTGACAGGTAGCATGTAGGGCTACCACTACAAATGCGAATATGAATGTTACGTCCTTTTACATGTATGTGTAACGTTACATGCTAAAGATTTCAATACAGAATGTGTCAGATTTTGTTCATATTTACAGGCGCTTTCTCTAACACACGTTACGCAACAAACCAATAGCGCGTCAGCTAATATATTTTGGCCTGTATATGTAAAACGAATAATGTTTATATCTATATTCATACTCTTACCTAGATAACGAAACACACTCCTATTGTGTCATAACAGCAACTCACAGAGCAGCGCCATGAGCCGATGAACAGACTGAAGTAACCGGTTTGGAGAACATCGATGCGTGCGCTGCCGGCAGGCATTACCAATCAAACATGATCGTCAGTCGCTTTCACCTTCTTGTCAGGGTAGCGCAAGATATGCGTAAAATACAACATTATTTCTCTGTCAGATAGCCTACACGATTACAAGACTTATTCTGATTCTCCAAACTTGGATTGTGTGTTTGGTGAGAAATTGCAGGCTGAGTGAAAAAAAGAAGAAGGAAAAAACACCGTACATTTTGTAACCAGCTGATATTTCATATTTTTGGTCGGAATATTTTATGGGCAAGGCTTTTCTGTCGCATTTGATCAATACAAAATGGGCTACAACTGAGACATAGACACATATACATATAGTAGCATGTATAGACACATTAAGGGGGTTTGTCGTTGAAGGTAAACGCTTCTTCCTTCACAAAATGCTTTTTTAAAAAGTCAAACTGAATAGTTTTTTAAATAGCTTAGTCCGTTTTGAAGAAACAAACACTCATACCAAATTAAAGATGTGAAAATATCGTCACAATATTGTAGGCTATTTGTTTAATCAAACTCAAGCCAATTAGGCTACGGATTAAATTGCCTCAAAACTACATAGATATCTGTACAAACACCCACTAATAGGCCTGTGGCGTTACTTAACATGTAAGCTCATTTTGCCTAATAATAATAAAATAAAATAAAAATAGCCTATTATTTTAGGAAGATTATTATTTGTATTAGTCATAAAGGGTGAAATCAAAATGCTTAGCTTGGTCAACTAAAACAGAATAATAACTTTTTGCAGCGTTTCAAATAATTTTAAATACGTGGATGCTTGAATAATAGAGTTATGAAGTAACCTAAGATGAAGATAAATATTTCATTGTGAGCTAATTATTAAAGGTGAAAGTGATGAGAAGGTGATGTATTCTGTGATTTACCAATAAAAGGCGTGTAGTTTTCTATATCATTTAGCCTACCGCTTTATTTAATCTAGCCTACTTTTTTGTATTCGCTCTTGATCTCCAAATAGCTATACACTTATTAACTTACACGGCTACAACCATATTATGCAAATATGCAATAATTTTTTACACATTTTGTGCAATTAATTAATAGCAATAAAACAGCATAGAAGAATGTTTTGCAAGTCATCATTAGAAACAGTTGTCCTTTGAGAGCTGAAATATTAATTAAAAGTTTTTTTTTTTAAATAGTGAATATTCCTTTCATATGCGGTGAGTCAATTTGAATAAAATAAAATCGACAAACGTAAAAACAGCACGTTTCAAGCTATTCAGCTCGCGCTTGCATTTGTTTAGCCTAATACTATAGGCTATTTAATAAAGCTACTATATGTATATCCATATACCAGGAATATGTAATTGTTTAAATTGGTAATTTACATTTATTTCGATTCAAGGTGTTCGTTCTTCATATTATCATTAGCCTAAATTCATAACTATCACTACAAATAAATACATTAACTATGGAAAACAACTTCAGCTCTCTAATATCATTACATTAATTATCAGTTGAATAAATCAGACTGTTCAAGAAGGTTAAATAATTATCCTGCAGCAGTTTTCTGTGAAAATGGAATTTTTGATGTCGAATTGCGGGCCAAAATGCAATTCCGAGTCACTTCCATGATCACAAAGTGCGTATTTGTCTTTGCTCTTCTCGCTAGCACGGTCTGATTTCCCAGCTCAGATCAAAGAGTTGCCGAATAAGATGTCCAGTAGTTTTTGGCCTCACCCCAGCAGAGCTTTCGACCATCATCCTCATCATCATCACGCCTGGTGTTTCCAAACTCTAACCAGTCTTACTTAATGACATTAATTTGCTCCTCTTGTCAATCTTAGCCAATAGCAGGCATGGAAGGGTGATGTGGATCTGAAGGACAGATAAGGTCCCCCTTACCCCAGCCCACCCCGCCTCTATGGGAAGGGGGCTCGCGGTGAGGGAAGGTAACGCGCGGATCAAGGGGCAGAGACGCTTCGCTAAGTATAAATAGTGTGACTTCAATAGTGAATCGGCAGCAAGTCTGTACACTCCGCAACAAGAGGAATGGTCAAAGATCTCATCACATCATCTCGCATTTAGGCCGATAGAAAGACAGCACGGTTGATGTCTTATATATGGTAGACTGCTGAGGATCTAAAGGGAAGATTGTGTTTTTTCTTCTTCTTGGGCGCAGTGATGGAAGAACTTACCGCGTTTGTCTCCAAATCTTTTGATCAGAAAGTCAAGGAAAAGAAGGAAGTGATCACGTACCGGGAGGTGCTGGAGACCGGATCGGTGAGAAATAGGGAGACCCTGTCGGCGGAACCGGTTCGCGAGGAGGTGAACAGCATTACGCGGAGCGCCGTGCGCTCGTCGCCGACCAGGGAAGCGGACATGCTCGCGTCAGAGAGGAGCAGAGACTCGAGCAGTCCCAAACTTACAGACGGTGAGTGCTTTTCAAACATATCTCTTCTGTGGCATTCGTTAAAATTATGCATTTCTTTTTCAAAGGCCTAAATTTTAAGTCGTATAACTTCTTCGCTTTCGATAGCCCATATATAGCTTTATGTAGGCTATTTAAAGTTACAATAATTTTGTGCAAACTACACGCAACATGATTATCACATCATAATTTGACAGGCTGTCATAATCTGACTGGAGCAGCCTGAAAACAAAACAGACAGAAGTTCTCAACTGATAAAAGTGAGAAAGCTGTACTATTTTATTGCATAGTAGGCCTATATTTGAATCTCGTAAATATTGTTTGTATCACTTTGTAGCTAGAGGCTTGAAAAAAATGACAGATTTTTCATTCGAAAACTATCTAGACTGATAAAAGATAAACGTAGGCTTCTGTAAGATATAGAAAACGAAATGAGTGTATAAAACAATCAAAGAATGTGCCCGGCTATTATAAATCAGCACGCATTTCATGTTGGCTATGAGACACACACTGAAGGCCTATTGCTAATTCATTCATTTAATACGACGAGAACATTATTAATAGTATGCTAATAATAATTTAATTTAATAATAATAATAATTGCGGACCATTTCGATTAGACGTTATTTTTCATCTGACAGCAAATTGTAGCTAAACTCATGTTGTTTTGGATTTTGGTGAAATGTTATTTTGACAGCAGGGATTTTCATTCAGCTACGTTAATTGTTGATTTCATTCCGTAACATTGACCCGTTTTGCCAGGTTGTTAATTTAACGTGCAATTTGATAATATTCCTGTCATAAGCATCCGGCACAGAGAGCGATTCTCCATGCATATGTAAAGTGTGTAAATAATTAAAGAGCTCTGTGTAGGACAAAACATCCGTGACCGACATCAGTGCACGGGCGCATTTACTGCCCTCACTTCACATCACTGGACCAAGCGTTCATTTCTGTGTTCTGCTCTGTTTTCAGGGAACACAGATATGAAAGAACGCAAAGAGGATTGTAAGCCGCTGGAGGATGAGACACAGACTAAAATCAAGCAGAGAAGGAGTCGGACTAACTTTACCCTTGAGCAGCTGAATGAGCTGGAGAGACTGTTCGATGAGACGCACTATCCGGACGCCTTCATGAGAGAGGAGCTGAGCCAGAGACTCGGGCTGTCGGAGGCCAGGGTGCAGGTCAGACACTTCATCTGCTGTTTATGTGATGTGTGTGCGAGCTAGCTAGCTGTGTGGACATCATTTCGATAAGTGCGGAACAGGCCATAGCTATTACATATTAAGTGCAACATAATGATCTGTCAGGTCAGGAAATTATATATATATATATATATATATATATATATATATATATATATATATATATATATATATATATATATATATATATATATATATATATATAGCATAGGTCTATATAATTTATTTGTTTTGCACCTATACCATTAGCTACTTTAACACTGCACTGTAATGAATGATTTTTTTTTTTTTTAAACAAAACGATTTTAAGCGTTTAGAGGTAAAAATGTAAATGTAGGCTATTTGAAATAAGAGCTAAAGGCCTATAAATAGCCTAGTCGTTTTTAAAATGTTACGTGGACACTTCTTGTGGCGATATTGAAGTTCATGTTTACATATATAACCTAGCTCAAATAAAATTAGATATCAGCATGTGTCAAATGGTGGGATGGAACTGTTGGAAATAAAAGTGATATTAATCCGCTTAAATAAACGAACAATGCAAAACAATGCGTAGAAATGATTCCCTGATTTGTGCGCATTGGCCCTGCAGGCAACATCTGTAGTGTGCTTTTAGGATGGGAAGACCATCTGCACAGAAACATAATAAGGCTCAATATATGTGTAACAAGAGACGAGCGACTGAGAATAATGACATTCAACATAGACATTGGCTCTGCTGTGATTGATCAGGAGAAGAAGAAAAAAACAATATCTTATTTCATTCTCTTTTATCTATTCATTCCTTGGGTGGGGATATAAAATTCACTCTTTGAATACATTGGTCCTTTTAAAAATGGGCTCAAAAGACCTCCCTGGAAAAAGTTAAACCATCGTCGCTCTCTGGGATCTTACCAAAAAGGCATTGTCCCAAGCAAGGCCTGCGGATTTACATAAATTATCTATCATCATTTTACCCAAATAAAGATCTGATGCTCTTTTCATATTCAGTATTCACAGACAAGGCCACACCACTGGCTCAAAGGCTACGCTGCCATTTTAACGGATGAAGTTATAATGTCCTGGCCAGATCATTATGTAAAATCGTGTTTCACTTTCACTTAGGCCTACAGCAGAAATATCATGCAAATTGCTCCGTTGTTATCGATGATTCAAAATTAATAAACAGTGTGCGCGATTCAAAACAGATGCATGCCATAATCTCGGATGCGCATGACATATATGGAAACAACAACAGAAAATGTAACACAAACTTTCTTTCGGATATAGGCAATTAATGTCCCAATTTTAGCCCACCCCTGTAGTCCAGGCATATCGTCCCATGCTGGGTATTTGCTATCAGAGGATCAGTTCGCTTCTTCTGGGACTCTTCTAATCCCTGGATAGATCAAACCATCGGAGAAAGACGATATATTATGGCACTATTTCAAATGCATTATATTACATGATTCGGTTTCTTTCCGTTTGTTTAACATTTGAACAAATCTGTTTGTTGTGTGGTTTGTTGGCCGCGCCGCTCGTTATAAAGATATAATAATTAAAACGTGCGGTTACGCATTATGAATATTTTAGCGGTCCTCGGGGATACAGAGTTTTTCCGAGACTGTTGTCGTTTTGGGAGGATTTACACGTGCCCTCACCAACAGCTGTCAATCAATGTCTTCTGCTTTCAGGTTTGGTTTCAGAACCGACGGGCCAAATGCAGAAAACAGGAAAACCAGTTACATAAAGGTGCGCTGAATTTATACACAATACACAACACAAATGAGCAATTGCAATTAGCCGGTTTATTTTGGTTTTCTGTGTTGTTTTATTTCATTTTTAAACTTTATTTGAAGGTGTCATTGTTACGGTGTAATTATACAGCCTATTTAAGTACTGAGTAATATTAATTAGCAACATTTACTTACTGTGGGGTTAGGGAAGGATTAGGGTTTGTTTGTATGTAATTAAGCATCATTTACTGTTATTATATGATAAGTACATGTAACATATAAAACAAGGACACTGTAAAAAAGTGTAACCAAATGATGTAGCTTACTTTGATTTGACATGTTTTAATGTAGGCCTAGTCTTCTTTTATTCTATATAAAATCATTTTTATAGAAGGCTATACTTTTTACTGTGATATAGGCTAGGCTACGTTGTGTGTTTAGGCTACTGTGAAATATAAAATCTAGTAATTCGCGCAGTTCCTTCGTTTTTAAGATCACATGCCTATCTTAAAATGTCATGTCACTATTTTCCAGGGGTTCTCATCGGAGCGGCGAGTCAGTTTGAAGCGTGTCGTGTCGCTCCATATGTCAACGTGGGAGCTCTGCGCATGCCATTCCAGCAGGCAAGTTTCCCCCGAACAGCCCAACGCACACAGAGCCGTCCTGCAGACTTTGTACAATTCCTATGGCGCACTGCATACTCAAAGCTCTCTCTTTGTTATTGCTCTGTTGTCAGCATAAGAGAGACGAAGAATAGGCTATAGCCTGCTATAATACAGGCCTGTTATTCCATAAAGATCAGATGAGATTTGTGAATTTGTCTGTTTGCTTCGTGGATTTGAATCATAATCAGGGGAGCATATAGTTAGCAACAGAACGGAGTATAGGTGTCCGAATACAATTTTATTTTATATTATTTTTTTATGATAAATACATGCAATTGATCCAGTGCCCAGTAACAGCTCTGCATATAGTCTCTCTCAAGTTAATGTGTTTCTCCCCCTCTCTTCCCACCCGTGCGTCCATAGGATAGTCATTGCAACGTGCCGCCCTTCTCCTTTCAGGTGCAGGCGCAGCTGCAGCTGGACAGCGCCGTGGCCCACGCGCACCATCACCTGCACTCGCACCTGGCGGCGCACGCGCCGTACATGATGTTTCCCGCACCGCCGTTCGGGCTGCCGCTGGCGACGCTCGCGGCGGAATCCGCGTCTGCAGCTTCAGTGGTGGCGGCGGCAGCGGCCGCGAAAACCACCAACAAAAACTCAAGCATCGCCGATCTGAGACTGAAGGCGAAACACGCCGCGGCGCTGGGACTGTGACGCCAAATACAGACCATCGCGCGCAACGGTGGCTTGTTGAAGTGAACAACAGAAAAACACATTATTTATGTTTTCTTATGAAGGACACGCGGGGGACAAACCAAGGAGAGGCTATTTATGAGAACACAAACTGTGAAGTGGACAACTTTACGCGGATCGTTTCGCGGAGGAAGGGACGCGCGCGACTACACAATGTTGAACTATACTACAAGAAAAGAAAAAAGTCGAACTTTTAGTGAACTTTTGCAGAAGACAAGAAGCTGAATCTGAATATAATGATATAAAGCAGCTGGGACGACTGTTCGGCTGTTTGTGTGACAACGCCAACATTTCTGCTTTAATACTACGTTATTAGTAAATAATGAAAATAAAGAGGCTGGCCTCGTTTTATTTGAAACAAAGTTTCTCTGTGGATATTTGTGAAATATTACAGAAATCACTTTTGTTGCCAAACATGAAAACCCCAGTGTTGAACATGCGTTTCTGTCCTGACGGATAATGACACGATTTCAGTTCAAGTTTATGCTCTTTGGTTTCTGAAACAAAATAAATGAGCATTCAATGAAACGACGATCATTTCTTTACTTATTAATAATTACTGACTGTATTGTGAATATAATGAAATATCAGGTAATTATTCAATGGAGGGTTTCCGTCTAATTTCAATTGCATTGATGCCCAATTTACATGAACACACATCAGGCTTTTATTCTCGGTGTATAAATCAAATTCAGGTGCTACATTAATATTGATATGGTACGGGCACATGTAAAATACCTATGTTAATACCAACAAAAAATGATTTTGGTTTGGTTTTATGCTTCGTCAAGGCATTGTGGGAGCACTCTTTCTTTTCGTTCTTGTTCCTTCATCTCTTTCTCAGTGTGTACAACCATGTGAATCTCTAAATGTACTGTTCATGTTTTATAAGGGTTATAAAAACATCGACTGCGGGCACTCATTTTTAATGATATCTCTGATTTTATCATGACTGTGAAACGTGATCTCACCTAAACACCGTGTTTTCGATTCAAAAAATAAATGTCAAAAACTGTAGCATCTGTGTCATCGTATATACGTAGCCTATTCTTTTATTTAATTTTAAAGCAGACGTTTGCACTTTATTCTGACGCTGCGGTGCCTCTGAAATTATAATTATGAAATTATGGTAAATAATTAAAAATCGACCCGTTTCTGTTTTGTTTGGATGATTTTGTTGTGTATATTATTAATGAACATTATTTTAAAATGTTGTCAAAAATCAATTAGCCTATTATGCAAATGCACATTTTACATTTTGTGGGAAAACATTTGTCATAAAATCCCACGGACCTCTCTCAGCTCTGGATGTGAAACAGCTGACCTTTCACCAAACACTTATCCTACAGTGGAAAACTCAAAATAACACTTTAGAAAAAGAAAAAAGGAAAGCAAAATGATGTAAAGGGATACATATTTTAATGTAAAATATTTGGTAACACTTTTTATTTTACAATGTCCTTGTTACACATGTCACATGTACTAAGCCTATTAATAACAGTAAATTATGCATAATGCAACTAACCCTAAACCAAACCCTGATCCTATAGTGAGTGCATGTAGTTCATTAATAGCCTATTAGTACTTAATTACACTGTAACTATGACACCTTAAAATAAAGTGTAACCAAATATTTGTTTTGTTAATTTTGTTTGTTTCCAAAGCCAAACTTATGGTGATAAATAAATAATTCAATAATAATAATAATATTTTGACATGTGTAGAATGGACTGTACCTCCATCACTCGCAGTCTTCTGGAGCTAGCCTACATCAACCCGCCTATAGAGATCTAAAGCGCTTCTCTTGAGAGTTTGATAAATACCAAATGCCATCTCTTATCGCGAATAACCTGTCTGGTCAGATTACTGTCTGGATACAAAGTACAATGTTTTGGCCTATTAATTAATACATGCTTTACCAAACGCGTGGTATAAAGAGGGCTTGTGTATCCAGCTCGGGGGTTGGACTCGGACGCCAGCGCTATTGAATTATTGATTCCTGTTACTGCCGAGTTCAGACAAACCTGTGAATGCGGATCGATGTAGTACAGAGGGCGAAAGGTGGGTATTAAAAATTAGCGCTTCGCTCCAAAGCGGATACATTTACCAGCGTTTTTGGACATTGAGCATTGGGTATCATTTTTCTCCTTTCGTCTACAAACGCACAGCAGTTTTCCTAGCAGGCTAAGAGTCACCGTGGTAAACTATAGGCTACCTATGACCTTGAACTTCAACTAGAAAAGTGATTTGAAGATTAAGTGAATTAAATTGGAGACCACAAAAAGCACTATAACAAATTGCACAGTAAATATGACAATAACAACCCAAATTCTGAAATTACAATATGTTATTAAATTATGATATGCGAGCTGCTGTCCAGCCTTGAAAGTCGATTTCCATCAAGGGCATGTAAAATGCGCGAAGTGACAAACGACAACACTGAACTTCAGATGCTCTAGAGAGATGTTAAAGAACTGACCTGTGAATCTATATTACAGCTGCAAATCAAATAAAACGCGATGTTTAGAACTGTGGGAAATCAATGCGGACTGGTCGTTTTCTCCCATAACACGAAACATTACTTTATAAAAACAACAAAAAAATAACTTTCCTTACTTTGGATCCCACAATGGGGGAAGATTTGGTATGTTTAGGCAAGCATAAGAACAGTTTAACGTGGCTTTTCCTCTTGCTCAATTGTTAGAGCAGGGCGCAAGCGCATGGGACACACATAATAACCACTCGATCGTGTTGTGTGTTGCTGCCAAATGGATGGAGAGTTGGCTCTATTTCATTCTGTTGTTTTATTAACAATAGTTGATTAACCGGGTGATAGTGTTCAGTTTGGGATCCAGTACAGTTGTAAAGTCTCTTCCAACCTGTGCGCAAGTTGTTAAAATCAATCCATTTGCTGATAGTGTTAAATTTGGAGAACAGATGACATATTAAATATGTCCCTGAGCCCGTAGAGAGACAGAGAGAGGTAGTGTGTTTGAGAAAATGTCAATGAATGCTTAACTTCGAATGATGCTGTTATCAAATTTTGATAATCAAGTCATTCACAAGAGCTACCAAATAAGCTTTAAAATATGCAAATATATATATATATTTTTTTCATTAGCACTCAGCATACAAAACATGACAATGGTGACAATGAACAATTCTTTTTCATATTAAGATAAACCCAGAACATTACAAAACGAGCCACAAAAACAGCAGCAACAAACCAGCAAGCTGTAAAAACACAACAGCATCATTTATTTATGCTGCAAAGTGCCTGTGGAAGACACTCTATTATTGTAAATCTGTTAAAAATACAAGACATTACTGTGTAATTTAGTCACAGCTAGTCATTCTAATTATCTACTGCAAAAAAATCACATGATCAATAAATCATGACATGTTTTTACATTACTTCAACTCATCAAAATAAGTTAATAAAGAAATAAAAAGACAAACTTTATTTAGAAGTTTATATGAGTTTAAAGTCAGTTTAATGTCATGCAGGTTACTTACACAGCCAATTTGATTGTACTTAAAAATACAAGGCAGCTTTTTGTTTTACAGTGCTGTGAAATTACAGAATATTAAACAGTAATTAAAAGTAAGAACTGTAAAAAGTCTTTTTTTTACAGCAACTTAACATTGCAGCATTGTAGACGTAAATTACAATATTTTACAGTGTGTCTTTTAGCAATATTTTAGGAATTCAAAAATTCTTCAAATGACTTGAACTTGATTTACATTTGTTCTATTTACATTTCACGTTCTTTCTTTTATTCTCTATCTCTCAGTGTTAAGTCTTATCAATCTACAAGTACTCAAGGAGACAACAGGACGGGAACACTGAAGTACTTTTTAGATTAATGATGGAGAGAGCAATCTTTTTTCTCCCCCACACTCTCTTCAGTCAACAGGCTCCACACCAGCACAGAGCCATACTGGCTCCATGTCTTTCTGCGCTGGCTCCACATTCTCCCTCTTGCTCGATCCTTCTTCTCTTTCCTCTCTCTGTTCTGCAATGATCTTTAAGATGCTAAAGTGTGACTCACCGGAGTGGGAGGTTCACACGACTGTATCCCAGCACTTTGTGGCCTAGAAATGATACTGAGAGCCATTTGAACCCCTGTAAACTTCAAGCAGTTAACCCTGCATTGATGATAAGACAAGCAAAGTAGCATTTTGAGGGTCAGGCTCATCCTCTGAGCTGTCTATGGTGTATATCTGAGCTTCATGACCTGTTGCTAAATTTACCACTGTACAGACAGTTAATGCTGAACAGTCATCTCCGAACAGGCTTTAGGCTTTTATCATACAGCTGAGCAGAGCAACAGTGCTTCTACCCATTACAGAGCCACCATATCTACACTTAAGTTGTGTTATTGCGAAATCCGAAGCATGCAAGTTCACCGTCTCCACCGAAGATGACATATTAAATATGTCTCTGAGCCCGTAAGAGAGACAGAGAGAGGTAGTGTGTTTGAGAAAATGTCAATGAATGTTGAATCAAACTCCGAAGCAGTCATGAAAGGAGGTGAAGAGAGCGAGAGAACACAAAGATAAGGTAGCTCTCTAAAGGTTTGCCTTTGTTATATATTAAGTGCTGCGAAAGAGAAATGTGTGCACATCATCAGACAAAAGACAAGCAACATCAGGGGAGAGCAAGAAGATGAAAGAGGGACTTCAAAGGTGTGAAATGGAGTGAAAGTGAGACAGAAACCTGCCTAAAACTTGCTCAAATAGACCAATTAAAGCAGCCTATCGCTCAGATTTACCCTATGAGCAGAGCGAGTCTGTATGAAGCACTTCTTAGCCAAAGACCCATTTTGTGTGGGTGTGTGTGTGTGTGTGAGTGTGTAGGCTATAATTTAAAATGGGGTGCAGATGAAAACAATGGGACTGACTAAATAAAGTGCTGGGAAAATGGCAACACTTGCAGCAATTTAATATCATTTCTGTTAGGAAGAAGGCTTCACAATACCAAATGAAGTCAAACAAAGTGAGGAATTGTTGTTCAGCATCCTGTTTAGGTAGTGCAGACGGACCAGCAAATCTTTTATGGACTATGAGCATTTATTTATTTTCCATGTAATTCCTGTTGCAGCTGGGAGTAACACAACTGAATAACAACAATTAACTGGCCCTGAAAGGAGGACAAAACTCTTATGAGGCATTTCATCCTTGCAAAGTGAAAATCACGTAAGACGTAAAAGCGCATTCACCCTTCTGATAGTAATACTGTACGTTTATTCTTTCCAGTTGAAGTTGTAAATTAACCATACATATTTTTCTATTTTGTTTATTTGACTTGAATATATTTTCATCAAGGAGAAATATTCTTTGAAACAATGTGCTATGACAATAACCATACACTCACGTCATGTGATATTTACACTAAGAGTCTTGAATTACACAAATCTCAGTATGAACTCTACCGCTTTGTTGAAGTCAGTATTGTATACAGAAATTAACAGAGTGTGTCTCAAAACAGCTGGCTAAGTGTGGCAATTCATAAAGCCGGATCCACTTTCCCCCAGGAAAACCTAATGCTTCAGTTCCAAATTCAGCTTTAACATGAGACTTGACCTAAAGCCTAACCCATAAACCCATCTGTGCCATTTCTTCACCAGGGCAAGACGTACACCAGAGAAATCACACCCCAAAGTCTCTCTCTCTCTCTCTCTCTCTCTCTCTCTCTAAACGTTCAAGCAGAGTTTGAGAGCAAGACTTTAGAGTGTGTATTTGGCATCAAACAGGAACCGGGAAGTGTCCGGACACTCAAATGTGTAGTGTGAGACATGCAGTATTATATTCAAGTTTAGATTATTTATCAATTGAATCTTATCAGCAATGTCAACCTAGTCCTCTTGCTCAGAGTAAATGCCTGATTTACCTAAAGGTAAACAGAACCCTAAATGGACCCACTCTAATGGGTTATGGTATTATAAACCTGAGCAGACAAGAATATAAATATATATATAAAAATAGCTCAGGTCAAGAACGTGCGCTTGTGGTTTATGGATAATGCAGATGAATAGATTGTTACTCAATATAAAATTATGTCACAGTCTTTAAAGAGACAGACTAAGTAGACATGATGTTCCAGGGAAACATCACAGGGGCTGTCAGGGGCAAGCAGGCTTTGATGGAACAGGATTTAACACGGCTCCTACAGAGCTATTGGATTACCTATTTGGCCCAGTGATCTGGCAACATTTAATTAAATAGCCATGCATTAGCATCCATGTGTGTAAGGCTGGTGTGGTGCGTGTGTGTGTGATGGAAATGTATCTGGTTCTGAATACAAAACTGAATTTTACAAGCATGCCTACAGATTCCGTCTATATCAATCTCTCTCTCTCTCTCTCTCTCTCTCTCTCTCTCTCTCTCTCTCTCTCTCTCTCTCGTTAAAACATTTAAGCCTTTTGGTACACTAAACAATTTACGTAGCACTGTGCTCACACTGCTGTCAATCATCACACTTTTGAGACAGCAGTCAAAACTGTGCTTATGTGAAGAAAGTGAGTCTCTGCAGAGTCATATTATTTAAGAAGACATGCTGATCTCACATCAGTTTTTGCCTTTGCACTCATTGAAGTCAGAAGGGGTCACGTCTGATCCTGGATCAGCCCCTGACTGCATGAAAACCCAACACCAAAACACCATGTGACAGAGGAATGTGAATGCTGATTCCACCAGTGGAGGTCGGGAGCGATAAAACACGAAGAGATAGAAGGAGAGGAACCCTGGGAGTCACACTGTCGTGAGATGAGTACAAGAGCGAGGTGGCGCAGACACAAGAGGAGTCCTTTGTCATTTTGGAGAGGGCCTTAAAAACGCTACATCTTATCTTAATGAGTACAGGGGGATCTTTTAACAGGTCACACTCCAGAATGTTTGACAGACAGTGTCATCCTTTCTGATTTGTCATTTAGGCAAAGAGCTGCTATCAGATATACATGGATTTCCAACTCTCACGTTTTAAAGTCCACATTAAATTAAAATGGACATAGCGCAAATTACTAGTGTTGTGGTGAACAATTAAGCAGTGCAAGTTAACCTTGGGCAGACCATTTTCAACCACTCCCATCCAGAGGCCTGTTGCATGAAGCTAGCTGAACAAACTCTGACTTGACAAATCCATATAAATTCAACCTGGTTTAGATCAGGTTCAGCGGGCTCACAGCGCTCGGTATAAACATTCTCTGTCAACTCTGAAACTGAACTAAAAGTGTGACGCGCGTGCAGCAAACAGCCAATCACACGGAACATGGAGAGCGCCAGTTTGATTCACTTCTCACGAGAGATGCATTGCAATTCACGCCTCTTCTGAAGATTAAGAGATCATTATGAAAAATATAATATTTTAAATGCATTTTCAAGGCAGGAGTAAACACTGCTGCTCCAGTGAGAGTTTGAGAAGGTATCTGAAAGATAATATCTGACTATATCAATGCATGTGTATAGACTCAATTTAAATAATCATTTATATATTGTTCATAAAGAGCTCAAAAGAAAACAAACTAATCCCAAATTTAACTGAACAGGCTTCATGCAACAAGCCACAGGACGGGCCCTAAAATTCAATCATCCAATACTTCGGTTCACTTGGAAATACATCACAAGACTGAAAAAGTAAATTAAGTTTCAACTTCTGGTTCACATGGATTTTAATATCAGAACAGTTATGTATATTCATTGGTTACACTTTATTTCGATGGTCCACTTTAGACATTCTATTAACTAACTATGCTATACTATACTAACATTTCAACTAACTCTTATTAGAGTATTAGTAGACTGTAGTAGACTGTTAGGTGTTAGAGTTTGGGTTGACTTGTAGTTGCAAAGTTACTTATAGTTAGTAGAATGTCTAAAGTGGACCATCGAAATAAAGTGTTATCACATTCATGTGGGACCAGTGATGTAGACCACCAAAGGGACTGAATCTGACTCTGACTATCTTGTCATGGACTTTGAAGCATCGAATGAGCTGGTCTCGACTACAAAGCTGTGTGTGACGCCATTTAACAGTTGTGTTTCTACAGAAATCCTACTTATTTTAAAATAATGGATTAAATGTTAGTGTATAGACTGCATTTTGAACAGCGGCTCTACTTCCTGTGATTCAAACGTTAATGACATATAAATAAATAAAAATGAACATTGTACTTAAATGTGGTTGGACAAGGAAAACAGGAAGACTGAAGAAATAGAGAGAAAGAGTGAGTGTGTGTGAGAGAGAGAGCGATTGACAGCGCACAATGGTAGGAGAGTGGTTCCCGCTGTAAAAGTTTATCCCTCTGGCACCATTATATAAGCATACATATGGGACAGCCGCAATGGAAGACGACACTTTAAATGACATTATTATAAAATGCAATACTCCTGGAATGATCCCTTATTGAATTAGGTCCCATGATCCAAGATGAATTTCCCGGTTCTCTAATCCATCAAGGGGGGAATATTAAAAGATAGGACTCAACTGGCATTAGAATCGCTCTCAGTCTTTACTTTCATTATTTTGAATTAGGGTGCTGCTGGGGGAGAGCCTCTTAATGAGAATTACAATGATTCAGTGGCCTCGACCTGCCTTCTGACAAGTGAAATATTAACTCCTCAGTCATAGCTGTCTGAATTAAAATACTTGGGAGCTGCGGACGTGCTAAATTAAATTGGCCTTTTATGTTCCTTACACGGCTGACCCCCTGTGGGGCTGGAGAAGCAAGGACAGTGGCGGCGCATGAGTCAAGGTGTATGAAAGAGAGAATAAGGGAGACCGTGCTGCTGCCGTGGATCAGAGAGTAGCAGTTCAACTTCTTTATCTGCTCAGCAGGTGTTTTTTCTGTGCCTCTACTCGAACCTAGCACTAGTTCTTCCTCTCTGCTTCCGTCAAACAGCAACGGTGCTCAGGCATGGAACAGGGTCGACACCTAGTCATCCCTGGCTTTTATTGAGCTGCGAATCGAGGCCAAATATGCTGATAAGGAGCTGATCTAGCACAAGTTATCAAAGGGTGAGGGGTAACCATAGCCTTGGCCAATGAGCGCTTGCATTTAACTGCTCCGTTTGTTGTCTCATCTTGCATTATGCATTTTGACCGCTGCATGCTTTGGTGAATTTGTAAGGTTGCAGAGCATTGGTTGTTTGACCTGTTGCATGGCCTCATGTTTTTAACAAACACTCTGCGTCAAAACATGAAAGAGCCAGTTAGACCGCATCCAATCTTGTAATCAGGCTTTAATAAACAGAGCTCCAAAAATTTACATCCATCTCTGAAAAACTTTTCAACTTGGCAGCTGGCAATAGCACAAGTGGGGCAGAGCGCATGGTGCGAGCCAGGGCAGTTTTGCACAGGGGCCTAGCGGTCTTGTACCCGTGCCAATACACCCGCTCACCCTGACTCCGAGGTCACGCTGCCAGCGTTCCTACTCAGGAAAAAGTGGGAGAGCGTTTTCTCCGCCTGCGTCCCCACCAGCGTTTTCCCTTCGCCTGCGCTGCTGAAAGACTCCAGGGTGGACACATGCCGTTTGAGCTCTTTAGAAACAATCGATTGGCTGGGAGGGCGAGGGGAAAGGAAAGAGGAGGAGGGGAGAACACGGCTTTGACCTTGGAGTCTGGAAATGTTACACTTTAAATCACTGAAATTTTCAAAAATAATCAGACGCCTCAGGACAAGTCACCTTTCCTCGACAAAATAAAACCCCAGAATGAATATATGAATGAAAAGAACTAACAAAGAAACAGCAGGAGGAATAAAGTTTTGTGTAAAAGTAATCAGGCGGTCATGGAGGTCTTGTTTTCAATTTGAGTTGCTCTGATCATGCAATATTACACTTCACAGAGGCCAGTGCTCTTGGCCACACAGCACACTTATTCCAGACAAATTTCAAGACATTTTGAACTTAACATTTCATTTTTTATTTTTGAATGAATTTAAATTGACTTGCAACAACTGTTCAAGTTGTCTTCACCCAAAAATGAAAGATTCTGTCATCACTGTAATTTCCAACATGCACGCTGTCTTTCTTTGCGAAACGCAAAGGAACAATAAACCATCTTTATTATTGTGTAATCTATCCCTTTAAGTTCGGATAAACAGCTGACAATAAATAGTGACTTATAGTAGAGTCTTTCTTGGGACTTCTCTTCTAAAATTGTGGTACACCATCAGAGTCTTTCAGGCCGTCTCTAATATTGGTTGGACTGTCATAGTGAAGCACTCTCTCTGACAGTGCATTTCCAAGATGACAAAATCCATCCTCCTGTATTGATCAGTTATTCTACTATCCCCCGCTGGCTACATCTCACGCTCCTCCCCGACTGGCTCCCTATTGATCTTTAGCAGTGATTGGTCGAGCGGTAATTTGAGACGGACATTGACGGATGGCTAGCAACTGTTTTTCTTTCTTCTCATCCTCTTTTCCCAGGGTGATGAAGTCATAATGCAAGTGACACTGCCAGACTGAGACCAATTGGGTGAGCAATAACCTTTAAAGCCAATAGAAGCTGTCTGTACTGAAAGGGACTTCTCTTGTCCTTTACTGACACCCCATGGGTGTCTACTGGATGGCTCTCATAAATACAAACACCCGGTATATTGGCTCAAGATCCTGTGCTGGCCGGTTGTTGACTACTTCAGCATGGCTGAACTGGGTTGACCAACCAAATAAACACAAGGATTTAAAAGTAGATTCTTATTCTCATTTACTGATCAAATCATTATGGCTGAAATGTACATGAAAGTCTGAATAATGACTCAATTAAATCTGATTAAATGAAATCATGATGATAATCTGAGGGTTGTAAACTGATACTTTATTCTGAAATTGGAGGACACTTAAAGAGTTAGTTACTGGCAGACTGATACTTAATCCAAGGTCATGAAAAACATTTCTCCACTTAATTTTTATTACATTTTGGCTTGTGATTGATAAGCCTATATGTTTCAAGCTTGTGGATATTGATTTATTCAGCTACTTTCCTCTTGTCAAGCCTCTGGTTTGATCTTTGTTTTTCCATTATGTTTGTTTCCCTTTTGCCTCATGGCGGCTTGTCCCAACTGATGTAGCCCTTAAGAAAAAGAAGTTTATTCAAGTGTTCTATTAGTATACTTCTTTAAACTAAAAATAAGAAAGTATACTTTCAGTCTACTTTTTATATACTTCTCAGAAATATACTTAAAATTTAACTTCAGAATGCTTGACTTATACTGACAGAAAAGTTGGCCTGTACTTGTACTCAATCTTTTGATTGAGATATACTTAAAAGTATAATTAAGTATTCAAACTACACTTGGCTTGTAATTGTGCTTAATATTTTGATTGAGTTGACTGAGAACTATTTTTTTACATAGTTTTACAGTCTTCTTAAACTTGCATTGTTTGAAAATATTGATTAAAATATTGATATTAAAAATGATACATTCCTAATTCTGCGTATCTGAATTTTTGTGTTGGCTATAGTCCACTGATAGTGTACATAGGAATTTAATTCAAATCTACATTACTCTTTAAGCTATAATAAAATGTTTTTAAAATTTGTTAAAGTACAGTTAAAGGTATATTTCAAGTATATAAAAAATTATATCTATATTTGAACATAGTAGTATACTGAAAGTGCAAAAATATATATAAATGGTAAACTATAAGTATAATTTTATGTTCACTTAAAGAAAACGTTTTGTATACTTACAGTATAAAACTACTCAACTAGTAGTTTACAGAGAGTATATACTTCAAAGTGTACTTTTATAAGCTAAAAAAATGTACTACTTGTATTAAAATAGTAAACTACTTGTAGTACAGATAGAGTACAAATGAGAAACCTTGTTATTAAAGATTACTACTGTGACACTTAAACTTATACTTTTATATATTAAAAGTGGGCCAATTTAGTCCCAAGGGGCATTGGAATAGTACACTTACAAGTTTACTACTATTACACATTGATATTAGTATACTTACTACATAAAGTATACTTAAAAATATACTTGAACATTACTTAAGTAGCCTACACTTCATTAAATGAACTTGAAGTAGGGGAGAGCGGGGCTCAACCTAATGCTTTTTGACTTTCTCAGTTTGTGTAAATCCACTTGGGGTTAAGAGTATTTATTTTTACCCACATTAATTTCCCACATGTCAAGTGCAATCATGTGGGGTTTTTTTCTTTCATTAATACAGTGTATACTTTTTTCTTGATTTACCCCAAAAGAATGGAAGTGAAATGTGACAACATGCCCCATAGGTGGGATATATCATAACATGTGAGGGGGCACATTGTAACATGAGCAAATGAAAGCTTAAAATGTTACCTGACATAATCAAAAAATATCCAAGACAAACTAAAATATTTTATCAATAAAATACAATTATTAACTTTTTAAAATAAAATAATGGCATTTTTTTATCATTAAAATTTTGGTGCAACTTTTTTCTCTAAATAATGTTGATATGGCAACTAGTAAATACACAAAGTTTCCTCATCCTGGCATGTGTGGAAAGTTTTAAACCATGCGTATTACAAACTAACCCCACATTAGGTTGTGCCCCGCGCTCCCTTAGGCTATACTTGTTTTTCATAAGGGTAGGGCTGACCCCTAATAGTCGACTAACCATCAGTGGCAAAATCCCACAGCCTGTGGCAGACAGATCGTCAACAGCAGGAAATTCAAACATCGCCTAACACTCATCGACCTCAAATATCACTTGAAACATGCAAGTAGTAGCCACTTTCCACTTTGCTCACTCTAACGTTAACCTATAGATAAGTGTGCGCTATTATATAGCTGCATATCTGTGTTTGTGTGGACTTTGATGCTGACTTCTGCTGACCTTGCATACTCGTTAGGTATCTAGGTATCTGAGGGCACATAACCATGATGGCTGTCTTTCCTCTCAAATTGGGTGGAGATGAATAGCATTTCTGCCTAGTTTGTAAACATGGCATGTTTCTGATACATCTGGGCCAGAATTGATCAGCCAGTGCTTGTGATCTCCAGCATCTGCGTCTCAGCAACTCGGCTTCTGGGTATACCACTTGTGATAAGGACCCTTATGGCCGCCCAGGAGTAGACAATTTAGAGTCACAGAGTCAGTGTCTGCAACATTGAACAACACCATTTTGAGTTCAGTATAGCCTCCACATAGTAAAACTGTCATTTTGGGACCTACGCTGGAACTGGTTGAATGGTGTAGAGGCAGACTTGACAGTACATCTCTTTTCCCACATTCTGCCAAAGTGCGGGACTACTTGGGGGTTTAAGCGGAAGTTGATTCTATGCTTCTGTAGATTAGGGCAAGTGATTGTTGGAATCTGTGTCGGTTTCATAAAAGACAGGCTGTTGTAACATAATGCTATCATTAGAGAGTATTGTTTTCAAATTCACTGGCCAAATGTAGAAATGGAGGTCCTCGTGAAATGGAGGTCCATAACTGTTCAGTTTTGTAATGGAACTAAGAGTCCTGACTCAAGTGAGGTCATTGGCGAGATTATTAGACCGGCGGTAGCCAACCCAGGGCTACCTGAAGACTTCAGAATTTGTTGGTTTTGGTATGTTTGATTGGGAATAGAACAAATCTCTGCAAGATGGTAGCCCTCCAGGAGCAGTCTGGGTTCAGGCCAGAGTCTTTAACAAGCCCACCAATTACTACAGGTCCTTCTCAAAAAATAGCATATTGTGATAAAAGTTCATTATTTCCCATAATGTAATGATAAAAATTAAAATTTCATATATTTTAGATTCATTGCACACCAACTGAAATATTTCAGGTCTTTTATTGTTTTAATACTGATTATTTTGGCATACAGCTCATGAAAACCTCAAAATTCCTATCTAAAAAAAATGGCATATTTCATCCGACAAATAAAATAAAAGTGTTTTTAATACAAAAAAAGTCAACCTTCAAATAATTATGTTCAGTTATGCACTCAATACTTGGTGGGGAATCCTTTTGCAGAAATGACTGCTTCAATGTGGCGTGGCATGGAGGCAATCAGCCTGTGGCACTGCTGAGGTGTTATGGAGGCCCAGGATGCTTCGATAGCGGCCTTAAGCTCATCCAGAGTGTTGGGTCTTGCGTCTCTCAACTTTCTCTTCACAATATCCCTCAGATTCTCTGTTCAGGTCAGGAGAGTTGGCAGGCCAATTGAGCACAGTAATACCATGGTCAGTAAACCATTTACCAGTGGTTTTGGCACTGTGAGCAGGTGCCAGGTCATGCTGAAAACGAAATCTTCATCTCCATAAAGCTTTTCAGCAGATGGAAGAATGAAGTGCTCCAAAATCTCCTGATAGCTAGCTGCATTGACCCTGCCCTTGATAAAACACAGTGGACCAACACCATCAGCTGACATGGCACCCCAGACCATCACTGACTGTGGGTACTTGACACTGGACTTCAGGCATTTTGGCATTTCCTTCTCCCCAGTCTTCCTCCAGACTCTGGCACCTTGATTTCGAATGACATGCAAAATTTGAGCGACAGTCCAGTGCTGCTTCTCTGTAGCCCAGGTCAGGCGCTTCTGTCTGTTTCTGGTTCAAAAGTGGCTTGACCTGGGGAATGCGGCACCTGTAGCCCATTTCCTGCACACGCCTGTGCACGGTGGCTCTGGATGTTTCTACTCCAGACTCAGTCCACTGCTTCCGCAGGTCCCCAAGGTCTGGAATCGGTCCTTCTCCACAATCTTCCTCAGGGCCGGTCACCTCTTCTTGTTGTGCAGCGTTTTTTGCCACACTTTTTCCTTCCCACAGACTTCCCACTGAGGTGCCTTGATACAACACTCTGGGAACAGCCTATTGGTTCAGAAATGTCTTTCTGTGTCTTACCTCTCGCTTGAGGGTGTCAATGATGGCCTTCTGGACAGCAGTCAGGTCAGCAGTCTTACCCATGATTGAGGTTTTGAGTAATGAACCAGGCTGGGAGTTTTTAAAAGCCTCAGGAATCTTTTGCAGGTGTTTAGAGTTAATTAGTTGATTCAGATGATTAGGTTAATAGCTTGTTTAGAGAACCTTTTCATGATATGCTAATTTTTTGAGATAGGAATTTTGGGTTTTCTAAGCTGTATGCCAAAATCATCAGTATTAAAACAATAAAAGACCTGAAATATTTCAGTTGGTGTGCAATGAATCTAAAATATATGAAAGTTTAATTTTTATCATTACATTTTGGAAAATAATGAACTTTTATCACAATATGCTATTTTTTTGAGAAGGACCTGTATACCTGGAGCATGAACCTATGGAATGCTGTCATATCCACATAAACATCTGGGACAGTATTTTTCTTTGTTATCTGTAAATCTGGGCCTAAATGTATTAGCTAGAATAAGTGCCTCCAGTGTCTTCATTTTAGCAACTCAGCTTCTAGTTTGATTTTAAATATTTTATAAATGTAAAATTTATGTTAAAAAATATAAATAAAAAAAATAATGTGACTGACCCGGAAGTAGACTAGTTAGAGTTAAGTTAAGTCAAACAAACTCAGGTGAATAATGACACCTTTTGGTCAGCAACATAAGTGTATAATGAAGTATCAAAATAAAACCCTTTAATAAAAGACCTATGCTGGTGCCAAGTACTAGATTGTCTTTTGCCATGTTGCCTTTCTTGTACCTTGTATCATGAAGAATCTTTAACATCCATGAAAACTTTCCAGGAAAAGGTTAGATCATTAAAATGTTCACTAAGCAAACAACTAGAAGAAGTGTGAGATTTTGAAACAGACGTGCTTTATTCATAAATCCTTGGATGTGGAGAACTGAACAATTTGCATTTGCAACCAAAGGCAGAACCATTTTTTTGTGCTCAAAAGTTAAACTGATTGGGACACTTTTCCCAAGTCATCTCAATGCCAAAAAGTGTCCCAATCACCTTGAAGTCACCCTAAGTAAGTAAGAAAGCACATAAAAAAGCACCTGCATATGTGGCCCTTCCACTTTACTGACAGGAGTCAAACATCTCTTCCAAAAGAAATGGCTGTGTCACAATTTCCCAAAGTAGCACTGCACAGAGAACTGAATAAGGTGAACAGTGAGTGTTGCAGTACTGCATAAACTTAGTTGGACTTCTTTGCTTTTGTAAAACTGAAACCAATCCTGTAAACCTGACTTCAAATAGCTTTTGTGATACTGGCCTCAGGAACCTTCAGATATCTTTTTTACACAATGAGTCATTCAGGTGGAGCATATTAAAGCTAATTTCATACTGCTATAGCAACTTTGAATTAGTAAACCAGCTGAATTGAATATTGACATTTTCCAAACCAACCCAACTGAATCTTATTCAGATTTCTATTAACTATAATAACACTTTAATATGCAGTCATTTCATATTGAGTAAAACAACATACAGAACAGTCATCTCATAACAACCCTCAGCCTAAGCACTTCAGCATAATGGTAACCCTTATAATGTCATTGGACATTACCCCTACATAACAGAACATAAAATTAATATGTAATATTTCAGGTTTAACCTTTTTTAATCTTTCTCAAAGACACATAACTTAATTTCAACAGGTCACCTCCACACCCATGTTGAAAAACTAGACATTCCCCATCCAGTTTCTGTTAATGCAAACAAAATGATTCATGTAGTCCCAACACAAATGGATTAAGTAATTTTTTAAAAAAAAATTAAAACTAATTTAAGTTGATTGTATACTAAGCAAATGACTATTTGCTCATTTCAGTTAAATTAGGTACATAAATCAAGCATTCAAAAAAATAAATAAATAAAAAATCAGTACAAAAGGTAACTTGTAACACTTCACTACAGTAATTAACAAATATCGACAAAGTGAGCTCCACTTTCTCCACCTCCATTTGTAGATGCTGACTTAAATCACTTTGCATAAAGTTAATTTTTTTATTGATGGACATCCCACATCCTGTCACAAAAAGTCACTCAGAAGTGGCTTGCTCTTACTGAAAATGAATGCCAGGCTATTCCAAAAAAGCATGTTTAACCTACTTTAACATTTACCCTGGTCCCAGAACTCTGAGTTGATTAATCCAAAGACTGTTTGCACACAGTAATCACTTCCAGAAAAGCAGTTTAGCAGCCATCAAGAACACAACGACACTCTCAATAGTGCACTGGATCCATGTGTCATTATAGAAAAGAACACTAATAAAAAAAGTGCAGCACTGAGTGACACCAAACTTTGGGCCAGAACTTTACTAACAGCTTGTGCCAGGGAAAATCCTCTTTTGGCATTAAACAACTACTGTCAGGATTTACTCAAGACATGCAGTAAAAAAAAATGAGTGCTGAAAAAGCGTTTTTTTTTTTTTAAGCTGATCTTATTGCATATGCATTTGTATAAGTTTCCCTGGGAGGAGAGTTATTTACTAAGGTTTGAACTAGACAATTTACCGTTATTTACCGCCCAAAAATCATGTCTTAAACCAGACGCTAATTTGCGCTGCTCTTGGTAGATTGTTTTGGTCATTATGGGAATGATCCGTCTGAGTCTATGTTCTTTATGCGCATTGTCAGTAGATCACATGCAGAACTTTTCAGTCCCATCTGAGCTGTTTTGGAATTACTCTCTTACGCTAATTTGCCCTGTTTAGTAATTCTGCCCCTTGCAGTTTCAATGGTGGAGAAATACTGGCAAAGGTAATACACTAAATATGCTTAGGAGTGATGTAATGCGAGAAAAAGACTTTCAGCCTTTTCTGGAAAATTACCCCTAATTTGCTAGATGAGAAGTTACAGTAAATAAAATTCTGTTAATGTTTAAGTACAAGATTTCTGGTATGAGGACGTGCTAATACAGTTGATGTAGATATTTACTTCACTGTTTACAGTTAAGGCAGGTTGACACAGAACACATATTTGTGTTTCACTACACTGCTTTTTTATATTTTTTCAGTGTCAGCATGTGTTAGGCAGAGGTCTTTGCCCATTGCACCACATCTCACTGCTGTACCAGGTCTCTTCCGCTGTGACTGTGCAGACTAATGGTAAGATGGTGGGGGAGGAGAGGACAGGGAGCCAATCACCAGTAGGGGGCATGTCCACTCAAGGTGGGGAGGAGAGAGAGATAGCCAATCAGCATAGGGGGCGTGTCCACTCATAATGGAAGAGGAGAGAGAGAGAGAGAGATTTGAAGAAAGACTTGTTTAGTACTGTAACTGTTTTAAAGTCACCATGATGGTGATCAGTGTTGCATTTGCTGGGGATCTTAGACCTTGCATGTTTACATTCAAATTTATGATCTAGCTAATATGTTGATATTATGTTATTGCATGAAGATTAACCAATACCTTTTTAAAATTCATAACTGTTTGCAGATGGATATTTCACAATAGTGAAGCAACTGCTGAGATTCTGTCAAGCATTTCATTCATTCTGTTAAGCAATTAGTCTTTTGAAAGATTTCCCCCTTATAAGCATCACCTTATTAAGCACTTACATTAATACTTTACAAACAAAACACAACAATGGTGACAAAAAAAACAAAACACAAATTGCTAAAAATGCAAAAATAAGTTCAGCCGCACAGATAAAACCAACAAGATTCAAGAAACTCCACAGCATAATCTATTCATGCCGCACTGCATTTTGAGTATCTTCATAATAGAAATACAGAAATTGTAGAAATACAGTATGAAGTTGTTTGTTTACAGTCATTTTGTGTTTCTCACCTGCAAGCGCTGCCGTGCAGAGAGTGTTCAGGACTGCAGACCAGCTCTTTGTCAGTTATGGTGGGAACAGCTGCAGTGTTTCAGGACTGCAAAACAAAGGTTGTCTCACTGGATAGTGGACTGCTCATTGTATTGGCTTACTAGCAGAAGGATGTCTCAAAGGTTGTTATGGATGAGGCACCATTGCTCAGACTAGGCTCGCCACCCGTAGTGTGGCCCCCTCTAGCGGCCTGGCGCTCCGGCTAACAGACATCTGGAGAGCTGCAGGCACATGTGTATTTCCACCGTAAGCCTCCCTGAGCGGGTGTCTTTCCCTTGGCAGGCTTGGCAAGCCTTGCCCCACCTGGGCTTAAAAGTCCACCTTCGGCTGGTACCCCAGAGTTCTCCATATGCAGCCCCTCCGGTCATATGTGTATTCTTAAGTCCTCCCTACGGGTAGGCAGCTTGGCACATACTTCCACCTGGAATATGTTTCCCAGTGTACCTTGGTATTCCTGTGTTAAATGGGAGTCCGTACTTGTCTTACGACAGGAGCTCGCACCACGCAGGGCACTGGAAGACAGCCGAGTGGCGTGATTATATTGGGACCCCATTCGCCAGTCACTGACGTTACTCGGAGTGACTGAATGAAAGGGAAAGTCTCGATTACGTATGTAACCCTCGCTTCCCTGAGGAGGAACGGAGACGTAACGCCCCTCTGCCACATCCGCTGTACCGCTGAAATGGCCGGGAGTTCAGTCTTGGCTTCTCAGCAGGTAACATAATGATCATGCCAGCGTTCTTCCTGATATACCCACGCAGTGGGGCGGAGTCCGCTATGCAAAATCTGCATGCCCATGGCATTGGCACTGCCATTGGGCGCTTTCTAGATCTCGAAGTTGATTGGCTTCTGCGAAACCCCATTCGTCAGTCACTGACATTACGCCTCCGTTCCTCCTCAGGGAACGAGGGTTACATACGTAACCGAGACGTTTTGATGATCATATCTATCGCAGACACGTTCATGTGACATAGCAGTTCTTCATTATCATGAAATATTATCATAAAGCCTTATCGCTATCAACTTGAACACAGACATGCCCTGATCCAGCACACAGAGAGCTGGATGTCAGCGAGTCCGTGAGTAGTCATTAAGCTAGTTCTATTGCATATTTATTGCGATTAAATTGCCAAATGCTCACAAGGTAATGTCAGAAACACACACAGTTCAGATGGAAACAGTTGGTTGTGCCTGTGCACGTATACAGTTACAGAAATCTTGTGTGTATATTAGATCCATCTGTCTAACGTTACTAAAGTGAAATCGGTTCAATACAGTATGTTTGCTCTATCTGCTGTTAATATGAATCAAACAACAGAAGATAAACAGAAATTCACTCACTGCTCTTGACTGACTGAACTTTAGTAGCTTTAATAAGAACACATTTCTTACTTGAATGCTGCAGTTAATGCTCTGGCGAGGAGAGAAACATGGCGGACTGTGAACAGCTCAGCTCTCTGAGGGCGGGGTTTGTGCTAGTATGTCAGTGTCCATCAACACGTGTGTGGGCCTCTGCAGTGCGACGTCACACTGCAGGAATCTGGAAATGGCTTGTTCTGAGACACTGCTTATGATTTATGGGGATTAAAAAAAAAATGAGTGGGTGGATTTTTACCATTATAGAGTGATGTGTACACACACTGCCAACTCACATTTATGTTCATACACCTTATAAAAGTAAATTTTGCATAATAGGTGCCCTTTAATTCAAGGGGTTGAACAAAAATATAAAGTAAAAAATGTAGGAACTACAACCATTTTTATACAAAGTCACCCCATTTTCAGGGGCTCAAATATAATATGACAAATAAATATAATCATAAATAAAAATAATATTTTTTTATATTTTGTTGAGAATCTGGAACGCATGGACATTACCAAAGACTGGGTTTCATCCTTTCTGATGCTTTTCCAGGCTTTAACTGCAGCTGTCTTCAGTTGTTGTTTGTTCATGGGTCTTTCTGCCTTTAGTTTTGCCTTCAGCAAGTGAAATGCATCCTCAGTCGGGTTGAGATCAGGTGATTGACTCGTCCCATTGCAGAATAGGCCTAAATGCTTTTGCAGTGTGTTTTGGATCATTGTCTATCTGTACTGTGAATCGCTGTCCAATCAACTTTGCTGCATTTGGCTTAATCTGGGCAGACAGTATATTCCTAGAATTCATCCGGCTGCCTCTGTCTTTTGTCACATCATCAGTAAACACCAGTGATAGTGCCACTGGAAACCATGCATGCCCATGCCATCATACTGCCTCCACCATGTTTTACAGATGACGTTGTGTGCTTTGGATCATGAGCGGTTCCAAGCCTTCTCCATACTTTTTTTCTTCCTGTCATTTTGGTACAGGTTGATCTTAGTTTCATCCGTCCAAAGAATGCTTTTCCAGAACTGGTCAGGCTTTTAAAGATGAGTCAGGCTTTTTTTGGCAAAGGTTAATCTGGCCTTTCTTTTCTTGAGGTTTATGAATGGTTTACACCTTGTGGTGGATCCTCTGTATTTGGTCTCGTGAAGTCTTCTCTTGATTGTAGACTTTGACAATGACAAGCCTACCTCTTTGAGAGTGTCCTTTATTTGTCTGGATGTTGTGAATGGGTTCTTCTTTACCATGGAGAGGATCCTGTGATCATCTACCACTGTTGTCTTCCATCGACCCCCAGGCCTTTTTATGTTGCTAAGCTCACCAATGTATTCTTTTTTTCTTAGAATGTATCAAACTGTTGATTTGGCCACTCCTAATGTTCCTGCTATCTCTCTGATGGATTTGTTTTGTTTTTGAAACCTAATGATGGCCTGTTTGACTTGCATGGAGAGCTCCTTTGAACGCATGATGTGGGTTCACAGCAGTAGATTCCAAATGCAAATACCACACTTAGAATCAACTCCAGACCTTTTGCCTGCTTAACTGATGAAAAAATAATGAGAATAGCCCAAATCTGTCTATGAAACAGCTTTTGATTCAATTGTCCAATTACTTTTGGTCCATTAAAAAAGGGGGGATGGCTACTCTCAAGAGATGCAATTCCTAAACCCTTTCTCCAATTTGGATGTAAATACCGTCAAATTAAACCTGAGAGTATGCAGCCCATATTCATTATACAACCATAGCTTGAATATGTTTAGGTAAATACCTGAAAAAAAAACTAAATTTGTGCAAATATATATGAACCTAACTGTAAAAGAGAAGTCCTACTGTTGATTTTAACTCAAGCTTCTCCCTGTGCCATGAACAACAAGCCATTAGATAACATGCGCCAGTTCATCTGGTACAGTGGCATAACGGCTGCAGACGGCTGGAAGTTGAAATTCAGTGCTTCTACCCATCGGGTAATTAACACATTCATTTACACTATTAGTTAATGTGAACCATGCATGCACGCATATCTTTCTTTGTTTTCAAAGAAAAAAGGAATGGAGTTTTTTATGATCAATTTTCCAACGGCTGTGGCAGTGCATTGTGGTAATTAACACATTTATTTACACTATTAGTTAATACTAGATGTTGATAGGAATTAATTAATGATGATGCATTTAATTAATAACAATTGATATATTACCTACTCTATTAATCAGATCAATTCTTTATTAGTTGCTGATGTGCAATCATTAATGAATGGTTTAGTTTCTTATGAATAATACATTAACACAAGATTAGTTAAGTATGAATTAATATATAGAGCACTCGTATTGTGAAGTGTTGACAGAAAGTCAATTTGACCAATTTTAGGGACTTTGCGATATTTACCTCTTTCCCCGCCATTGACTGAATTTTCACGTTTTCACTTTTACGGTAGGGGGCGCTATTTTGCATCTTCTGAAATCTCCAGATCAAAACACAGGTGAAGAAGAATCAGAAAAATATGATAAAAATATTGCATATGCACATGTAAAATAAAGCAATTATCAGACATTAAACAGCATATAAATCAAAACTGAATGAAATGTTACTGAATGAAATGAAGAAGTACAGGACCGTGAAACTTTGTGGTGTTGATGCACTCGATCTACTCCATCTGTGTTTTGATTATCGTTCTGAAACCCATCCAGACAAAGTCTTTGACAAAATGTTGCTTTTTTAAATAAAACTTACCCACATTTAAGTGTTGATAAAAAAAGAATGCATGAAGATAGAATTCATATAAAAAATATTCTGGGGGCCATGAAAGTTTTGTGAAAATGATCACAAATGCTGCACTCTTCTTAAAAAAAAAAAAAAAAAACAGCTGGAGGGGAAAGAGTAAAAGATTTTTAAATAAAAGAAATAAAAGTAATTGGTTAACGAGGCCAGTTCCATCACTAAAATGCACAGGGCCTGGGACATATTTCAGAGAACTTCACAGGGCCAAGGACAATGTGCCTGTCTGGCTGCTCCTTTTGTCATTCTGCCTAACATCTCTTTTTATTCCATGGAAAGAAAAAAGGTCATCCAGATTCTGACCAACATGAGGGTGAGTAAATGATGACAGAATTCTCATTTTTGGGTGAACTATCCCTTTAAAGCTTTTCTTCCCATCATTCTTGAGCGTGCACGTGTCATCTCTCTCTTGTTCCAGGCTCGCGCTGGTGCTTGTGCGGGAGTAATTTCAGTGTGTGGTGAGTGGACAGTACCTCCACTGGGAGTGCTGGCAATCATGGGGGAAACAATGTTTACATCGATCAGCTGTCAGGAAGATTTATGGCTTCATTTTGCTGTAATAGAGAATTAGTGGGAAGATTATCAGGGACTCAACACTGGCGCATGTTACCTGTGTCTAGGCCAGCAATTTGTCTCCCTGAAGCAGCATAACATTTGTGACAGCACCAGCACCGCCCTAATTCAATCAAGAGAAAATGTTGGAATTAATTTGTTACAAGAAAATTTAAATATGTTCAGCAGACCGTGGCTGTGGAGTGGAGAGGAGAGGGAAAACTGCTGATTTATAGTCCGGGCAAAATATCGATCCTCTTTTATCCAGGGTCCTTGTGGAGGGTTTAATGTGTAATAATTTCCAATTTAAAGCTGCTCTCAGAGATCAGCAGGTCTTTGTCAAATGACCTGTTAGGATGGTAATGTTGGTGTTTATCTGTCCCAGCATCTTTAACACTTCAGACATGGATTTTTATTGTGAATCACGCACACCCGCTAGACCCTTAGTGATAAGACACATGTAAGGAAATCAATGCATGTAACCTGTCCGCTCAGTAATTACAACAGGGCCAAATGCATGGGGCAGGAGTGACTTACAGCAGGGAGAGAGAAAGACAATTGCAGGATTGATTCTTTCGTTCTTTCTTACACACGGCAAATTGAGTTTTGCATACATTATAGCTTTGACAGTGATTTGACATTGTCACACACACACACACACACACACACACACACACACACACACACACACACACACACACACACACACACACACACACACACACACACACACACACACACACACACACACACACGCACACACACACATGTAGGGTTTTCATGTTTTATGGGGATATTCCATAGGCGTAATGCATTTTATACTGTACAAACCATATTTTCTATCCCCGTACACTGCCCCTGCCCCTAAACCTACCCATCACAGGAGATATGCTGCATTTACTTTTTCAAAAACATCACTAAGT
This sequence comes from Gobiocypris rarus, assembly GCA_023029165.1. Lineage (NCBI taxonomy): Eukaryota > Metazoa > Chordata > Actinopteri > Cypriniformes > Gobionidae > Gobiocypris > Gobiocypris rarus. The sequence goes on along the minus strand of CM040911.1, from coordinate 11,735,823 downwards.
GTGATTTATGACCTGTTTTCCTCATGGGGACCAAAAATGTCCCCACAAGGACAAAAATTTGGATATTGCCATCTTTGTGGTGACATTTTGTCCCCATACCGTAGGGATTACCAGTCACACACACACACACACACACACACACACACACACACACACACACACACAGAGAGAGAGAGAGAGAGAGAGAGAGAGAGAGAGAGAGAGAGAGAGAGAGAGAGAGAGAGAGAGAGAGAGAGAGAGAGAGAGAGAGAGAGAGAAGATGGAGAGAAAACCTGCTCTGACCTGTTAGGGTTTCTCCTCTCCTGTGTGTGTCAATCAGTCTACACACAGCAGAAAACTCTTCATCATTCTCTCTTCTCATCCTTCATCCCTCCTTTGATCCATGTCTCCATGTTCAATCAATATATTGAGAATTTTTCATTTAAATTGATTAAAAAAACACTTACTGGGATTCACTCATGACAGCTTGTAGAGTCACTTTTGTTTTGTTTTTCTTTCCCATATATTCGATAAAAAGTGGAATAATAGCAAATCTGTTCCACACTGTTGTGTATGAATCAACTTTACAGATTACAGAACAGAGTCAGGCATGGCAAAAAGGCAAAGCATACCCATTAGCATGTTGTAATTGGTGCCTAATTAATTTCTCTCACCATGAATACATTAGGGCTGCATGGGAGACTCAGGCAAGGGTAATTTGTTTTAGTATTGGCACAAACATATGAATAAACATTAAATCAGACCAGCAGGACCTACAAGAATTTATTTTATTCTTTATTTATTTTTATTGCAGATAATTGTCCTGTATGTAAGCAGTGTCAGATTTAGGTATGGTGACACGAGCAGCCACCCTGGTCTGCATCTTGTCAGGGTCAACAAAAAATAAAAAATAAAATAAAAATGGAATGGTGTTTTTTTTATGATATTTTCTTTTCTATCGCTCATTTACATGTGATGGCAGTGACATAATGACACTGTGTAGGTAACTTTGGCCGAGGACGGGTGGGGAGGGGGAGTCCATCAAATAACACACCTCTAACAGTACTGAGTGCAAACTCCACACAGAAAAGATCTTCACTCCCACTGAGTTACCCACTGAGCTACCGCACCACCTGTGTAATTTTATTTGTATTTATATACTACATTTCCTTTATAGTTGTCTTTGATACTTCTTTTGATATTTATGAGTCTCATTATTGTATAAAGCTATTTATATAGTTTAAAATGTTATGGTTAATTATTTGAGTTGTTTCAACAATGAATAATATATATATATATATATATATATATATATATATATATATATATATATATATATATATATATATATATATATATATATATATATATATATATATTTTTTTGCCCAGGGTTCCATAAAAGCTAGAACTACCACTGTATGCAAGATCATAAACATTCTGTGCAATGTTCTCCAGGCTACAAACTCCCACACCTATAATACTCCATAACACATAGACATTAAAATATAACCCTCAGCCAAAGGCAGTCATTGTCCTACTTCTCAATGTGTGCCTCATGTTTACACTGTAGCTTATATAATACAAGCTACTATAAAAGAAATCTCAATTAGGGGGACAGCATCAACATGTAATTGACTCTTTTCAGATTCTTAGAAGCAGAAGACATCATAGTTAGATGCAACACCTAAATGTGGAACATCAAATTTCTAATGGAGTGAATGATAGACTAAAGGAAATATAATTTTTGCATTCTCATTTGTTCTATAGGTAAAAAATATCTTGATTTTTATCTTGATTGATAATATCTTGATTGATTACAGCAGTCAGAAAAGAGAAAGATCCATCCCTCAGCTGTTGCATTTAAAACTCTCTTGCAGTAGTATTAATTAGTCTTATTATTATTATTATTTTGCCAGCTGCGCGTCACACTGATCTCGAATCCTCTCAAGGAGGAGATCGGAAGCATGGCACCGTGAGGAAGAGCCTCTCAGCTGGCTGAGGACCGAGTGGCAGTGTGTCTGGGAACCGGACCAGGATTATTATTTTTTTCCCCTCTCTCCACTCTCTCGTCTCTGTCACTCCTTGTGTTTCCATCTCCTTTTCTTTCGTCTCGTCTGTCCGAGGGGCGATGGGGGTATGTGACAAGGAGCAGGCGAGAGCAATGAGAGAGCAGCACGAGGCTGGTGCCTGATTGAAGATGAGTGCTAGCTGCACGTCACACCGTTCTTGAATCCTCTCACGGAAGAGCTCGGAAGCATAAAAGGAGGAACGACGACAATGAAGGGCGAGAAAGAACCAGGCCTAAATTTTAAGTTGTGTTTTTTTTATGTTGTTTTATTATGTGTGTGTGCGGCAGTCATCCGTAAGGGGCTGCCTGCGTGTTTACTTTCAGTTGGTGTTTTGTTTATCAAAGTGTGTTTAACGTACGCCGTTTCCCACCTCCTTCTTCCCACATCAACATACTCCATTTGATTGGTGCCGAAACTCGGGAGGAAGGAGGGACGTACTGTCGGAGACCCCTTGCTGCTGAGGGGGATTGCGGTGCTGAGAAGGTCTGGCAGCATGGAGGAGAAAAGACCACGAGTAGCTGCCCGAGGCGGTGGTGCTGAGAGCGATTGAAGAACAGGTAGGACGGAGCTCGCTGCTGTGCTTCCGGGTCAAGGTGGGGTGGCTGCCATCCAAGAGGGAATGGAGGAGTCGCTGCCATTTGCTGTGGGCCAGAGCCTGCTGCCGTCCGTCATGTTGGGGAGGAACAGGGAACGGGGGACTCGCTGCCGGCTGCCCATAACTGGAGGTCAACGTTCAAAAACCAAAAAGCTCATGCCCTGTACTCCTAATCACATCCTCTTTCCGGCCACCATAGTCAGACCCATTCATTGTTTCTTGGATGATCAGATCACAGAGGCAACCTGTTCAGAAACAAACCTGCTCTGTTGGAAGGTCCTGAGGGACAACCCTGACCCTCATGGTCTCAGTACACTCTTCCCTAGGCTCTGGTCACCCGGTCATTCAACAAACCCTCTTGCTCCTTCGCAGCTATTACTGGTGGTACAATATATCTCAGGAGGTCCACCACTATGTCCAAGGATGTCTTGCGGCATTTCCCAATCTCCTAGTCATCTGTCTGAAGGAAAACTCCTGCCTTTTCCCATTCCTCACCGACCCAGGCCTAATCTAGTAGTTGACTACATCATTGACCTGCCCGAATCGGACTCCCTCAACTGTGTCCTGTATATATCATACCCCTGAAAGACCTTCCATCTGCCATGGAGACGGTAGAAGCTTTATTCAACCACGCCTTCCGTAATTCCGTAATTACAAATATTGTCTCAGAACGTGGGCACCCAATTAATTTCAAGGGTATGGAATTCCTTCTTCTGGCTCCTAGGTGTGTCATGGAGTTTGTCATCTGGCTACCATCCTCAACCAATCCTCAAAAGATCAGCAGCTTACTGAGATCATACTGTCACAGCCATCAGCACAGCTGGAGCCGATACATCACCTGGGCAGAGTATGCCCAAAAACTCTATCAAGCCACCACTGATTTAAAAACCTTCCATTGTGTACTCAGCTTTCAGCCACCCTTTTCCTTGGTCACTTAAGAACAAATCATTTCTAGTCAATGACTTAATAACCACAAACAACCTAGATTTTTTGCTTCTAAATGAAACTTGGCTTGAAGAAAACTGCAGTGCAACAGTCCTCAATGAAACAGCTCCTCCTAACTTTACTTTTATGAGTATGTCCAGAGCGTTTAGAAGAGGTGGGGGTATTGCTGCTCTTTTAAAGATGTCTATCAATGTAAGCAAGTGTCATTTGGTGACTATCTGTCTTTTGAATATCTGGGTATTGTGTTAAAAGGTGCTCCACGCATCCTGCTTATCATTGTTTACAGGCCTCCAAAATACTTCCATCCTTTACTGAGGACTTTACAGAGCTGTTATCAATAATCTCCTCAGAGTTTGATTGTTTTGCCATTGCTGGGGATTTTAACGCTTCACATAGACAATGCTGAATCCAGTACAACAAAAGAGCTCATGACTGTTCTTAACACTTTTGATTTGACACAGCATGTACATGGTCCCACACACAATCGTGGACACACTCTAGACTTACTTATCAGCAAGGGTCTAAACATTTCATCAATTGTTGTTAAAGATGTAGCATTGTCTGATCATTTCTGTATTTTCTTTGATATTTCAATCTCTCCTGCCATTGAAGCTAGATCTGTCGCTGTCAAAAAGAGAAGCTTAAATGAGAACACTAGTGAGCTATTTATGAAGGCTATATCTCTAACACCAAGCATATCTGCAGACTCTGTTGATTCTCTCCTTGACTCCTTTAACTCAAAAGTTAAGAGTGTAATTGATAATATTGCTCCTGAGAAAGTCAAGAAAAGAGTGGAAGACAGAAAGCACCTTGGAGAAACTCAACGGCAGTGCAAATAATGAAAAGACAATGCAGGAAATCTGAACGCATGTGGAAGACAAAACTTATAATCCATTATAACATCTATAAAGACAGCCTTCATGATTTCAATGTGGAACTAGGCAAGGCTAGACAGACCTTCTTCTCAAATATTATAAACAGAAACATAAACAACACGCGCACTCTTTTGCTACTGTAGAGAGACTGACAAACCCCGAGTCACATTCCCAGTGAAATGCTCTCTGACAGAAAATGCAGTGAGTTTGCTTCCTTCTTCTCAGAGAAAATAAATAATATCAGGAAGGCGATCAGCACATCCGTGAGTTGCTCTCAGTCAGATCAGACCACAACCTCGGAAAGTTACTATGTCTGATTTTGAAGCAATTGATTATAAAATTTTAGAAGAAACGGTGCAGCACCTTAAAACATCAACCTGCCTCCTTGACACACTCCACTTCTTTTTCAAAAGTGTGTTTAACTGTTTAGAAGCAGATCTGCTAGAAGTGGTAAACTCATCACTTCTCAATGGGAATTTTCCAAACTCCCTTAAAACCGCAGTAGTTAAGCCTCTTTCTGAAAAAGAGAAATCTGGATAACTCCATATTGAACAACTACCGACCAATCTCAAATCTCCTTCATAGGCAAGATCATTGAAAAGTTGTCTTCAGTCAGCTGAACAAATTCTTAAGCTCAAACGGATACTTTGACAATTTTCAATCTGGTTTCCACCACATCACAGCACAGAAACAGCGCCATAAAGATCATAAATGATATTCGCCTCAATACAGATACAGGCAAAACATCAATTCTGGTGCTACTCGACCTCAGTGCTGCATTTGACACTGTTGACCATAACATACTTCTTGACAGGCTGGAAAACTGGGTCGGACTTTCTGGGATGGTCCTTAAATGGTTCAGGTCGATTTAGAAGGAAGAGGTTATTATGTGAGTATAGGTGACCATAAGTCTGACTGACATCCATGACTTCATGGAGTCCCACAAGGGTCAATTCTAGCACCACTCCTATTCAACCTGTACATGCTGCCACTGAGCCAAATAATGAGAGAGAACCAAATGGCTTACCACAGCTATGCTGACGACACCCAGATCTACTTAGCACTATCACCCAATGACTATAGCCCCATTGACTCCCTGTGCAAATGCATTGATGAAATTAACAGTTGGATGAGCCAAAACTATCTCCAGTTAAACAAAAACAAAACTGAAATCATTACATTTGGAAACGAAGATGAAATTCTCAAGGTGAACGCATATCTTGAGACAAAAGGTCTAATAACAAAAATCAAGTCAGGAATCTTGGTGTGATTTTGGAGTCAGACCTGAGTTTCAATAGTCATGTCAAAGCAATAACTAAATCAGCTTACTATCATCTGAAAAATATTGCAAGAATTAGATGCTTTGTTTCCAGGCAAGACTTAGAGAAACTCGCTCACGCTTTCATCACCAGCAGGGTGGACTATTGTAATGGTCTTCTAACCGCCTTCCCAAAAAGACCATTAGACAGCTGCAGCTCATACAGAACGCTGCCAGGATTCTGAGCAGAACAAGAAAATATGACCATATCACGCCAGTCCTCAGGTCTTTACACTGGCTTCCAGTTACATTTAGGATCAATTTTAAAGTATTATTACTTGTTTATAAATCACTCAATGACCTAGGACCTCAATACATTGCAGATATGCTGATTAAATACAAACCCATCAGATCACTCAGATCATCAGGATCAAGTCAGCTAGAAATACCAAGAGTTCACTCAAAGAAAGGAGAGTCTGCTTCAGCTATTGTGCCAGCCGTAGCTGGAACCAGCTTCCAGAAGAGATCAGATGTGCTCCAACAGTAGCCACATTCAAATCTAGACTCAAAACACATCTGTTCAGCTGTGCCTTTACTGAATGAGCACTGTGCCACTGTACGTCCGACTGATTGCACCTATTCTAATCTATGCATCATCTTAATTTTTATTTTTATTTTATTTTTTATCTATATATACACTGTAATAATTTTATTCTTTTAAATATCTTTACAACTATATATTTCTATTGTCTTCTTATTTTAAAAATTCTCTTTACAACTGTTTTTAATTATCCTGTTTTATTTTTAAGTCTTACACGTGGTATTCTTAATTCTTATCACTATTTTAATTTCATTTTCATGTAAAGCACTTTGAATTGCCATTGTGTATGAAATGTGCTATATAAATAAACTTGCCTTGCCTTGCCTTGCCTTGGTCAGGAGAGCCCTCTAAGGTTCCAGTTGTGACCCATTTGTTCCAGGAGCGCGAGAGGACTCACCTCATGTCCATCTGCAGAGAGCAGTAAGGAGGAACAAAGTCCTGCAGCTTCAGCTTCCTCTTCAGTCCATTCACCTGCTGAAAGAAACAAGAGACAATAAAAGGTGCCGTAGAATCAAAAAATTAAATTAACCTTGGCACAGTTGAATAACAGGAGTTCAAATCAGAGAACAATTTAAAATATAGTTTCACCACATTCTAGGCACCTTTAAATCAAGCTGCCTGAATTTCATAAAGTGCCTTACGTTCCTTTGTTGACTTCGGGATTCACTCATACCGTTGTCTGTTCTCCCATCTGTGACACTCACATTTATTTTGTGCATTAAATTACATATAAAAATGACATTTAATTTGTGATTTATATTGTGACCTCACATAGCAGTAGTAGGCTATGTACATTTGAGGGCGATGTTCAAAAATGAAAGCCTATGACCAAATACAGTATGTTTGCATGTCTATGATGCACAACTGAAATGCACTTTATCTCAATGAAAACCACAGATGCATGCAAGTGAGATATATCTGCATAAAACAGCACCCTAGACCTGGATCACTGATGAACCAAAAAACTTGATAAATTACAGCTCTTAAAGGGATAGTTTGCCCAAAATTAAAAAATGTATTCATCACCATTACCTCAACGTTATGTCGCTCCAAACCTGTATGACTTTCTTTGTTCTGTGAAAATGACACATGGGTGAGTAAATAATCAAAAGTTCCCATTTTGGGATTAACTGTGTCTTTAATTCCTGAAAGAAGCCCTTATCAATTCACCAGAGAAGCGCTCACATTTAGCCAAGAACTTCAGATCATTACGATGATGGGAACAGGAGAGAGAGCGTAACATTAGATTGTCCATTAAATGCATAAGAGCTATTATGATGGTATATAGCATATAATAGCTTTTATGGTTTACTAAATCTAAACAGAAATCTAACCCAATACTCCTGTTGCTCATTTCACCATAGAGGTGATTTCACCAGTGGGATATTATATCTGCGATTTCTTTTTTAGAAAGCACACCAATAATGGAAAACATTTGATAGTTATTTCATAAGTGTTTTCTCTCACTCATCTGGGAAAGCCTGACAGGTGAGTTATTAGATTGTCCCCCACTCTGATATACATATTAATTTATGCCATGACTGCTTGTGTCATTTAAATATATGCCTAGAGATGAAAGCGTCCTCAATAATTGCCTTAAAGGAGAAAAAAAGTAGCTGAATGATGCTATCATACGTTTGTTTTTGTGTGATTTAGCGCCTCTAGTCATATTATTTAAAGGGATATACCGTATATACTGTATACAATCTACATTGTATAATTGTATTTTATTGTGTAAGTAATGAAACCTGATAAAGGCATAATGCACAGATGAGTTATGATTAATTCTGTTGATAGAAGACCTAACTAGGAGGATAGAGATTCAGAGAGTGCATAAATACTCCTACACCAATAAACTGTGCATGACTACAACCAAACATATATATACAAACATAAGTATAGAAAGTCGATTTGGATAAAAGTGTCTGCTAAATTAATGTAAATGTATACACATCTACAAAAAAGTGGGTGGTGATGGAGCTACACTCATGCAATTGAATCAGATATCATCAGAACATCTCTCACTGCACAAACACAGTTGAATATTTTTAATGTTGTTGTTGGAAGCTCTTAAACTCCAGAGACTCCAGCGATTTTAGGTCTTAACTGTTACTGTAGAACATGAAGTGTTTTTTTTTGTGAGCATCTATACAAGTGAGTTCCTCACTTTATCCTGGGATCTCTTCTTACATAATACCTTTGAATATGTAACCTCTAGCTAAAAGTAAAAGAAAACTTTACTTTTAAGGGACCATTTAAAAGGTGCCATAATACCAGTAACACATAATTTTGCATTGGCCATTTGAGACACTTTCACAACAATTGGCTAAACATAATTTCACAATTAATTGGAGAAACTGGTCAGAACCCAATATCTGAGTGACAAAAGGATATTCATAAAGAAAAGAAAAAAAGTGGGTATAGGGCGGAATTTGATTGTATCCATCATGAATTGATAGAATGGTATTTATAGGACATGCGGTTGTCTGGGAAGGGCTTGAATAACACATGAAGATGTGACTCTAAAGCATATAGGGTTATATGATTTGAGCTAAACTTTGCAGGAAGGTAGTTCCCTATATCGAGGAACTTGCACTCGTCGAACGACGAATTTGGGGATGCTCCCTAAGCATCAACGCATCTGAAGTATGAATGAACGTCAAGTGGGTCATCATGACGTAGATGTATATAAAGGGGAGCCCGCGCATTGTAGCGTCAGTTATCGCTCTTCAGCATAACGCTCTGTGTGTGAAAACTGTCTATTTATTGTTGTATTAATTATATACATTATATAATTAATACAATATATACATTATATATATATAGAATATGGCGACCGAGTTCAAGAGGTGTGTGCACCCGTGTCCCGCTTCATTTCGGGAACGGACGCACACACTCTTTGTGTTCAGTGCCTGGGCGTTCTCGAGGAGCCGCCTGCAGTCATTGTGAGATGCTGACGCTCAAGGTACTACGGTCCAGGTTGGCGGTCTTTGGCGAGGCCGGCCAACCACGTGAGCCCGTGGTCCTGGGCCCACGACGCGCCGGCGTCGTAGATCATGGGGTTCACAGCTGGATTTTTCAGCGGAGATTGAGACTGCTTAGGCATTTACTCAATCTTCCTCTGACAGTTCAGAGGTTCTCCCACCTCGTGTGGAAGCCCGCGGCGGCTTCTTCTCCAGGGTGGAGAATCCGATGTTGATCCTCTCCGGTCCGAGGATCCAGACGAGATCAACATCGAGGCGGGTGGAGTGGGATATATGTCGCCACCGCATCCACCTGCCCAAGAGGAGCTTATCGAGGTGCTGACTCGAGCTGTGGCCAAATTGAACATCGATTGGCCACAAGAGAGACATGAAGTCCAGCCATCAAGCAGGCTGGATGATCGGTTTCTCTCGCGCCGGGCTCAGACACCTCGCTGGGGCTTGCCATTTTTTCCGGACCTGCATAATGAGTTGTGTAGGTCCTGGAATAGGCCTTATTCAGCGCATTTCCAATCCCTCTGTGTTAGATTATGCAAAGCGTTCTGGGGCGCGCGAGGCCGGCTACGGGATGCTCTAGCGGGCTATCTTTCACCCGAATCGGCATCATCCCTGAAAGCCCCGGTACTTCCAGGGCATATATGGCGTGGTCGGGCTGGTAGTTCCTTCACACGTTATCCATCCTGCAGGCCTACCAGGCCGACCTCCTGAAAGAGCTCGACGAGGGCGAGGGTCCCTCCCAGAGGACATCCTCGAGCTCAGGAAGGCTTTGTCTCTCCGAGTCACCAAGGAGATGAACCGTGCCATCGGCGACTCCATGGCCTCAATGGTGACTGTGGAGAGCACTTGTGGTTAAATCTTTCGAGGATGAAGGAGAAGATTAAGACCTTTCTCCTGGACTCCCGATTTCGCCTTCTGGCCTGTTCGGCAACACCGATAATTCGGTCGTCGACAGGTTTCAGGAGGCGAAAAAGCAATCCGCGGCCTTCCGACAGTTCCTCCCTCGTCGGCCAAAAACTGGAAAGGCTGCCACTAGTGGGCAGCCTCAGCCATCAGCCAGCTCCTCGCACCGTCAGGTGCAGAAAGAGAGCGTCGCCTCCAGAGCCCCTCCTCCGGGAGCTTAGCAACAGAGGAGGCGCTCTCACCAGCAGGCTTCTGTGCAGAAGGGCGATCTAAGGAACGTCCTTCTCGCTAAGAAGGCTGCTGGGAAGAAGTCCCCTGCGGTTATACTTCCAAAAAAGGATGGAGGGCTTCGGACGATTTTAGATCTTAGGTACCTGAACCGGTCTATGAGGAGATTCAGGTTCAAGATGTTAACTATTCCCACCATCGTGAGTCAGATCCAGCCCAAGGACTGGTTTGTCACGATAGATTTAAAAGACGCCTATTTTCATGTCTCCATCCTTCCTTGCCACAGGAAGTTTCTGAGGTTCGCTTTCGGGGGCGAAGCGTACCAGTATCGGGTGCTTCCGTTTGGTCTAGCTCTTTCCCCTCGCACATTCACCAAGTGCTTGGATGCAGCTCTGGCTCCACTGAGACTTCAGGGCATTCGTGTATTAAATTATATCGACGACTGGCTAATACTGGCACAGTCGTACGAGATGGCAGTTCAACATCGAGATGTAGTTCTAGCACATATTCAATGCTTGGGGCTGAGACTCAACACGAAGAAGAGCGTGTTGACGCCAGCCCAGAAAACAAGTTTTTATCTGGGGATAATATGGGATTCAATTTCGATGTGGGTGCAACCTTCCCCCTGGGCCACAGCATCACTGTAAAACACTTGCAGAAAGTTTTGGGGCATCTAGCAGCAGCGTCCAACGTCATTCCGTTCGGCCTGCTACACATGAGGGCCCTAAAGTGGTGGCTAAAAGCCCAGGGGTTTTCCCCCAGAGGGAACCCGTTTTGTATGATCAGAGCAACACGCAAATGGCTTTGTGCTCTAGGTATATGAAAGAAAATTTGGTTTCTGTCCCAAGGGCCAGTGCTGGGAGCACCACCTTACTAGTTGGGGCGCGGTCATGGAAAGCCGCTTTGCGAAGGGGTCCATGGGAGGACCGTCATTCCACCTGGCACATAAATTGCCTAGAAATGATGGCGGTCTACAGAGCTCTGAGGAGTTTCTTCCCGGAACTTCGCGGGCACCACGTTCTGGTCCGTCACGGACAATATGGCAGTCGTGGTGTACCTGAACCGCCAGGGGGTTGAGATCGCGCCCCCTATGCAAATTGATGCATCTCATTCTCAGTTGGTCACAAGGGAAACTGTTATCCCTCAGGGCAATGTATATCCCGGGGATACAGAATCAGGGGGCAGACATACTGTTGAGGCAGGGGCTGAGGCCTGGGAATGGCGGTGGAGTCAATATGCAGGAGGTTCGGCCCAGTGGAAGTGGATCTGTTCGCGTCTCGAGAGACGTCCCACTGTCCACTGTCCACTGTGGTTCTCCCTCACGCATCCAGCCCCTCTGGGGCTGGATGCCATAGTTCAGACGTGGCCGAAGTTGCGTCTGTACGCATTTCCCCCAATCGCTCTGCTCCCGGGGGTCCTGGAGAGAGTCCCGCAACAAGGAGTCAGTCTCCTTCTGGTGGCTCCTCGTTGGCCGACTCGAGTATGGTTCTCAGATATAATAGCTCTGCTGGTGGGTCCCCCGTGGCAGGTCCCTCTGAGGAGGGACCTCCTATCGCCGGCAGGGGCCCCAAAATATGGAACCTCTGGGTCTGGCCTGAGGGGGCCAGGTACCGAGAAGAGGGGCTGCCAGCAGACGTTATAGAGACCCTACTTAGTTCTATGGCCCCGTCTACGAGAAGATTGTACAGCCTCAAGTGGAATGTTTTCGCCACTTGGTGTAGAGAACGTGAGGTGGACCCAATTAACTGCCCAGTGGCTTCAGTGCTGGAGTTCCTCCAAAATCGATTCTCTGCAGGGCTTACCCCATCCACACTTAAGGTGTATGTGGCAGCTATTGGAGCTTTCCACGCTCCGTTAAGTGATGGGCCTTTGGGTTGGCACCATTTGGTTGTACGTTTCCTCCGTGGGGCACGAAGGATGAGGCCTGTAGTCCATACCAGAGTACCAACATGGGATCTGGCAGTGGTGCTCGAGGGTTTGGCTGAAGCCCTTCAACCACTGGAGTCGGCAGAACCCAAGAATCTGGCGCTAAAGTGGCGTTCCTCCTAGCTATCACCTCTTAGGAGAGTGGGGATCTTCAGGCCTTGGCAATCACGCCAACCTGCCTGGAGTTTGCCCCCGGAGGAGTCAAAGCCGTAATGCACCCTAGACCTGGCTACGTGCCTAAGGTCCCGTCCAGTGTGGTCAGGTCCTTGATCCTTCAGGCGTTTCTGATCCTTCAAGGGAGACAATTCCTCTTGTGCCCGGTTCGGGCCTTGAGGGTTTATCTGGAAAGTATCTGGAAAGTCAGCTCAGTGGAGGAAATTGCATCAACCCCTACTATTAGTAATTGGATTGTGCAGGCTATAGCTTTAGCATATCAGGTGCGCAATCTGCCTTCACCTATAGCCTTGAGGGCCCATTCAACCAGGGGCATGGCCTCCTCGGTGGCCCTTCTCTCCGGAGTCCCTATGCAGGACATCTGTAAAGCGGCCGGTTGGGCTACTCAGCACACTTTTATAAGATTTTACAGCTTACACCTCCCTGCGACACTCTGCGGCAGGGTACTCCAGTGTTAATTGTGCCTGGTCTCCAGTTTCACAATAGGGTGTGGCCTCGTGGGTACTCGTTCCCCAAATTCGTCGTTCCGACGCAGTGCGAAGTTCCCTCGATATAGGGAACGTCTCGGGGTATGTATATAACCTTTGTTCCCTGAGAGGGAACGAGCACTGCATCTAGTCGCCACACCGCGTATCGCCTGAGAGCGTTTGCTTCATCGCAATAATTGACACTACAATGCGCCGGGCTCCACTTTATAGCTTCCGGGTATGCCGTCACATCTACGTCATGACATAGCACCAATCAGGATTGGACTAGTTTCATTCATACTTCAGATGCGTTGATGCTTAGGGAGCATCCCCAAATTCCCTTTTCCGACGCAGTGCTCGTTCCCTCTCAGGGAACGAGGGTTATATACATAACCCAAGACGATCTCCAGGAACAGAATTAGGCACCCCTGCTCTAAAGGTAGACCAACCAGCCAAAATGAGACATACTGTTAGGAAATGTATTAAGAAAGTAAATTAGGGCAAATCTGATTTCATATTGGCAGACTCTTAGTGGGTTTGCACCTACACACAGATCTGAAGGTGCTCCTGCAGTCTAATATGAAACAAGCATAAAGATTTGTGACTTTTACTTTTATTTTTTAAATTAGTAGTGTGTGTGTGTGTGTGTGTGTGTGTGTGTGTGTGTGTGTGTGTGGTGCAAGATAGCAGTATAAACAATATACAATCTATTATTGCTGAGGTACAGGGTTACTGTACACAATGACTGTCACTTCTAGATTCATTGTCTCTGCTTTTCCAAAACAATACGTCTGTGAGACATGTCTCAATGTTTTTATAGCTATTTGAATTAATACCCGTTTTGTCATGTTGATACACAATCTGTCTTTCACAAACTGCTGGTGTCTCAGCAGAAGACACATTGTGCAACAGATAGCAGCTGATCAACAATAATGTTTTATCATAACAATGGACATCCTACTTTCAACAAAGGGAAAAAGACTGGATTACCTTTTCATGAAGTCTGTTTATTTCATACCTTTTCTCATCACACAGCTTATTCCTCATCTTATTTAGACAGTTAACCATCCTTTGCTCCATGAAAACAAACTCAGATTGTCCAACATACCGTCATTCAAACAGTGATTCTCTCTTGGTTGCTCTTGGTTGATTGTTGTCTGTGCATGTACAGGTCCTTCTCAAAAAATTAGCATACTGTGATAAAAGTTCATTATTTTCCATAATGTAATGATAAAATTAAAATTTCATATATTTTAGATTCGTTGCACACCAACTGAAATATTTCAGGTCTTTTATTGTTTTAATACTGATGAGTTTGGCATACAGCTCATGAAAACCCCAAATTCCTATCTCAAAAAATTAGCATATTTCATCCGACCAATAAAAGATAAGTGTTTTTAATACAAAACAAGTCAACCTTCAAATAATTATGTTCAGTTATGCACTCAATACTTGGTGGGGAATCCTTTTGCAGAAATGACTGCTTCAATGCGGCGTGGCATGGAGGCAATCAGCCTGTGGCACTGCTGAGGTGTTATGGAGGCCCAGGATGCTTCGATAGTGGCCTTAAGCTCATCCAGAGTGTTGGGTCTTGCGTCTCTCAACTTTCTCTTCACAATATCCCACAGATTCTCTATGGGGTTCAGGTCAGGAGAGTTGGCAGGCCAATTGAGCACAGTAATACCATGGTCAGTAAACCATTTACCAGTGGTTTTGGCACTGTGAGCAGGTGCCAGGTCATGCTGAAAAACGAAATCTTCATCTCCATAAAGCTTTTCAGCAGATGGAAGCAGGAAGTGCTCCAAAATCTCCTGATAGCTAGCTGCATTGACCCTGCCCTTGATAAAACACAGTGGACCAACACCAGCAGCTGACATGGCAACCCAGACAATCACTGACTGTGAGTACTTGACACTGGACTTCAGGCATTTTGGCATTTCCTTCTCCCCAGTCTTCCTCCAGACTCTGGCACCTTGATTTCCGAATGACATGTAAAATTTGAGCGACAGTCCAGTGCTGCTTCTCTGTAGCCCAGGTCAGGCGCTTCTGCCTGGGGAATGCGGCACCTTTAGCCCATTTCCTGCACACGCCTGTGCACGGTGGCTCTGGATGTTTCTACTCCAGACTCAGTCCACTGCTTCCAGGTCCCCAAGGTCTGGAATCGGTCCTTCTCCACAATCTTCCTCAGGGTCCGGTCACCTCTTCTCGTTGTGCAGCGTTTTTTGCCAAACTTTGTCCTTCCCACAGACTTCCCACTGAGGTGCCTTGATACAGCACTCTGGGAACAGCCTATTCGTTCAGAAATGTCTTTCTGTGTCTTACCCTCTCGCTTGAGGGTGTCAATGATGGCCTTCTGGACAGCAGTCAGGTCGGCAGTCTTACCCATGATTGAGGTTTTGAGTAATGAACCAGGCTGGGAGTTTTTAAAAGCCTCAGGAATCTTTTGCAGGTGTTTAGAATTAATTAGTTGATTCAGATGATTAGGTTAATAGCTCGTTTAGAGAACCTTTTCATGCTAATTTTTTGAGATAGGAATTTTGGGTTTTCATGAGCTGTATGCCAAAATCATCAGTATTAAAACAATAAAAGACCTGAAATATTTCAGTGAATGAATCTAAAATATATGAAAGTTTAATTTTATCATTACATTATGGAAAATAATGAACTTTTATCAAAATATGCTATTTTTTTTAGAAGGACCTGTACAGTAAGTAGCATATTTGCCACCATAGCAGCCAGATCTTCTATTCTTTGTTGCGGACATGACATAAACATGGACGAACAAATGATGGAAGCTTGATATTTCCTGTCAAATTGAACCGGCAGCTCACTGTAGTTACTCTGGGTACGGCAAGGACATAGTTTTGAACAGATTTGAATGCATTTGCTCAATAATTCATATTTAAGAAAAAAAATTACAATAAACATAATAAAAAAATATAAACAAGACATTTCTTGTTATATACTTTTTGGGGAAAAAAATATTATATTTAACTTTCATAGCCTTTCAACAGGGTTGTGATAGATCCATGAACCCAAAAATAGACTTTGTCCTCTGTGTTGCAAATCTTTGGAAGTCATAAAATAGCTGTGTGGGAAACAGGTCCAAAATTAAGTGATTATTCAAAGAAAACAGTCATAAACCCACAAACATTGATTTCATTCTGTTGAAAGCACAGCACACTCAGTGACATGTAAGGAGAAAAAACTTCATTGGCCCTTACAATATTGCATAGCACAGTTGCCGTACCAATTTTAAATATGCAGAAACTAAAATGAAAACTGAAGCTAGGCATCACAGATGAAAGACACCATCACAGCACAGGGTATACAGTATACGACTCACAAATTATAAAGTTGGATGTGATGTTCATATACACCATCCTCTAATCAAGCCATTGTGTCAGTTGTATGGTTTGTAACATGATTCTTTGAAATTGTTCACATTCAGGTGGTTTCATTTCCAAGCTTTACTTATGATCATCCAATGCACTGTAAAAAATTTCAGGCCTCTCCAATTTAAAATTTTCTAGTGACTGGTCACATCTACATTTTTCAGTTGGCCAAATTTAAGAGTTTGGGCTCAAATAATTACTTTTAGCGTGTTAACTATTAAAAAAATAATTAGCACAGGGTCTAATTTCTCTCTAAGAAGGATTTACATATGTCTTAATGCAGAAAGGAGATATTTGTCATTTTTAGTACTCTTACTACTTGCATTTATTCTACATAGTACACCATCCTATCTTTCACAACACAAATTTAAAAACCACACCAACAAACAGACAGATGAACATAATCACACAATTACACACACTTACTTCAGACTCTTAGCTGAATATTCAGCTGGCGTTCGGCAGCTGGGCTTTTCTGAATGTTCAGCCTCTCACACTTCCTGTGTGGCGGGCAGAGGTAACGGAACCCGTGTTCTCTTGCTAAAGTTTGGAGTCAGGGGACACATTTAAGACACATTAAGTGTTGGAAAACCCTCCATTTTCTACTTCCACATCCTACAGCAGACCTTTCACACACTTGTTTCCGCAGCATTGGGAAAACCATTGAACGCACACCCAGTTATAACCCGGAATACAGCCAAATGTTGCGGCAGAATAAAATTCAATCATGAGTAGGATAGTTGGACTGGGAGTACTGCTATCAACCTAGTCTGGGTCTGAGGACAGTAAGAAAGGTATACAACTGCATGGCCTGGCACTAGAAAAATTATCAAAAATAAACATCAAAAGAGGTTAGTACAGGACAACTAAATACATCCATCCTGCAAATATGACAAAGAAAGGGTGCATTGGCACAAACATATAAAGTACATATGTAGTAAATGTAAAAACGTGCAGGATGGTTACCCATACTTAAGCTGATGATACACAGGGCAACTTTTTGAGCAATGTTGGGAATGGGCAACAACATTGTTCAAAAAGTTGCCCTGTGTAACATCAGCTTTAGAATTTGTTCTCTGCACTTAACCCATCCAAGTTAGTGCACACACATTAGGAGTAGTGAACACACACACACACACACACACACACACACACACACACACACACACACACACACACACACACACACACACACACACACACACACACACACACACACATGTTGTGTTTCCATGTTCTGTGGGGACATTCCATAGCGTAATGCATTTTATACTGTACAAACCGTATTTTCTATCCCCTACACTGCCCCTGCCCCTAAACCTACCCATCAAAGGAGACATTCTGCATTTTTACTTTTTCAAAAACATCACTTAGTGTGATTTATAAGATGTTTTCCTCATGGGGACCAAAAAATGTCCCCACAAGGACAAAAATTTGGATATTGCCATCTTTGTGGGGACATTTTGTCCCCATACCGTAGGATTACCAGTCACACACACACACACACACACACACACACACACACACACACACACACACACACACACACACACACACACACACACACACACACACACACACACGTCTGGTTTACTATCTTTGTGACTCTCTCATAGGCGTAATGTGTTTTATACTGTACAAACTGTACATTCTATCCCCTTACGCTAACCCTACCACTAAACCTACCCATCACACAAAACTTTCTGCATCAAAAAAATCTCATTCTGTATGATTTATAAGCTTGTTTCCTCATGCGGACCTCAATTTAGGTCCCCACACACACACACACACACACACACACACACACACACACACACACACACACACACACACACACACACTGTGACGATAACCACAGTAATAAGATGTTAGTGGTGTTAAGGTCATCACCGCACTTTTTTTGTTTTTGTATTTTATTTATTTATTTGCTGGTGAAAAGAAGTGCATGTGGTGTGTGTGATATGAACTATTAACACAATAATCACTGTTTAACATCATTTGATATAAAAATGCAACGATTTGTATCGTTGATGTAAACTATATGATTTGTGCTATAGAGTTGTTTTATCCAAATCTCAGCTTACGGTATTTATAAGGTATAATTCACCCACAAATGTAAATTCTGTCATCATGTTCTCACCCTCATGTCGTTTCGTTAAACTTCCAAACACAATGAAACGTCATCTTTATGAAACCTGAGAGATTTCTGTCCCTCCATTCCTTAAAGTCCATTCCTCACAAAAATGTCATAAAAAATGTCATAAAGGCATCGTTATAGTAACTAATCGATTGGTCTAAATCAAAAACAAGTCTTCTGAAGAGACACAATGGCTTTATAGGATGAACAGATTTACAATGATGCAAATAATGTAGTAAACACAGATGTTAAAATTAAAATTCTCTTTAAATTGAAAGCACAACCCTCATTTGAATCACCAGATCACATTTAGTTGTAGTAGTGTGATTATTTTAAGTGTTATTTTTAGATGGTTTATTCTCATATGTATAGTCCATTAATAGCAGGAGCGGCAGGAGAGTCTTTGTGTGCTGCTTGAAAACGCAAGTACTGCATGAGGGAAAAAAGCAACTGGCTTTTAAAGGGAATGGAAGATGAGACTCTGATGTGACGGCAAAAACACACCCATGACTCATTAAGAGACTAGGTCCAACCCTTTTGGACCATGTGCCTGGCATCAGATTTTTTTCCGTCGTTAAACTAGTAAAGACGATGCACTCAGATCATTAAAATAGGGCCCATAGTGTTTCTCTCCAGCTAAAACACCACAGGAAGCTGACTCTCAGCTGATCCACGTCCACATGTAGGGATACAACGTTTATCACAGCATTCATATGTAAAGTCCATCAGTAATACTAGCAGTTATCATGTTGCTCAGGAGCTCATTACCTTTCTCCATCCCCAGCTCCGCTTCTCGTCCAGTCAGGATTTTGCCATCCGATTCCCCTTTGAAACAGACTAAATTCTCAAATTAAGTTGTACATTAAATGATTGAACATTAATGATATGTGCAATACATTATGTTGGTTCTGTTCTGTTAACCCTAAGGGGGGTTATCGCTGCTCTCCCTGCTCTTATCTATGCTAGGCTGCATGGATGCACAGGGAGTTCTTGCCCAGAACAGAACCATACCGCCAATCCAAACTATATGCTAAATGTCAATTATCTTTGACGATAGTGATCCTGACAGAAATACAGTCTATCGGGAAGTGTCACTTTTTGTACTAATGGACAGACTGACAGCCCAGTTTGAGTGTTTGTGCTGTTTTTTTCTGTGAGCATTTTTGTGGGTTACTTTGTCTGCCTTTATGAGAGCATTATTGAATCATTCAACTGATTTGTTCAAACCACTGATTCATTCAGAAACAAAGCCCCACAATGATCTGTTGCTCGAGAGACACAGAACAGGTGATTTGACTGTGAAACTTTTTTTTTTGTCTGGGTCTAATAGTTAATACAAAACTCCAGTTAAGTATTTTAAGTAGTAATTCAATAATCTTTTATTGTTATTTGTTCAGCTTATGAATGAAAAAATACAGAAAGTTATTTATGAAAATAAGTTGTATCTATGCTATTGATATTGCTAACAATACTGATTGTATAAACATTGATGAAACGATTCACTATTGTGGCATATATCCGATTGAAATGGCTTTTTGAGCAAGAGAAAGTCTAGGGTGGGACTTAATTTAGTCCATCAGGAATTGATTATAACCGTGTTGTTTGCTAATTGCTGCGAGCTCATGTGTGTGACAGATTGCTAGAGGGGATGGCTTATTGTCCCATACGTCATCAGAGAAGAAATGTGGTTGGGGTCGGTGTTCATGCTTTTGATTAAAGATTATGAATTAAAAAAAATGTGCATGGACAAATAATTGATAATATACACTGCAATATCCGTCAATTTTGATTTTATGGTGACTTGGCACATATAACTACATTTTTCTTTGTCCCTGCATTTATTCATCATTGATCATTTCAACAGTTTATCAGCATAGTATGAATAGGGCACATCAAACTATCTGATTGATAACATCTTGTCTTTAAATTCAATATTTCTGGGGTACTTGTTGACTTTTTGTGCAGTAATGTAAAAATGTTTTTAAGTTTCCTTCTGGATGGCTCCTCTCCCCCAGAACATAAACTTTATTTACATGTAGCCTAATCTCTGTGACAGAGGTAGAGAGGAAAGTGACTGCCTACAGCGTAGAGGCTCGAGACAAATTAATTGTCTTGTTTGGGTGATGGTAATTTGACAGCCATTAGAGGAGTGATACAAGGGCAGCAGCGGGTGAACAGGCACGTGTGTGTTGTGTTAAAGGTTCTTCTGTTTAAGCGGTTTCAGGCATCCCCTCCCCCCTCTTTTCATTAGTGGAGTCAGAGAGACGCTGGAGTGAGGGCACAATTGTGGAACACTTAGTGGAGGTGTGAGAGACAAGATGTGTGTGTGTGTGTGTGTGTGTGTGTGTGTGTGTGTGTGTGTGTGTGTGTGTGTGTGTGTGTGTGTGTGTGTGATGGAATGTGTCCTGCTTTCTTCCCGGCCTGCCATTTGTTTCTGTCCCTCTCCATGTTTCATTCTATTCCTTGCTTTTGTCATCTCTACAAATTAATTCTTATTAATAAAACAAAGAAGTTATAGATTATAAAATATACTTTTGGAGTGGTGACATGTTCCGATGGGATGAAACCCATTTTGTTCATTTTAAAATTGTCACATGCACCACTATAGGCTACTTACCGTAAATTTATCTAAAGAAGGCAAAAATGCAATTCAAATGGTCTAAAACCTGAAAATCACAGATCCTGAAATATATAGGTTTTGTTAACTCCTTAAAAGGTCCCATTTGTTAACATTGGTTAATGTATTATATATGTGCTGTCAATCGATTAAAACAAATTAACTAATAAATCACTTAAATGAATCATGATTAATCAGCATTTTTAATATTTTTATATTGTAAGAATTTCACAGTTACTCTCCAAATTAATATAGAAACAACTTAAAGACAGTATGTTTTAAATATTTGTCAAATCTTTTTATGAATGAAGGCCAGGATCACTGAGACTGATGTCTCTATGAAAATACTATTTTACATTTATTATAGACATTCAACATTACAGTATAATTGAAAGCTTTTTATTAGGCTTAAGCATTCAAAATAATTTTTAATTTAAGTGAACTTAAAACAATCTTCACATAAACCCATACTAAATGTCATATTTACATGTCCCCTTCCTACCATCTAGCCCGAAATATACAGAAATTGAATAAAGTTATCAAACAGACTGTACTGCATAAATAATACATTGAATATGTTAATCCTTATTAAAGCTACAGTTTCAATCTCTTTAAGTTCTTTTAAGACTTTTTTAACTAAGACTGCTCTTATGAGAATACTCCACAAAATGGGCATTTTGGCATAATTCTGTGAGTTGTTGTTTATTCAGTCGCGAAAGAGAGCTCAATTCTGGAGTGCTGTCTGTAGACACGACACTGACGCGTATCTGCGTGCATGTGTGTGTGTGTGTGTGTGTGTCAGGACATTCACAGAAATCACTCTTTGTCACGCTTGTATGGTTTAAAATCATTTGCATAAATAAGAGTGTGATCATATAATGTAACGCCAGCCAAAGGATGACAGAAAAAAACGGATGCTTCTTTAATTGTGTTAAATATTTTTAACGCGTTAAACTGATAAAATGAAACGTATGCGTGAAACCACTAATTTTTTTAATAATTTTGTCACCATTAGTTCACAGTGCATTAACCGATGTTAACAAATACAACTTTGTCATTAAAAAAAGTAATAAATGTTGAAATTAACATTAAGACTAGAAATGTTGTAGAATTATTGTTCATTATTAGGCCTAGTTCATGTTAACAAATGAAACCTTTATTGGGTTACCCACAAATCCCTGCACATTCTACGCATGCTACTCTTACACACAAACAATCCTCTGATGATCACATGTCCATCTTGTCATACAAATATTCCCAACTTTTAAACTTGAAATTTTTTGTACAGTGGAATGCAAAACTGGTCATGCAAAAAATGAACTTTACACATAATTGCAACTTTGAAGTTAGCGTTAAACTGCATCAAGCAGCCTTAACTCGGCTATGTACAGATTCCTTATCGCTTTGAGGTGCCCACTGTTTATTTCTTTCTTTTCTCTGTTCCATACGCACCTTTCTACTATCTCTCTCCTCTTGTATTGTTGCTGCGTTCAGCTGCGCTACACAGACGACCTTAATTTGACAGTGTCACGAAGATCTGTATTCATTCGTGCACTCTTTTCATAATCCAATCCTCCTCTCCAACATGCAATTAGTGCCCCTTGCTGCCACAAACGCCCCTCCCCCTCCCCAAGCCGGCACGTGCAATGAGATTGTTACAGCTTTCCCTGTGCCTTTCGTTTAGAGCCGATGTCCTGTAATGAATATGTACATTAAGGACCCGAGCCAAGGAGGGGTCACATGCAATCAACCTTGAATTCAATTATGGCAGTCAAGGTTAATGACTGTGCACAGTGGTCAGAGGCGAGCGCCACACCAGCGATTATATTCAGCCTGCCTGAATTCACAATGCAGAGAGAGAGACAGGAAGGGTCCCTGAGGGATGCAGGAATTGTGCAGTGGGAGAGGAAGGAGAAGTGGAGGGAGTCATGTGTAAAGAGATGGAGAGATAGACAGAGCGATGTCACGACGTTGCTTCTCGATTACATTGAGTTCTCCCGGGCAAATCAGATTGCAAGAAAGGTTAAGCAGCCC
Organism: Gobiocypris rarus; assembly: GCA_023029165.1. Lineage (NCBI taxonomy): Eukaryota > Metazoa > Chordata > Actinopteri > Cypriniformes > Gobionidae > Gobiocypris > Gobiocypris rarus. The sequence goes on along the minus strand of CM040911.1, from coordinate 11,712,640 downwards.
CCCCTCCCACTCTACCTCTGGCCCGTCACCGTCATTCCTCACTTTCCCCCTCTCTCTCTCTGTCTCTCTCTCTCCCTCTCCCCTGGTTGCTGTAATATGATTAGTCTACATAAAGACGTGTCTGGAGTGTAATTCAGTGCTCGCTAATGAGACGCTTGTGTGAACTCATCCATATCCCCAAGGCGTCTCCCACTCACCTGCTGCTGGAGAAACAGAGAGAGAGAGAGAGAGAGAGGGAGAGATAGAGAGAGAATAATATATTTATATATATATATATATATATATATATATATATATATATATATATATATATATATATATATATATATTATTGTATATATATAAAATGAAAATACTCTGGAAAATTAAATATTAAAAAGTTTTCAGAGCATTATGCAGAGTTCTGACATTACAACACAAATGCTTGTGTGCAAGAGCTGGGACACACATGCACACAAACACAGGTCTGGCTGTCTTCAGAGAGCAGGTTGCCGGCCCATCTGGACACTGGCTTTTTTTAGAGACAGAAAGTACATTCTACGGACATAATGGTTTGATGTTAAAACCCTGCCTCTGTTGTTCTTTATACATCTCTCTTTGCATAATCATGACTTTCATTGACTTTATTGCATCTATTGTTTCACGAAGAACCTTTAACACCCATGGAACCTTTCCTTTGCACAAAAGGTTCTGTATAGTGGAAAAGTTTTTTGTTTTTTTTAATTGTTAAAATGTTTTTCATACCAAAAATAAATAAAAACACACACAAAAAACAGTTGGGGTTCTTTTGAGAACCCAAAATGGATTTTCTATGGCATCACTGTAAAACCCCTTTAAAAACCTTTATTTTGTTGTAGAAAGCACAGGCAAATCATTATGTGATAGTATATTTGCACAACCATAAGTGTGTACATTTCAACACTTGTGTAAAAATGTCTAATCACAGTATGAGCCAAATGGCAATTATATAAAATTGCTCCGATTTACGAATAAAACTTAAAGTGTTCATGCTGCCGTTTTTTTGCACTGAAGCAAGTTCATTTAAGACTTTATTTAACTAATTTAAGACTCTTATGAGAATACTCAACAAAATGGGCATTTTGGTATAATTCTGTGTGTTATTGTTTGTGCAATTGCTAAAGATTCTGGCGTATTGTCAGTGCACATTCACAGACAGCGTTCTCTTTGGACTTATTGCGCTTGAATGGTTTAAAAGTATTTGCATTAAAAGAGCATGATCACTGTAAAAAAAGTTGAGAAAACTTAAAAGTTTAAGGCAACCAGCTGCAGAACATTTTTGAGTTTTCTCAGCTTATTTGTTTGTTATCTCAACTTTTTCATGTTCAATGTGTTAATATTTTTATGCAATTTAACTGTTATTACAGTTTGCCAATCACTAAAATTGCTCAAATTTATGGTTAGAACAAGATTTAAAAACACTGGAAAAAATGTTGCTTCAACTTTAAAAGTAAAAGTGTTCATGCTGCCTTCAAATTTTAAATTTGTCAACTTGTTATGTGAAGTTGTGACAACTTGGATATTTGAGCTGATCAAACTTAAAATTTTAAGGCAGAGTGAACTTTTTATGTTAAAACAATAAATAAACAAAAATAAATAAAAGACTTAACAGACATAAAGGGTCAGGTCATATGTAGGGACCATGATATCTAGTCTTGAACTTTTGCAATCACCCCAGTGGGAGCAATTCCTCAAATTGTGATTTTTCCCCTATCAAGTTTCATGACCGCACCTATCATCCCTCCTGTCTCACTGTTTTCCATTACTTGCACAAGTCCAACCACAAACACACACCAGGGGGGTATTCCAGAAAGCAAGGTGAACTTACCAAACCTTTCTCAAAGCAGCGTGTAAGCAAAATATGCTGGTTTCCCCCAAAAGGTATATTCAGGACGAATCAGACGAGTATATGTATATGTTTCGGTTAACACACAAGACTCTCAACAGAGCAACGAATCGATGATTCCTCATGGAAACAGATGCTAAGAAAAAGCATGCTATTTCTCTTCTTTTGTTTTAAGTGGCGATTTACATAATCTACTTACTGCACGTCGCCACCTATTTAGTAGTTGTGCAATCTTTTTTCAACCTTTTCGTTTAATTAGTATTCTTTATTCACTCAGAATAAGAATTATATTGTTTGTTTGATGGTAATTAATTGAATGCAGATCCATATGTGAGATGACAATAAAATAAATAATAAATATATTTAAATTGAATTAACATTTAAACATTACCTTGCTATATTTGTTTTTATTTTAATTCTTTAGAATTAATATATAATATTGTATATTATAAAACTGAAACAAATGTGGTTATATTAATATAAGTATTATATAACACATCTGAATACCTCTTAAGCAAACTAACCCTGGATCATGAGCTGCTCTGGAGCAGGTTATGTTCAGAGAGTGAGTTGCTATGGCTACTTACATACCCTGAAAGTTACCTTCTTTTAGGAACCGAAAGCTGAGGTTATCTACCCAGGTATTGGATGTCACATAACCTGCTTTCTGGAATACCCCCCAGAAGTTGGAGCACACAGACAATGTCACACTGCATGTTCTACACACGTGTCGTCAAGTACACACAGCTTCAAAACACACCCACACACACACCCTCATACACGGGTAATAACTGTTGGAACGTTATAGATGCCATAAAACACCAAAGACGCTGATGCTTCTTGTTCACCTCTCACTGGTCATAAATGTCTACAGAATAAGAATGTTAAAATTCACCTGCATTTGACCTTCCACCACCCTTCTTTTCTTGACTTCACAAATCAGTGCATGCATATTCCAACACATACCAAACACACCAGTGTAAAATGTTGCAGGATTCACAGAAAAGCTGATGCGCTAGCCAAAATGTGTGTAGGATTGCATTGTAAATGAAAATAATGGTGAATGACTGTACACTACCAAAAATGGATGATGGTGCAAAGGTTTCCTGATTTCCAGAAACCAAACTTAGCCATTGTGGCGTTAAGTGCATGGATTGATATAGGAAGAATGGTACAGTAACAGCTGGCTCCATTCTCTCTGGGTCAATAGAGGAGCTTCTGTGTGTGTGTGGATGGTAAATCTCTTGGTGCTCTCCGCTCCACTCTGTAAATCAAGTTCCATGGCCCTGCCGTGCAGATCAGCTGCCCCGCTAATGGAAGGTTAAGCACTTTGCAATGAAACAATTACTGCCAACACATACTGTCTGGCTATTACTGATGGAGAGATGTGGTGTCTATGTGTATCTGTGTCCATGGCACTAAACCGGCGCCTTTTCTAGTGGAGGTGGGTGATGTCTATCTTTGCTCTGTATTCTAAAAATGATTTGCTAATGTGATCATGCAAATACTCTTTATCCAGATCATGTGATTTCTTCATTTTGTGCTTTTTATGTAAATCTTTTCATTATCTCATGAGGTGCAGGTAAGTCAAACGGCATTACGTGTACGTGTGCTTTTGACATATAGCTAAGCAGACCAGAGAGAAAGCCCTAGAGAAAACAGAGTAAAGAGCCAAATGTAATATTGGCAATCTCAAGAGATTACGGGGCATTTGTCAGTGTGTGATGCCACCTGACAGGGTGCTTTTGTTGCTTCTAATGACATCTCCATCAGTGCGCGTGTGTGTCCTATCCATCATGAGCCAAAATGGGCTATTTCATTTTAGGATCATGGAATAAGAAAGTTCTCTCTCTCTCCCTCACCAATGAAAGAAATATACAATTTTCAACCAAAATGTATGGAAATTCAAGGCAATATATTCTTTGCTCCATTACTGGGTGATAAATTTAACAGAGTCAGTGTAAAGAAAGTTTTATAAAGGTTTTTCTTACATTGTGAGCAGACTAACATATCTCTTCTCATTGGAAATGTAAGCAGATGTATTAAGAATTCACTCTTAGCTGGTTTCATAATTTTCCTGGATAATCCATTACAATCCTGGTATTATTTGCTTGTGTTCTTTATTTGTAATTGAAAATATTACATTTGTTTTGGTGTCATGTTCAACGGATCCACCCCCACCTCCACACCCCCACCCCCAACGCCATCTTTTTCTCTATTTCCACCCCACCACACCAATTGGTTCAGTCACATCAAAACAACATTAATTCCTTTAATTTATTTCCAGGCCACATCAAGGCAGAATTAATTCAGATAGCATGCCAATGCCGACGGGTATTGGTATTCTAATCAATGTGCTGATTCTTATGGAAAGGGCTATTATTCAGAGCTGATTCATTCACTCTATTTACAAGCACCGTTTTGATTTCTTGAAGTATTGATTATGCATTGCTCTCGAATAGCTGTTAAATTGCCTGGGAAGCAAACAATCACAGGTGTAAATAAAGATGACAATAGCAAGTCAACACAGCTACTGTTATGTGTGCAGCACTTTTTAACCCAGAGCCCTTCGAACACCAATCCAAAACTCAAGACAGCAACATAGACCATTTCAGCTGTAATTCAACAAAGGTCACACTTTGAAATTCCCCAAATCAATCACAGTGCATTGCACATTATACAACAACAATCACAAGAGATAAAAGTGAACCTTTTCATATTAAACGGGTATGCAGGGGTGCTGTAACGAGGGTGAACTGTAATGAGGTTGGGATGATTCAAAGGGCCCTTTTCAGGCAGGGGGATCAGCGAAGGTGATTTTGTATTTATTATTTTAACAAAAACATCATTTACATTTAGTCGATATTTCATAATATCTGTTTTTAATGAATAATGATTTACTGATTAAAATTGCCTCTAATTTTAGAGAACAAATATTTTAAACATATCAGTGGTAAACGGTGACTTCTTTAGTCCGTAGTTCTTTAGGTGCAGTGTGTAATATTTATGAGTCAACTTTATTTATATAGAGCTTTTAACAATGCAGATTGTTTCAAAGCAGCTTCACAGTGTTAAACAGAAAAATAATGCAACAGAATATATTTTGATTATCATACAGTGACAATGTGGGCTTTAGATCAGTAATTAGATCAGTAATTTAGTCTATATGGTTAATTTAGTTTAATAATTAGATTTATTTGGATATTTAGTTGAAAAATGTAGTGTCCCACAACTGAGCAAGCCAAGCCAGAGGCGACAGTGGCAAGGAAACCAAAACCCCATCAGGAGACCTAATGGAGAAAAATAAACCTTGGGAGAAACCAGGCTCAGTCGGGGTGCCAGTTCTCCTCTGGCCAATTAACAAACAGCGATTATTATTATTATTATTCTGGCAATTTTACAGGTCAGAGGTCATAATAGATCAAAATATTCGAAAGATGGGAGGCACAATTTAAGAGGATCTATTGACAGAAATGCAATTTAATACACATAACTATGTTTTCAGTGGTGTATAAAGACCTTATATAATGAAGATAATGTTTTTATGACCTTAGAATGAGCCAATTCTATCTCCATACACCGCGGGTCATCTTACAGTGAAGCTGTCATTTTGTGCCGCCATGTTTCTACAGTAGCCCTAAACGGACAAACTGCTCTACAGGGCGCTAGCTACTCTCTGCTGTCTCAGACGATGACATTTTTGTCCTGTGTCAGCCACCGTAGCTTCTCTATGTGGGAGGGGTAAGCGCTGGGTGATTGCAATTCTCAACCTCACCACTAGATGCCGCTAAAATTTACACACACACTTTAATTAAGAGTGTTGATTTTAATGTATGCCAGAAAGAAGGTAATATATATACATACATATACGGTTGGTGGCTGTAGAGAAGCGTGTGAGAAGGAAATAAACGAAACAGTCTTTTAATAGAAAAGTTTAAAAAAAAGAAATAGGAGAATACAGAGGACAAACACAACCAACATTACACATAGACATTAATAAAGCAAGACAAGGAACTAACTGAAACAGAGGGATTAAACAGAGAAAACAGAGGGAGAAACTAACTAGATAATTAACACAACACACTTGAACTGAGGAACCTAATCAATTTGAAACCAATTTGGTGATAAACAGGCAGGGGACAGAGGATGATTAACAACTATCGAGAACTTTTCCTTTACCAGTACTAGCTCCACTTGACTCGCCTCGTCTCGGCCCGCTTTCGCTCCGTTTTCCATTACAGTCAGTACCTCCACAATAGTACCTGGTCGTCATAGCGGCGCCGCAGGAAACTGCCATGACGTTATCTTCTTCACGACACACACCTGCTAACCGAACAAAGGAAAGTCTGCACCTCCTCGTTTGACCACGGCGTATTCTTCCGAGTTGCCATAATAGTAATGGGTATATCGTGCAATCTCTGGATAAACTATTTAAAATGGCGCAGTTACTCGGTCTGGCGCGTGCAATGATGACGCAGTGAACAGTGATGATTCTTTCTGACCAATCAGCAGTCTGAAGTGTTTTCACGTCACATTTTTATTATCGCCTCAGCTCGCTCAGAACCTCACCAGAGATGAAACAAAAGAAAAGTACCGGTACAGGTACAACTTTTACACAGTGGAAAACCAAACAAAGGCGAGTCGAGTCGAGGCAAGCTGGTACTGTGTAGTGGAAAAGCGCCATAATTAACAACTTATGCTGTGTTCGGTTGTATTATGCCTATCGCTCGCTAACTTCGTCTCGTTCACTCGGATGTGCGTCATTGCTTACGTTGCATGAGTGTCCACTACTAGTGGAACATTTGCAATGGACTGAACTGGAACAGCCTAAGCCCTTTATCACTTGGAGTCCACTATGGAGTAGATTTATGAAGAGAGAATTTTCTTGTGGTGCCCCTGTACTTGGTGCCCTACGTGGTGCGCATGGTGGGAGCGGCGGCATTGTACACAGTTCATTCTGAAGAATGAGTTGCGCTTTTCTACACGTCAGTTCAAAGTGACCATGTCTGTCACAATGCCAGATACAGTTTTGAAATCAACCTTGTTGCCGATTAAAGATGTTTCACATTCGACCGATGCGTTTTGTGGTCTGTGCTGACTTGAACATATGATCTGCTCTGTGCTATCGTGTCTCTGGACTGGAGCAGACAGTGTACGCGCCAGCACACAGAAGTGCATGGTGTCACAGTTTTCGTAGGTTTGCGTATTAGTTGTTGGTCTCATTTTCAAAAACTTGCACTTTCAAACCTGTTTTCAAGCCTCCAAAACACTGTTGTCATGTAAACTTGTACTCAAAGTTGATGTGTTAGAAGCAGAAAAACTGGGTAAGCATAAGGATTTGAGCGACTTTGACAAGTGCCAAGAAAAGAAATGGGAGCTCTAGCATAGTTCTACCTGGAAGACTCAAATGTCACGCTATTCACTAATTATCTATCTTGCCAATCATTATTCATCTTCTGTAGAGTATATAAGTCCCCCCATTACTATGTTCGCAGATACTGATGCCAGCGTTCCTCTCCATCCTTCCGACCACCAGCAGGTTGGTCCCTGTCCATACATCAGGGGGTAGGCTCCACTCCTGCCTTCATCTTCAGGCAGGAACTGCAAGCATCCGCTACCCTCCGGATTCGGACTATGGACTGGGCCTACACTAAATAACTTTATAATTTAATTTATTCGATACTCGTTGAATACAAACTGTAAATAAATCTTATTCAAATGTTTTACTCTCCTCCTGAGTCTTTCGGGTATAACAGTGGTGAACCGGCCACAGGGTCATGGGTGGCCCAGGCTCATTGATGCACATGGGGAGCGAAGTCTGGCCCATGTGGTTCGATCAAACAGACGAGCTACTGGAGCTCAAATTGCTCAAGAAGTTAATGCTGGTTCTGATAGGAAGGTGTCAGAATACAAAGAGCATCACAGTTTGTTGCGTATGGGGCTGCATCACCGTAGACCGGTCTGGGTGCCCATGCTGACCCGTCCACCGCTGAAAAGCACCAACAGTGGGCACATGAGCATCAGAACTGGACCACGGAGCAATGGAAGAAGGTGGCCTGGTCTGATGAATCATGATTTCTTTTACATCAAGTGGATGGCCGGGTGCGTGTGCATGGCTTACCTGGGGAACACATGGCACCAGGATGTACTATGGGAAGAAGGCGGCAGAGGCAGTGTGATGCTTTGGGTAATGTTCTGCTGGGAAACCTTGGGTCCTGCCATCCATGTGGATGTTCCTTTGACATGCACCACCTACCTAAGCATTGTTGCAGACCATGTACACCCTTTCATGGAAACGGTATTCCCTGGAGGCTATGGCCTCTTTCAGCAGGATAATGCGCCTGCCACAAAGCAAAAATGGGTAAGCAATGGTTGGAGGAGCACAACGAGTTTGAGGTGATCTCAATCCAATTGAGCATCTGTGGGATGTGTTGAACAAACAAGTCTGATCCATGAAGGCCACACCTCCCAACCTCACAGAGGACTTAAAGCAGGGGTCCCCAAACTTTTTCTGTGAGGGCCACATTATTGTTATTTTCTTTAATGGGGGCCAGGTCGGTTGCAGAAAATTACATGGGCCAGAGTGACTATTATTGTGGAGTTTTTATTATGATTTTAAATGTATTTATTATGCCTCCTAATGCTTTGTTTATTATTTTATGCACCATACAGACAAAAGAGAATTACTTTAAAAAAGCATTATCCAATTGTCTTGAAGTTCTAGTCATTTCTTGCTGGCTCATGCATATACATCACGATGAAACGTTAATTGAATGTGTGATTCTATTGGTAGGTGAATCTAACAAATAATTAGGCTACGCTATGTTAATATTTTAGTTAATTACTAAGGGAAATTGGAAAAGTTAAAAAAAATAAGGGACATTTTAGTTTAAAAGGCAACCTTTATTATCAAATACAGATATGAATATAATTTTAAAATTAAATTTTTTCAAAATATGTCTCTGGCATTGTTCAAAGGGCCGGTCCAAATTTGGGGGCGGGCCGTAGTTTGGGGACCCCTGACTTAAAGGATCTGCTGCTAACATCTTGGTGCCAGATACCACAGCACACCTTCAGGGGTCTAGTGGAGTCCATGCCTTGACAGGTCAGGGCTGTTTTGGCAGCAACACAATATTAGGAAAGTATAAGTATAATGTTATGCCTTATCGGGGTAAGTAGCCTATTATAAGTAGAATATAAGTCAAATTTAATTAAATTTTAACTCAAACGTGTAGGCCACATACATGGTGCTCACATATACAATCTAACTTTTCCCTCAAATCTGATTGGAACGGAAGACATGGGATTTTTTTTTTTAACCTAAAATGTTGTTTTAGGTTAAACAAAGAAATCACATTATGATGAAATCACATTCAGCTTATTTCCACTGTGTTTGTCCATGTGTCTTCGTGCTTAAAAGGACAGAAACACAGATACAAAATTATGCAAAAAAGTATCCTAGTAAGCACAGTATTAAATGAGTTAAAACATGTTAAATGAACCCAAAGAGTATAGAAAATAGTATGTAATAGTATGTCAGGTCCGGATAATGTGCGTCCGGTCTTAAAGTGAGAGCTGCCAAATAAACCTGCTGATTAATGATAATCAAAGAAAACACAAGACAAAGAAAATCACTCACGGCTCTTGACTGTTTGAATTATGGGGACAAAGACTTTTCAATCCCACAAGTCTGATGCCTCATAACCAAACACACCATTTGAGTGACCTTTCTTTCTTCTATCTTGAGCTGGGCTGCATTTGCTGTCCTACACCCATGCATGCTTCAGCTGCCTCACTCAGACAAACTATTAGTTAAGCCTTTCCGGTTTACACTCAAGCTTACTGCTAAATTTCCTAAGACAATGAGAGTAACCACATAATAAAGGGAAGTGTGATAATTGTTGCTATTCTGAGAAACCCAAAGCACTAACTTCAGTCCATTCACACTCAGAGAGAGAGAGATTTATTGTTCTGTGCTCAGTGACAGGAAATACACATTTCCCTCCTGGGGCTAAATATTTGTCTTGTCTGGTCAGTTAAAACTATGGACCCACTCAGGAGGAAACAGGGCAACAAATGGACTGTTGGTGCAGCCAAGCTCTGTTCCTGCAATACTGCCTCTCCCTGACGCCCATATCTGATTAGCAACTGCAGAGGCCTATCACGGCGATGACAGGTCATTTCCCATCATACCATGCTGGCAGGACCATGTCATTTCCAAGAGGAAAGGGATGAGTGACAGCAGGGTGTAGGCCGTGCCCAGGGCCCTAATTGAGTAGCGCTTGCGTGTGGATCGGTGCGTTTGCATGTCGGGTGTGTGTGCATGTGTTTGCACTTTATTGACTCATGGCACAGGAAGAGTAGATAAAACAGGGACATTGCTTGGAACCCAAACAACCCATGTACCGACAAAGCAGTGCATTATGTGCTCATTTATTCATAACATTTAACATTACAGATCACTTGGCATGCTACATTTAAATACTGAGCATTTACTGAGCAAATTAAGTATTAGACAACAATACACAACACTCCATTAAATAGGCAAAGATTACTTTTTGAGCCAAACTTTAAAGGGGACCTATTATGCCCCTTTTTACAAGAAAATACCCCACAGGTTATTTATTATACCATGTTGTAAATGCCCATTTTTGAGTGGAAGAAAAAACATGCTGTTTTCGTATATATATCAGTTTAAACCTCTGATATATGGTTTTCTGAGCGCACACATCCGAATCACACGTACAGAAAGCTGCCTGACTTTTACAATGGAAGCCATTGAAAACACGTTAAGTCCCTCACAGCCTAGCTTTTCACTGTCATGACGCTGCTCTGAAAAAGGTCCATAGGGCAGATTCCATGCAAGTTGTGGATGGGCTTGTTCCAATGTGACGTCAAAGTCCCAAAGATGCTCTATTGGGTTGAGATCTGGTGAATGTGGCGGTCATTTGAGTGTAGTGAACCCATTGTCATGTTCAAGAAACCAATTTGAGATGATCTGAGCTTTGTGACATGGCACGTTATACTGGGTTGGAGCTAGTAGGGATACAGCCATTTTTGTCATGCTGAACAATTAATTAGTGTATTTGCATTATTGTAAGAGTAGGTTTAGGGTTTGGGTAGGTGTAGTACAAAAATTGAATTTATTGTTATTTTATGGCAAGATTTTGCGTCACTTCCGGCCGTAGCTGTATCCCCTCTAGCCACAAGCGTTATCCTGTTGGAAGTAGCCATCAGAAGATGAGTACACTGTGATCATAAAGGGAAGGACATGGTCAGCAACTATACTCAGGTAGACTGTGGCGTTTAAAGGAACACAACGACTTTTTGGGACTTTAGCTTATTCACCGTATCCCCCAGAGTTAGATAAGGCCATACATACCATTTTTGTCTTAGTTAGTACATGATGTAATTATACACATCACAACATGTTAATAGGGACTCAAGAAAGGGGATGCCCTGCGGGGCATAGGATTGAGATTGCGGGGTGATTAACTCTTTCCCGCCAGCGTTTTTAAAAAAGTTGCCAGCCACCGCCAGGGTTTTTGACCATTTTCACCAAAATTTAATAGCCCATAGAATATTTTGTTTTATGAATATATGAGAATGCAATATATCAAAAGAAAGAGCTGATCCCTTTTAAACAAAAGAAGTTTTATTTTAGCTTCATGCATACCTTTTTTATCAACACTTGAATAATGGTAAGTTTCCTAAAACAAGCCGCATTTTGAGCAAAAAGCTGAGAAAATCAAGTTTTTGTGAAAGACTGTATCCAGATCAGATTCAGAGCGATGATCACACACAGATGGAGTAGGTCGAGTCCATCAACATTTAATTATCCTTGTTTTTATTTTTAATTCTTACACATGGTATTATTATTTCCATGGGCATCAGAACCATTGTGTGTGGGTGGGACAAGACCCACCCACTTTTTTTACGACCAATGATAATGGACCCACTCACTTTTATCGTCTCTAATTCAGCACATGTCTGTTTACCTATACCAATAACCGATAAACACTAATAGTAAAGACATGTTAGATGCTTTATTTCCATTTTTCTAATATTTTCTTCAGTTTTATTGAAAATAAATGCCTTTCTGATCTGATATGTGATGGTAAAAGGCAGTTGAGTGAGTTTGGCAAAAGCTTGATTTGCGTCAAAAACTGATGTCATGTGTCTTACCCCTACACCATGGCCACGGAGAATGAATTTAGTGATTTCCGTAATTTTGTCTATCCCAATCAATCGTTTAGTAAACAGCAGTATATTTGTATTTAATGTAAATGGTCTTTAAAATGACTCCAGTAAAAACTTTACCATCTGAATGTTGAAGCAGAAATTGGGACTACAAAAAGTACTCTTCAGGTTAGTCTTCCAACACTCTCACTGTCCCTGCTGTGGTCCTCTGAGCATAGAATCTTTAGTACTTTTATTCTGTGGCTGCGCAGCATATACCGGACACAACTCCCAAGTTGCTCTTTGCAGGAATTAAGTTTCATTCACCTCCAGGAGATCACTGGTTACAACAACCAAGAGTCTCTCTGAACAGAAAGATACATGTACATTTATATCTTACAGTTGAGTAAAAATCCATGTCACTCGAGTCTTCTTCACTGTAATTGGTTATACCATTCTGGAGATTGGTTTGTAAAGATCTAAGCTAATCATACAACTTTTAGTTCTACTTTTAAGCACGTTTTGGGTCTAGACCCAGATAGCATGTTGACACTAATACAATGTTGAGTTTTGATCCATGCCATAATTTTGGTTGAGATTGAAATTTCAATGTTTAAAGTATTTTGGATCAGCATTGAAATTTTAATGAAAGTCAACAGCACACATGGGTGGAGACAGTGACATTGAACTAACAGTGATTTGTAGTTGATGAGCACAAGATCATGCAGGTGTGTCTCTGCAGAACACTAGTGGGTGTTTCCCAATCAGTGGGGCGTTTTCAAAACATTATGAGCGTTTTCAATCACTTTACCTGATTTGCTCTTATCCACTTGGTTTAGGTGGGCCTTCATGAGCTTAGCAAGTCTGTTGAAAAATGGTTGAAAAACATCCCTTGTATTTGGAAATTGACCACTGATTGGTAAACGCCAGTTTTGATTTTGCATGTGCACTTTAATTTATGCTTCCTTATTAGAGAGAAAACACTATACAGAAGTCTTGCGCACGATTTACTATTTCGTTCCTCGATTTATAAATCATGCGCCGCGTTTTCTAATTCGTTCCTCGATTTGCTAAATCATGAGCACGATTAATAAATCGAGAGCAATTAGTAAACCGTGTGCGATTTAGCAATTTGAGGGCACGGAATAGTAAATCGTGCGCATGATTTATAAATTGAGGGAATGAATGAGTAAATTGTGCTCACTATTTTTTTTCTTGCATGTCATGTGCGGGGCTCTGTAGGTCCTTTAGTTTGCATGCTTTTTATTTGCATTTTATTTGTATTGTTACTGACTGCAATTAGATACATTAAAAGTTGTTAAATAAATGTTTGAAGAAAGTATTATTTTTTTCTAAATTCTTAAAACAGTGACAACAGACATGAACATGAGCAAGAATGTCACACTTCACACATAGCCCATGTCTTCATCCGTCAGTGCTGGCAGAGCACATGGCTCCTTTAGTGAAGGCAGATGAAGATGGACAATTCAAAAAATGAGAAGAACCCTCCTGATAATGCTGACATTGATTATACATTGAGCTGTTGTCGACAGCACAATCACCTGACCTGTGCCTTAACTCCTGCTCCCTGATTACTGCTTAATCAGATAATCATTCATATTCCTGAATCTGTAAAGGTTAAAGGTGCTGTATGTAAGTTTTTGACTGTACTAAAGCATAAAAATACCATCAAATATTTGCAGATATTTAGGAAACATGCTAAGCTCATACTTGTTTCTCTGAAAAACAAAGCTACAGCCAGTTATCCTACTTTGAAATATGCGTTCTGTGTCAGAATGTCTGTTTTTGTTTTGGTCTGTGTGATACCACTCCGCCAGTTTACCCAATAGTATTTCAAAACCACAGGCTGCCAGCTGGCGGAAAACAGCGTATTGTAGCCATGGAAGCCAGCAAAAAAACTGGGCCAGAGATCGCAGATTCAACCTGACCTAAAAAACCTCGGAATTAATCTAAAATCTCAATGAGCGGAAGCACATTAAAGCGTGGATAAATCAACTCATCAACTTACAGTGTGTAAGTCTCCTCACCTTCCATCGTCAATTGCACTCCTTCCTGTTGTGTGTCTTTAATCTGAGAGTCGAGTCTGAGGAGGAGGGGCGGGGCAAACAATATTTTGAATTACCCGTTTCAACCAATAGCTGTCATTCTTACATACAGCACCTTCAAATTTGAGGAATGTAACTGATCTCCTTTCAGCTTAGCCTGTTTTCACTGAAACACAATCACAAAAAAAACACATCTTGTGTTTATTGAGAAAGTGACTGGCTATTTTGTGATATTTAAAGGTAAATCTGCAGCTTTAAAGGGATAGTTCACCCCAAAATGAAAATTCTGTCACCATTTACTCATCCTTATGTTGTTACAGAAGAAAGAAACTCACAAAGGATTGAAACGACATAACGATGAGTAAATGATGAAATTTCATTTTGGGGTGAACTACCCCTAATGCAGTGCAATTAGTGTTGATGCACCAACATTGACTCAACATTGTTTCAATGATTGCTTGAGCATTTGTTTTATGACCTGAGCATCCTTAGTCTGCACTTTCTATACATTCCATGTTAAAATGCTTTCACCTCGTATTAGTTCATATACAACCATATCATCTCATCATATTCTTTTAACTATCCCCAAAAAGAAAACTGCTTATGTCCGTTCAGCTTTTTGTTTTGCTGCTCCTAATGACTGGAATTTAGTACAAAAGTCACTGAAATTGGAATCATATATTTCAATTTCAGCGTTTAAAAAACTACTAGGGAGTGTTTTTATTACAGAATGTAAATGTATTAAATAAATGTTTATATGTGTGTACCGCAGAATATGTTTGTATGTCTTTCAGGAGATCTAATTCTCCTGCCAGGCTGTTGTTGAAAATAAGAACTTGTTCTTAAGTAACTTGCCTGGTTAAATAAAGGTAAATTCAAAATAATCTTTCGACAAATCTTTAGGCCATTACATAACACATTTCCATCAGACTGCAAGGCCAGTAGTTGGCAATGTCACATTGAGTCACTATGCCTATAGACGGAACACGTAGCCTAATATGCAAACGTAATTCACTTTTTGTTTTTTTACATGGAGACGATAATGGTATCGTTAACAAAATCGTCTGCCAGAAGCTAGTTATTTTAGTTTATAAAGCGATTTATCGCAATTCATTTCTTACTAAAAATAGGAAAAATTAAGAAAATGACAAACAACTGGACAAATACAATATAAAAAATAAAACGGGGTGTTATTCACGATCGCATCTAGCCAAGTCAGAAGTGTGACAGATGAAAACATTTGTTGAAACAATGACAAGCTGGAATATAAAATAAGCTAATTGGCTGATTTTAAGTTAGTCAAACTATATTATTATTAGCGTTATTTCAGCATCAAGATTTACCTATGTCTGATTTCAAATTTATAATTGATTGTAGTTATTTCACAATAGTAAAGCAACTGCTAAGATTTATCTTTGAAAGATGTGACATAATTTTGCAACAAAAGTTTTTTTCTTTTTTCATTAGTTAATGAAGCACAGACATCAATACTCGACATACAAAACACAACAATGGTGACTCAACAAATAATAATAATAAGAGAGAAATTCTAAAGATTACAAAATAAATAAACAACACAAACTGCTAAAAGTGAACCAAAAGTAAATTCATCAGCACAGATAAAACCAACAATAATCAAGAAACTCCACAGCATACTCTATTCATGCCGCACTGCATGCTGGGTACCTTCATAATACATGTACACTGTAGAAATACTCCATATTTTAAGAGTGCAGTTAGACACAAGAGAAGTCCTACAGTGGAATTACTGTGAAAGTCATGCAGTTATTAAATCTCTAACCATAGACATTTTATACTGCGGTAACAACGAAGAGGCAGACCTATTTGGAAATCTTTAGCTTTGTGTATAAGGGCTCAGAGATATTATTTAACAGGCAGAGGAGAACAGGCCAAAGTTTTCTCTATTTTAGGTGACATTTAGGGCCCTATCATACACCCAGCGCAATGCGACACAAGGCTGTTTAGTTTTTTTTTTGTAATGAGAAAGAACCATATTCATCTGCACAGTCACGCAGATCCAAAGCACAACCCAAAAAAAAAATGCTATAGGGGGCCACACGTTACATTTTAGATGAGTACAAATCTAACAATATCGATCTACAAAATCTCTGATATCCGTGTCTCAATTTCTCTCAAAATTATAAAACACTAGAAAAGCAGCACTATTTAATGATCCAAAATGTCAGAACAATGTTAAAAAAAAAAAAAAAAGCTGTCTTGCAAGATTTTCATGTCTGTCTCCAGAGCCATCAATTAATCATTGGTTTCCCATTTTAGACATGCTTTATTAGATTACTAAACAACCAGATGAGATAGTAATTATAGCTTTGCTTGTCAGGAATGTGTCTGTTCATTGATAATCTATACTGAGAGAACCCCTTCCTGTATATACGGCAGCCCAATTCCCAAAAGACTAAAGAGAGAGGAACCTTATCCAGCCAAAGTCCTAAAACAATGTATTGACACTCATCAGTGTGGAGATCGACCCTCTTTTCTTTCTTCCCTGAACATTACTCCATTAAGCTATCCATTCATACAAGAACATTAATTTGTCCTGTCCTGCCAAACATCCATATGATATATTCATCTGTGACTTGAGGGTCATCTAATTCTACACTGGGTAAATCAATTAAGAATTTGTCCTAGGAATATAATGCATGCATTCTCAAGAGAAAAGAAAAAAAGGAAAAAGTGTGCGTCTTATTCCCAGGAAATAGCAATAAAATAAAATAAAATAGCAATTAAATAATGGTATAAGATGGTGGTGATAATAGTGACTATCATATTCATATACTGTACCATTTACATTGTACTTTAATAAGAATGCCCCAAAATGCAAGGTAATTCCATATTTCAGGGTAAGTTGCTCTTGATCAGTGAGCAAGATCAAAGATCTTCTCTCATTTGGGAGAAAGTTGGTCAAATGTTTAAAATTGTACAAACATTTATTATCTCTTATCTATAATTTATTTTATTTATTGTAATGCAATAATGACTTATTCATGTGTACCTGGTTTCTTTAATTTATTTAACGTTTTAACAAAAACAAACCACTCTAAAACCAAGGATTTTTATAGCATGTAAATGGGATGTGTTGGGATGTCGTGTTGGGATGTCTTTTTTTTAAGCAAATACCTAAAGTCTTTTCCAGAAGAAAATAATAAATGGTTTCTTCTTTTAATCTCAAACATAATAAATAGAACATTTATAAGAACAAATTTGTTTCAATTAAAGGTTTTACACTATAAAGCAAGCAGTAAAAGAAAAAACAAAAACATCTACTTTGCCTACATGCTTTCATGCTTCTCATTTACACAGCGAGGCGTACATGGACACAATAATGGACACTTCCGATTATATGATCACATGACAAAAATATGTACAAATTCTGTGCACCTTTTTCCTCACTTCGAGAGACTTCCTGTCAGGTGGTCCATACTTCTGTTGTTTTCAGCTAGACAGCATTACTGATGATGTTGAGAAGTGCAGTCTTGAATAATTGGCTCTGTTCGAGGGTGCCATAATAGCTACAAAAGGCTCAGGGCCATTTCTGACCATTTCTGAACACACTATGGCTTGAAACAGCCCTGAGAAAGCTGAAAAATCGAAGCAATCCAAATTCAGAATCACTATAATGTTTTTACATTACACAACGCTTTATTATAAGTCTGCACAGCACAACTTTTGTGAGGAACAGGCATGTACTTTTTAATATATCACTGTACTTTGTTTTGAGGCATTGCATAGGCCCTACTTAAATGTTTAATAAAAAAATTTGCACAATGCTGTATACCTCTCCTCTACTGTTAGAAATACTTATGAAATTCGGCAGTACATCTGCACCAGCATTCACAAGCTACTCAGACAAATTAATAAAAATATTTTTTGTTACAGGCAAAGGATTGGATGCATTTCCAGATGCAGCATTATTTTGATCGCTCTGTTTTAAAATATAATGTTTGTTTTCACATAGTGAAACATACCTCTGCTACTGAAAAGTGATTTACAGACTAGCGACCAATAGATCACTGAGGAATGTAGTTGAACAAATTCATTGTTTGTCACCACTTCCCAACACTGAAAGCATAAAAAAAAGAAAAGACCAAAGTCTTATATTTAGTCCTGGTTTGCTTAGCATTCACACTGTCATTTCAAACACAGAACCTGCAAAAAAAAAACTTTTATGATGTACAGTATATTTTGAAACAAAACGTCTCGGGTTACGTCTGTAACCCATGTTCCCTGAGAAGGGAACGAAACAATGCATCATCGTCGTGACGACACTAGGGGAATGCCCACAGCGTTGCGCGTCTGAAGCGTGAATGAAATTAGCCCAATCCTAATTGTGTACGTCATGACGTAGTATGTGACGGCATACCCGGAAGTTACAACGGGACGCTGGAACATAGTACCATTAGCCTTCCGCAATGAAGCGCCGCACTCTGATGTGATTGGTGTGGCGACGAGATGCAGTGTCTCGTTCCCTTCTCAGGAACATGGGTTACAGACGTAACCCGAGACGTTCTCTTTCGATTACAGATTACAGTATTTTATGAAGGTGTGGCCCAGCCCGCTGCCTCGCCGATCTCGATCAACAAAGCTCCAGAGGAGGCCATGCCCCTGGTGGAGTGAGCCCTCACGGATATAGGTGAAGGCAGTTGCGCACCTGATAAACCGTGGCTATGGCCTGGACAATCCGCTTACTGATTGTCTGCTTAGAAGCAGGCAGCCCTTTCTTGGGTGAGCCAAAACACACCAACAGCTGTTCCAACTTCCTCCACTGCGCAGACTTCGCCAAATAAACCCTCAATGCCCGAACCGGGCAGAGGAGGTGAAGCCTGCCCTCTTCCGCCGTCATGTGAGGTAGAGGATGGAAGGCCTAAAGAACCACTGACCGTGTCACATTAGATGGCACCTTGGGCACGTAGCCCGGTCTCGGATGCAAGATGGCCCTCACCACGCCAGGGGCAACTCCAAGCAAGTTGGCGTAGAAGCAAAGGCCTGGAGGCTCCCCACTCTCCTCAGAGAAGTGATGGCAAGGAGAAAGGACACCTTGAGGGTCAGGTTCTTTGCCTTAGCCGACTCCAGCGGCTCGAAGGGGGCCTCGACCAACCCTTCGAGCACTACTGCCAGATCCCAGTTTGGGACCTGGTGCGAGCCAGAGGCCTTATCCTCCGAGCCCCACGGAGGAACCTTACAACCAGATGGTGCTTACCCAGCGATCCGCCACCTACGGGTGTGTGGAAAGCCCCAATGGCAGCCACGTGCACCTTCAGTGTGGATGGGAATAAGCCCGGCGGAAAAGCGGTCTTGTAGGAACTCCAGCACTGAAGCCACCGGGAAGGGAACCAACGCTCTCTACACCAAGTGGAAAACACATTCCACTTCAGGCTGTACAGTTTCCTGATGGAGGAGCCCTGGAGCTGAGTAGGGTCTCTTCTACGGCCGCTGACAGGCCCTCTCCGAGGTAATGGGCCCCCTTAAGGGCCAGACCCAGAGGTTCCAGATCTCTGGCCGAAAGTGAAATAACTTAGAGGAATCCGCCATGGGAGACTGTCTAGCAGGTCGATAATGGCGGAGAACCAAACTCGAGTGGGCCACCGGGGTGCTACTAAGAGAAGGCTGACGCCCTCCCGGCGGACCCGCTCCAGAACTCCCGGGAGCAGAGCAATCGGGGGAATGCGTACAGACACAGCCTCGGTCACGTCTGTGTCATGGCATCCAGTCCCAGCGGGGCTGGATGCGTGAGGAGAACCCCAGTGGACAGTGGGGCATGTCTCGAGACGCAAAGAGATCCACCTCCACTGGGCCAAACCTCTCGCACATAGCCTCCACCACGCCGGGGTGGAGCTGCCACTCCCCGGGCCTCAGCCCCTGCCTCGACAGGATATCTGCTCCCTGGTTCTGGTCCCCGGGGACATACATCGCTCGAAGAGACGACAACTTCCCCTGGGACCACAGGAGGACCTGGTGTGCCGGTCTGCTCAGAGGGCGCGACCTCAGGCCCCCCTGCCGATTCAGATACGATACTAAGCCAGATCGTATCAGGAGATGGTGGCCGCGGAGGTGTGGGAAAAGCTCCTTAGAGCTTTGTAGACCGCCAGCATTTCCAGGCAATTGATATGCCAGGAAGAATGCTGGGTCTCCCAGCGACCTCTCGCAAAGCGGCCTTCCATGACCGCGCCCCAGCACGGCCCCAGAGGCGTCTATTGAAACGGTTTTCCGGCAACATGACGCTCCCAACACCGTCCCTTGGAACAGGCTTCTTCCATATGACAAAGGAACGAAGGCATCTGCGCGTAATCCTGATCATACAGAATGGATTTCCCCCTCTGGGAAAACCCCTTGGTCCCCAGCTACCACTGGAGGGGTCTCATGTAGAGCAGGCCGAACGGAATCACGTTGGACGCTGCTGCCATGAGACCCAGCAGTCTCTTAAACTGCTTCACAGTGAGGCTGTGGCCTATCTTCAGCCTGGAGACCGCCGTCCATTTGTATGGACTGAACTGCAGCCTTTAACCCCGGTCTACAGTCCGCAGGGCCCACGCAGATATATTCGATGGCGACCTCGGTCGCCCTGCCCCGTGGGGGACAGCTCTCAGCGGTCCAGCCGAGGCTAGGGCCACTTGGAAGCCTAGGCTTCGAGCGAGAACGTCATCTCCTTTGCCAAGCTCCCTTGGAAGGGGCGCGGGAGGCGACCCTCTATTTTTTCACCTCTCGGTGCAAGGAGCTGGTCGACGGTTTGGGGCTGCCCGCTTGAGGCAGACCCACCTGAGGAGGGACGAGGCAGGAACTTGCGGAAGGCGGCTGACTGCCTTTTCACCTCCTGAAACCCCTCAACGACCGTGTTAACGGCGCCGCTGAAGAGGCCAGAAGGTGAAATTGGGGAGACCAGGAGAAAGGATTCCTCCCTCTCCCTTATTCCTGACAGGTTCAGCCACAGGTGTCTCTCCGCACAGACGAGCCCAGCCATGGAGCATCCAATGGTGCGGGCCGTCTCCTGATGCGTTGAGACAGATCTGTTGCCTTCCGGAGCTCAGTGATGTCCTCCCTTTTTTGGGACCATCACCTCATCCCACTCCTTCAGGAGGCCGGCTTGGTAGGCCTGCAGAACCTCTAGGGCACCCACCAGCGCGACCTGCCGCCGAATAAACCCTCTTGAGCAGGGAGTGGAGTGGCAGGGTCTCCGCCTCCCCGCCTCGGCGCTCATAGTGTCCGACCCGCGCGGGCGATCCTGATGTCCTCCCGCCCGTGTGGAAGCCCGCTCCACACGGGCGGGAGGACAACAGGATCGCCCACGGAGGATGAGATGCCTTAGCAGTCCTCAAACCCATGGGCAGACCCTCCGCGAGCCCCACGATCCGATATTATGTTCTCAAACCCAGTGAAACGAGTGCTTGCGGACAAACAACACCAAATAGGACCGACAAACACAGAGCGCTGACGCTGAAGAGCGGAAAGCTAATGCTACTATGTTCGGCGTCTTTTGTAGATTCGGGTATGCCATCACATACTATGTCATGACGTACAACAATAGGATTGGGCTGATTTAATTCACGCTTCAGATGTCCAATGCTGTGGGCATTCCCCTAGTTCCCCTCGAAAGGGAACTTATTGAACATCCAAAACGATACTTTGTGCTAAACATGCTCGTTGTATGTGCGTACATTACATATGATGGTCCGACGCCTGTAGTGAAGTGTAATGGGCAACATTGCGAGGACTTACGTATTAAAAGTAAAAAGTATACTGGCTGATGAAGCGTTAATATATGTTGGAGTTCTATATACTTCATCCTGTATGCCATCATATGAAGTGTGAAGTAGACAGCTTATTCAAAAAAGAAAGATTATGCAGACACTTACTATTGATCTGCAAATAAGAAAATGTTTTATTTTATTACCAAATGTCAAGTTCCGGCAGGTCACGTTAGTCAAGCTCACATCAGCTGACTGTCAGCCGATCACATCTACCTGTCCTATAGGAATAGGATGCATATCCTAGTCTCCATATATAAGCTCCTTCAGTACTATCAGCAGCAATCACGTTCTCCAGAGCTAATTTACCCTCCTCCAACCCAAGCTCCTCCTCTCGTTAGTCAGGATTTGGCATTCTGATTCCCCTTGAATCCGACTAAATTCCAGAATTATGTTGTACATTAAATTATTGAACATTGATTGGACTGATTTGTTTACAGGGACTCTCCATAGGTGTAATGATTTTAATACTGTACAAACTATATTTTATCCCCCTACACTGCCCCTACCCATCACACAAAGCATTTTTACATTTTTTATAAAAATAGTTAAGTATGTTTATTTTGCGCTAATGTAGTATGTTAAGCTGGCGTGGCATGAAACCTGAATACACACCACACAATAAGGACTTTGCATCTTCATAATGTAGGTCTAATGGAGGCCTAACACTATCAATTTTCACTTTTCACAACACTAGTCAAATTACTTATGTTATTGAACCGTCAAATAAAATACAAACCGAATTGTGCTGGGGATTGAATTCTTATAAAATATCCAGAGCAATTCACTGCTGGAGGTGATGTATAATTATGCAGAAGTGTTATTAGCTTTCCACACGTTATCCGTGTGTTTATAAGCATGCAGAACTATAATTGAATATTTCATTAGAAGTGAAAACAACACATGAATATCACCCCCTTTTCACAGACAGATATCAATACAGCAGAACCCGTGCAGCTTCTGTACAATTTAGCCTAAACAATTCAATGAAATATTCAGGGGTGAGACCAAAAGGACCCTAAAACATCTGAGAAAACAGGGATTATTGGACCGTTTTAAAGCAAACACATAAGACTCATTATCACTGTGGCATATTGGCAGGCTCATTTGCTTTTCACAGTGAGTGTTGGGTCCAAAAAACCCTCCCCCCTGGGATAAACACGTGTATGGGGGCGGGCGCTGTGGCCCCAGCAGCAGGTGGCCCATTGCAGCCTAATGAACACGGCAATCTGTTACTATCGCCACAGCGCTTTCACCAGACAATTAGGCGACTAAGCGTGTAATTATTCTGGGCCAACAAGAAGAGGCTCTCCTCTAATTTCATCTTTACATTTCTGTTTACTCACTCACACTGCTCTCATTAATGAGAGATTTTCCAGTCTATGCTAATTGGTTTCAATAACATTCATTTTAGTTGAAAGGGAACGATTCTGTTAATTGAAGAGTGGGAGAGGAGGGGCAAAGATATAGAAATAAATAAATGAATGAATAAATAAAAAGAGCCTGCGTCTTTTTATTTTCGAGAGCGGCTGATGCTTTGAACGCGATCAACAGGTTCAGAGCTAATGAAATTAAGCGACGCCGGCAGCAGCAGAAAGGAAATCACAAATTAAAAGCAATTTATTTTTCATTGAAGCATGTGGCAGTGTTCAGGTGCAATTAATGCGCAAAGCTTAAGAGCAAGAAAGAAAGAAAAAAAAAACTTGGGATTATTACGGCGATGGTAATAAACTCAGCGCCGCACTGTGGATATTTGAGTTGCTAATCATTTACTCAGTTTGCACACATATGTGCATGTGTGAAGTAAAGTAAGTGAAGCTGGGTTTTCCACCATATTTTGCCCGGTGCTGCTAAGATTGGCTTACTTAGAATATGACTAGAAGTCTCTCAGTAGACCACAGCTAACACAAGATAATTTGAGGTGATTTGCATACAATTTGCATAATATCAGGCACAAGCTACAAATAGGTATGAGTGTGTCTTAATTACAATGGGCTACACTTTTCAAGAAGGCATGCTTGCATTCTAATTGAGTTAGCTGCTGCTTGCATTCAAGACGCAAATTCAGTCAAGCAAAACTGCCTGTTTAGGATGTGTTCAGTGTTGTTCAGTAATTATGTTCTATTAAGCACTATCCCTGCTCCCCTTCAGTGAAATTATTCAACATTTAAAGGTGGGGAAAGCAATTTTGGTAACAAGGAAAACAAGTTTTTTGTTAAGTACATTTTAAATAATAAAATAATTTGCAAATAATGAAAAGAGGAATAATTGTAAAGCATTCGTGTCCCTATCTAGCTCCTTTCACCTCACTGCTCATTTCTCAATTTCTGTTGGAAATATGAGAGAGAGAGAGGCACTCAAAAAAAAAAAACCAAAAAAAAAATTAATATAGCATTAACAATTACATACCAATTAGTGGGATTTTTTTTAAATCACCACCACTCTCTCTCCAGCTCTCTATGGTCATTAATTGATGTGCAGGGCTGTATTCAGGGCTGGGGTACGAGCACCTGAGGTTGCCAAGGTTACCAAATGGAATCCTCCCTCAGACATCCCTGATCTGCATAATTCCATCATATAATTCAGTGGCTTTCAAAGTGAGGTTGATGAATGGCACCTTCAGAAGATAATATTTCTGCTTGGCTGTAATAAATCTTATGTGAAGTGCTTTGGGTGTGTGTATGCGTTTAGTTTTTTGGGGGACATAGAAGGTAGGATGAAACTCACTGAGCACCCCTCCCCTCCCCCCATCTCCATTTCTCTTTGTCTGATTCTCTGCAGATATCATAAACACGAGTAAATTACTTGCTTACCATCTTTTAGTTCAGAAGAACACCATAGCCTGAACTTTTGAAGGCATTTATTGTGTTTAATCAAGTGGCCTTTTATTGGCACTTATTAAACAGCTCTCTGGAATACTTGATTCCGATTGGTCAATCACAGCATTCAGCATCCAATAAAACGGTCACAAAATAAATTAGATAATGACTGCATATTACCTCTTATTTGGTACAAATCTGTTTTAGGTTATGAAGTAAAAAAAAAAAAAAGGCAAATTGAACTGAAGTGCACAGGTACAGATTTATGCTCTGGAGACTCTAACATATTCACCAAAACTGAGGCGGACCACAAGATCACTGTTCTAGTGGGACCTGATTGACCAAGATGCCTGATAAACACCTGTGATATTGATCCCCAATTCCAAACAGTCCACAGCCAAGAGGCCAGCACGCCATGTTCTCCACACATTGCTATTAATAAAACAGCGTAGGTCAAGCAGAACTGACCCCAACGCCTCAATAGTGTTTAAAAACAGGTTCGACCCTGGCGATAGTGATATGACCTTCTCTTCATTTATTCATGGCAGTGGTTATGGCTGTCTCTCTTTTGTCCGCTCCTATCAGGAGCGCTTGTTTGCCTTTAGCGGGTGCATGTATTTACCATGCATTAAGCCTCATTAGACGTTAATTGAATGTTTGGTCGCTGAGGGGCGAGTGGTGATGGAGAGAGTGTTATAGCTAATGATGAGAGAGGGAAATGAAGAGGGGGAGTGTTTTTTCCTCTTCCCACTTTTTTTGTATGTGTGTCCTTACAAATATAAACACTTCTTATTTAATTTCCTTCTCTTCCTCTTTTGATTTTCATTAGATGAAAGAAAATAGTCTTTATTGCTCCCATGCCCCGTGTGAGTGTATCTGTATGCAATTTGTGTGTCTGTCTGCATGTAAGGAAGAGAGATACAAGCTAAGTGAAAAATCAAAGTCACAAGTGCGTATTTTCTCTGACACACCTGTGAGTGATTGCATTTGTTTACTAATTAGGTTTTATTTTCCATTATTAATGTTTTTAATAAGCCCAGAGTCAGGTGTGGCTGACAGTAATGAATGCCTCATTCTCGAAGTTCGTTATTGGCGAGCTGCTCTGCTCCCTAATAAAGGGATAATTACTCCATGTTTGTACAGACATAAAGAACTGAGTATTGACTTTTTGACAGGCTGTGACGCCGCTCACGCTAATGACATTTTAAATTGTAGGTTTATAGCTATCACACAATGAGAGAGTTCATTGTGTTTTAGATAGATAGATAGATAGATAGATAGATATATATATATATAGATAGATAGATAGATAGATAGATAGATAGATAGATAGATAGATAGATAGATAGATAGATAGATAGATAGATAGATAGATAGATAGATAGATAGATAGATAGATAGATAGATAGATAGTGCTGAACCTAACAGAAAACTTGTAATCACTTTAAACAAAAAAAAATTGAGAGCCCTCAGTGTGAGGCAGGAAATTAGTTAGTGGCTTTCTAGATGTGAAATTAAGGGTGAACCATATCACACTCTTTCTAACTAAACAGTTGTGGTCAGGCACAGATTCAAGTGCATTTCTCCTGATGCCACTCGTTTTGAATGGGCCTGCGTATAAGTAATACTTGCAGTTCTACTGTGGAGTGGAGTTTTCTGAATTTCAACAAACCAACAGTTGATGTAATGATGAATGTTGAATACCGGAGGCTTAGAGTTTAATTTGTGTACACCTTGAGACTTTTAGGCATGGTCATTTAAGAGAACCAAGAGAAATGATTTATGATAAATGAAACTGCTGTGGAGATAAGGCCTGACATCACGTTGGGGTTTCACACTGACAGTGTCTTTTCTGCATGACAGAGCTGCAGCTTTGCACAGGAAATGAAGTTATTTCTGGGTAACAACAGCAAGTGTTTTCTTTAATAATATCTATAAATTATAAAATGGTATGCTGCTTCTGTTATAATTAGAAAAAAAAAAAAAAGTAATTATTATTATAATAATTTTTTTCTATAGCCTAAGTATGTGTAAAACAGGCCTGTGAATCGAATCGTTAAACATTTTTTAGTCTTAAAGTGTCTCTATAGCTTTTTTGAATATTACCTTTCATGTTGTATGTTATATCAGTGTTTCCCAACCCTGTTCCTGGAGGCACACTAACACTACACATTTTCAAACTCTTCATAATAAAACACACCTGATTAAACTAATCAGATCGCTACTAGAGACTCCAGGACCAGAAATAGATGGGTCAGAAGGGAGATATTCAAAATGTGCATCGTTGCTGTGCTTCCAGGAACAGGGTTGGGAAACACTGGGTTATATAACCGTTTGTAAATTTAAAAGATCTGCTGAGTTCCAAAGTTATTCCAAAAGAACCGATTCTGAACTGCCTGAAATAAGTCGTCAGAAATTCCAGTTTTATTTTCTGCTTGAGTTTATGTGTAAAGAGTATATTCAGTTTCATTCTGTTTTGATTTTTGTTCTTGGTTCCTTGGATCCTTGGTTTTGTTGGTTCCCTGTGACCTCCCACTCACAGCCTGTAAGCTCAAGGCACCCACCGAGCTCGTCCCATAACCAGAGCTACACACAAATCCCCAGTCAACACATGCTGCTCAGTCCATCTCAGAGCCAGAAGGGGACCTGTGCCTGATAGATCCATCGGCTCCAATGGTGTTGTCTAGGGCTTCCCCTCCACCATCTTTGTGTGAGACTAAGGTCCAGCTGCACCTCAGGACTCCAGGCCCATGTCTCCACCTCTGCCTATCAGCCCGTCTGCTCCACCCCGGCTCTGCGTTCCCTCGTCTCCACATGGCCCGACTGCCCTGGGACTCCTCTGGGCTCCCTTGTCCCTCCGGATCAAGCTCGCTCAGTTTCCACCACAGATTTACAGATTTCCGGCTACACCTCAAACCTCCACCTAGGGTGACCACCATCAAACAAACCAAATGTGGGACGATTACTAAGTTTGTGTGGGACAATGTGGGACATGTTACCGACACTTAATAGTTAATAAAAACATTTGTATTCTGCCTTTCAGCTGATAAAAATACATTGTTTTGAATTAGTCCTTTCCAGAAAACACCATTACATCACAATGTAACATAACATGTCTTTATTTTACATGTTATTTAAATTCACCATCACTGAGCCCAAAGGCAGCAGGCATCATGCAGAATTCCAGAAAACTATTTTTGAATCAGTTCTGACCAAGTCCAATTAAAATCCAACAAAATAAATAATGAACAAATAAAATATAAAACAACATGAAATTAGTTAATTGACAGTATTATATATTAATTTATGTTATGTATTAAGAATAGAACCAATTTCCCGAATTATCCATTGGTCTTCAGGAACACATGGAACGAATCACTGCTCCACATTTTGATTGACAGCCGTCTGACCTACAAGTGACCGTGTTTACACCCTTCTTTTCAACCTTTGGATGGGGTTTAAAACGGCTGTTGTGTTTGTGTAAGGCGGGATGTTACTTCTGACAAAGACAAAGAATAAATAAAATGCTTTCTTAAAAAGGCAAAAGAACGCATGCATGTTTTCTTAGTATGATAGTTAAAAACCAACAGACTGATGAAAATGCGGGACATTTTCTCAATATGCGACGTGCGGGACAAGGGGTGAAAATGCTGTGCAGTACAACGCAAAGCGGGACGGGTGGTCACCCTACCTCGACCCCTCCTCCACTGGGCTCCTTCCTTCCTCCAGTTTCCTTGTTGTCCGATCTCATTAATGGAAAGTGGTTTCTCAAGTTTGGTTTTATGCATTTTTGGATTAAAGACTATTTGTAACATATTTCTCCTGCGTTTTGTTACACTATGTACGTATGAAACAAATTTGCATAATGCCAGCCTATGGTCTTCTTTGGCTGCCCATGAAAACAACTACTTTGAACCGTCCTCAAACACTGTAGTTGTAGCTGAGGCCTGGAAGAGTTTGGTAAGAGTTTTCGACATGCCGACATGTTTTCTGCGCCGTAAGAGCAGATACACTTTGCATGCACTTCCAATGTGGACTCTGGCTTGAATTGATACAATTAAACAGACACCATCATTACTGTATGTATAACTGTGTACGCAAGTGTGTAGGAAATCCTGGAGCTAAAATTCAGATATGGTAATGGGTGTTTCGTTTCCAACATGTAATTCAGCAACTGAATCTAGAGTCATGCAGTGTGAAGAGTGATCCAAATACTTTGAAAATTGTGCAGTGTGAACTCCGAATTAGTTCCAGTTCGTTCATGTTGTCATGGCTTGTAAATATTTCCACACCTGTTATGTTATTCTTTGATTACTCCCTGTGTTATGCCCATGGTTTTCTCAGTTCCGTGTTCTCCGTTATTTTTGTTCATGTATAGTTGCTGTATTCTCATTCTCCAGCGTATTGCCGTTGATTAAAAAGATATTTTGAAACTACTGTGATTTGTGTGTGTTGTACTACACATTACAGAATGGCGAACCTGGACTGTGTTATAATGCAGATTAATAATGGACATACCTGCCATTTTGAACAGAAAGAGCAAAACATCAAGGACCACACGAGGGAAGGTGTGCCTTGGGCCGCTTGTTAAGGCTGGTGTAAAAAAAAAAAGGCTGGTGGTGGTTCCGTTAGTGGGTAAGGCACACCAGATCAGTTTGCTCTACCTTGGCTGCTCCCACACTCATCTCCACTTGGGGCCGTCATCCAAATGGCTCCACTTGCTCCCTCATCCCTCCGGCTCTGCCATAGTCTGTTATCCGTTGCTTCATCCTGTAATATATTCAGCTCCATCAGCATCCACCTCCCCTCTGGCTCCACCTTGGGCCTCAGCACCGACTCAACTTCAGTCCTGTGACACCATAACTTCACCTTGGACATTCGTTGCTGTAGTTCCACCTCAGCTTCCAGATCCATCTGTGTCTCTTGATCTCAATGGCTCTTCAGCTCCGCCTGGGTCTCCACTTCTATCCACTCCGTCTCGGTGTGCCATACCCTCTGTCCGCCTGCCAGGTCTCCACCATGGCTTCTCCCTCCCTTGTCTCCACCAAGGGCCTTCATCCTGGGCTAGCTGTGCTCTGGGTCCCAAACTGGCTCTTTCTGCTCCTGTCTCCGCCTTGCTCTTCCTACTTTTATCTTTGCCCTTGTTCCTATGGTCATTGTCACCATTGCTGCGCCCCAATTTACCTACTTATACTATGCCCTAAAGGTATGTACTCTTAAGTACATATTTTTGAGTGTGTAGCAAAAGAGTAGGCAAGGTTTGGGATATACTATCATGTAATCTTTAACGGAGAGCTAAATCGCTTAGTCACGTGCATCTTGTCACCATAAACTGTCCTGTCAATCATCTTGTCTCAGTTAAAATTATCCACATTCAATTTAATTTAATTCCCTTCATTTTAGAGAGAAATTTAGTAGCACATTGATCTACCAGTTGTGGGTCTTTCATGGGCAGACTCATGTGTTTGCAATTTAAATATGATGATGCATTTAAAAGTTAACGGCCAAATGTATCATTACAAAAGTTCACAATGCTGGTGCAGATTAAATATAATGCGGATAGCATTAATAAATATAATTTTGTCAGGTTAGATACTGATTAGTAATCACTCAAACCCCTGTATCTAAACCTCTTAACCACTGGACTTGCATATCCGCCATGTTTGTAGTTTTGAAAAAATTATTTATGGAGTATGGGCAAATTTTATTTGTTAGAGTGTGCATTGATCTGCACTTCGAATTTTAACCCAAAATAGTAGACCATTCGGGTATCTTTGGAATACTTATTTCAACATACTATGATTTGGAACACACATATTCTATTTTCGAATATTTAGGACGGATAGTATGCAAATTGGGATGCATCGCATATTCTGCCTGCTCCTTGTCCTCCTCCAGAAAACCCTCCCTCCCTCCATCAAAATAGACTTCCGTTATATGCACAAGGACACACTTTTCCGGAGGGGGGAGTAATGTCATGTGTATATCTTGTCTAGTTTGGTTTTCATTGTCTCCATTTTGCATTAGTTCCAGTTTGTTCACCTGTTGTTATGGCTTGTAATTACTTCCACACCTATTCTGTTTTCTCTTGATTACTCCCTGTGTTTATAAGCCCTTGGCTTTCTCAATTCAGTTTTCTCTGTTGTTTATTTTAATTTTTAAAGTTAAAACGGAAGTTGCGTTAGTCTTTTCTTCCATATTGTGACGTAGTATATCCAAATTAAACAGCTTCTAAAAAAGAAAAAGGACAGGACTGGGTTTTGTCCTCAAAATTGATTAGATTGTAGGAAGTTGTTTCCAACTAAATGGAGGCAGATCTGAATGTCTATTTGCAGTCAACTGTGGAGGATGTTTAGTCCATATTTGGTGCTGAACATTTGTTTTACTGTGGATAGGTATAGAAAAACAATGACCCATTTATCGTTAATTACTATCACTTCATAATAAGAGCAACACAAAAACAAAAAAAAAAAAATAAAAGCATGAGAGTACAGTAGTCAACCTCTTTTTTGTCATCATGCATTTTCTGCTATCTTTATTCATTACGGTTTTGTGACAGCTATTCAGCTTGCCAACACGTTCTGCCTCCTCTAATGATAGTGTGTTGCACCAATCTCTAGTAAAATCATCAGCTGCATTTTGAAGTTAATTTCAAATGATTGACAGTCCTTTATATGCATGTTGCTAATGTAACTATTTATTTTCCTAACAGGAGAAATATGGGGAAAGACAGGGCAGGGAAACTTGAGTGCAGTTTATGTGGAAAAAATAATTTTATTTGCACTACTGGACGGAAATGCAGAGGTGGGGACTCGAGTCACATGACTTGACTCGAGTCAGACTCAGTCGCACATTTTAGGACTTGAGACTTGCTTGACAAATATTACTAAAAGACTCGACTTGACTTTGACTTGCTATTCATGACTTGAGACTTGACTCGGACTTGAGTTAAATGACTCAAATAACTTGTTTTTGTTTAATAAATATCTGTTTTTGAACGCACCGCAAACGAACCACATGACGCAGCAGGCAAGCAGAGAGAGCTAACGTAAGAGACAGTCGTGAATCAAGGCGCTCGCCAAGTTTCCATGGTAATCAGTCAATCACAGATCACAGCACGCCCATGCTCGATCCCGCTCAGTACAGTGTTGCCAGACTGGGCGGGTTTATCCATCATTTTCATACTAAGAGTTCGCGATGATGAGTTCAAAATTGCAACAACAACAAAACTCTAGACTACGAAACCATCAAGCACTGTAAGTTGAAATGTGGTATCCGACTTGTGTTGCACAATGATGGATAACTGGATATTTCTCTTGTTGAATAATTGACCAGTTTTGCTGAAGATTTGCTAAACGCTACTGTGAGCGTTTTCGACAGCGAAAGGTTAGCGCTTGTGTGTTATACGGAATATCCGCGGAAGTGTTACTAGTATATCAGTTCACAGATGGTTTCTGTATTGTTTCTATATAAAAATGTCGACACAAGCATAAAAAAACAACCGTTTTTATGCTTGTTGTTGTCAACTGTTGACATTGTACGAGCAAAATGTGGCGTTTGGTCAGTGTTGTATTTGCGATTGGACGTCTGGGTTAAAGTCACCATTCTGTGTGTTCTGCATTGGAGCTCATTTTTGACAAATTATGTAACTAAAAGTAATTTTTATAGTCTCCTGATGATTGAAATTATATAAATAAAAAAATGCTGAAATCCCGCCAACACTGCACAAATGTAAAACATTTTAGTAAAACATGACTACTAAAGTGAGTATATATTACTTTTTGTCTTTTTTTTTTCAACAAACTTTATTTGGAGTCAAAAAGACCCAGATAGCTTACAATGATAGCATTTTAAACCAATTAAGCAAAAAAAAAAAAAAAAAAGAGATAAAAGAGATACTTCGTCAGGGTGTGAGCAGCAAACACAATCTGAGTTCTCTTTAAGGGTAACTTCAGCGATTAGCATTAAGCTTTGTATCAGCTGAAACCCGGGAGTATATTCAAATTATCGTACTTTCCCCTCAAATGACCCTGAGATGAGAGAATTATGTATTTTATTTTTGGAAAAATTCCTTGGATGACGCAAATATCGTCACTTTGCATCATCTGAGGAGTTTTTGTCCAGAGGCTAAAGACTACAGCCAGCAGGAGGCGCTATTTCCACATGTTTTCAACATCGCACTTACAGCACTCGGCTCGGGAGCTGCGGAGATTCATGTAAACGGAGCAGTGGAGAGCAAAGTGAGTGTTTCAACTTTTAAAATGAATTCCTATGAAAGTTAAGCTTCCAATGACATGAACTGAAAATGTGGAAGACTGATCACGCGCTGTGAATCCGGCCGCTATTTAATCTGACTAATCTGATAATCTGACTCCTGCTGCGTTTGAGCCATGACGGCCGTGACACTCAATCGACTTACTCATAATATATTGAACAGACACGTTCAGTTTTAATTGTTGTGTCTCTAACTGAACTGATTTTATGAAAATTAACACGGTGGGCAAGTAAACCATATCGTGGCTCTGGTCATGTCTAGTGTAGGGCAGTGAAGTGTATTCTGGGAATTGTTGTCTTTCATCCCCATGAGACAAAAATACATTTTCTGTGTTTTCTCAGTCTAGAAGGCACCAAATTCAAAAATAATTTCACATTTCTACTACATTAATGACCCAGTTTAAATACAGATTCATCTTCCCAGTGCTGAAGTACCTTTAAGTTTATTAGTCATATAACAATCACCTGGTCACGCTGTTGAGGACAAGCAAATGATACAAAAAATATATCTCACCTAATATATTGGATATGTAATTTTGAATCTTATTTAAATTTTTTTAGATTTGTATTGTATTAACAACTCAGCTGTATGTGGACACCTTTTGAGAAGAAATGCATATTGCAATTTTTATTGCAAATAATCTCCTATAGTCCATAACTACTGTAGTTTTAGCTTATTTTAATATAAAAATTCTGTTAAATCATCAAACATTTGTATGACTTGCCAGTGACTTGCTTGACCCAAGCTATGACTTGACTTGACTTGATTGACATAAAGCAGTGAATTGACTTGACTTGACTCGACTCTCACAAAAATTGACTTGGACTTGCTTGAGACTTGAAGGTTAAGACTTGAGACTTGCTTGTGACTTGCACATGTGTGACTTACTCCCACCTCTGCGGAAATGTCATGTTTGATTGTGCACCTTCTATTTACCGACTTGTGGTTTGTTGTACTTTGAGGGGGCTTGATAAGAAATAAATCTTTAAACGTCTCATGAACTGGCTTTTTAATTTTTTATACTGTTGTCTGAGGTCAACGTATGACGTTTGCGTGGTTTTTTACATTCAAACCCATCATAATGAATCAGTAATAGGCTATTTTCTACACTGGTTTTGAGGCTCTTTCCTGAACACTCGGTTTTGATGGGCAACGTACTGAAGACTTGGAAGTAAACACCTACGGCTAGGATTGGATAAGATTTGCATTTTTAATGAACTTACTTGTCAGTTCACGTGAGAGATTGTTTTGAAAGCGGCAACCAAAATGATTCTGACAGGGCTCTCAAAACATCCACCCGCGATTGATTAGAATATATATTTTTTTATTACTTGGCACGCCAGATCGGTGGATATAAGCGCACACTAACGTGCGGGCATTTGCTCTTCAAATATCAAGTCAAGAGAGTGAACAATGTTATTTCACTATTTAAGATTCACCGGCCTGCCGACAGGCTTATGTTTTGGTAGCCCGTCTGGAAAACACATAGCCCCAATTCTTTGGGCTTTGCGAGCCCTGGCCCACACATGTCCAGGCCTGATCCCAAATCGCAATGAACCAACAAATAAAGGATTCTCCAGCCTGTGACAGCATGCTAAGTTATGTTCAGTTAGACATGTACACATAATCAAAACAATCTGTAACAATGCAATATCACATATACAAAATATGTTTTATTCACATAAGTGTGTTGCACCATTCCTGTCGGATCCAATATAGATGGCACAGCATTGTGTTTTAATCTCAATATGTCTGTAAATCCAGTTTCGACCTGTGTCTTGTTTTTCAAACGATTCCACAGTGAAATGAAGCAAACAGACGTGCAATGTCTTATGCACATGAGCTGGAACTTCATTAAAAATAAAGTTCATCCATGCATTCCTAATATAAGAAGGAAGCTTATGCAGCGACTGTTTTCTTCCGAAACCAGGCACAGCAAAATATCTTGCTATCTTCGGCAGGTTTATTGCTGCTTTGTTGCGCGATCCGTTTAACTCCATGAGTCAGTGTCATTGATCAATATATATTTGAGAGCATATTGGCACCGGGTTTTGGTACCCAACCCTAGTCGTAGTGCATGCGCACAGACGAAAGACAAGAATAAAGTTGAATAAAGTCATTATTTAGGTTAGGTTTGTTCTTATCGCTTCATCAAATTATTGTAGAACCACTGTCGTGAGATGGACTTTTTAACGACGTCTTTAGAACCTTTCAGGGGTCTTGAAAGAGGAAATGTCACATCAGTGCCGATGTGAACACTATAGAGCGCTAAACACTCTCATATGTCTGTCATTCAAAGATGGAGGGCGCCCTCTTGCAGAAATTCCTCAAGGTAACATTTCAGTGTGCACAATGGGCATTAATAGGAATTGACGCGTTCTGAAGTTTCAAGTGGGGGACGAAAGCACTGACCGACAGAAAGCTATTTGGTTTTAAAGTGGTTTTAAGTGGCTCTAAAAAGGCTCATTGTCATTAGCGTAACAATGTGTGAAGCACTGCTCACACATTGTTAAGCTAATGACAATGGACCCACACAATTTAGTTTTTTTGCCCACAAAATGTTGCTAATGACCGCACCTTTAGACTCAAAGGGTCATAAAACAAATGAAAAAGTTAAATTGCTGAAATAAAGAACTGACCAACACCAACAGACGCAAACAGAGGTAACACACTGATCCGACAAAACCCCAACAAACTTGTCTGTTAGTGTTGGTCGGCATCTGTCGGCTCAGTATACATCCAATTCACACTGTAATGACAGAAGCCAACCAACGGTAACAGACACTTTGTCTGTTTTTTTCAGATCAGTAGACTTCCCTTTGTCTGTCCGTCAGCATTGACCGACACTTGTTTTTGCCATTTGTCGGGTCGTGGAATGTTTGATAATCTGGGGATTGTCGTATTGGTCAGCATCTGCCGGTGTAGTGTGAATGGGCTTTTAATTGGCCTTTATATGGACAATTTGGCATATCACTGTAGATCAATAAATGCAGATACGGATGTTTGACTGATTAAACTTTAAGACAATAAACAGTGTTCATCAAGCCATCTCGGGTATTTTCATAAGAATAAAGTATATACACAAGGCAAGGCTAACCTTCATAACAGTATAGCATTGGGTAAAAACAAACTATATATATATATATATATATATATATATATATATATATATATATATATATATATATATATATATATTTTTTTTTTTTTTTTTTTTTTTTCAGTATCCATCTACACTGCTGGTTACGGAATCTTCTTCTATTCACTGTTGCTTAGCAAAATGCATGAGTGCCACCAAGACATAGTTTTATGTAACAATCTTATTGTTCGCCAGATTTCTTCAAAGTG
This sequence comes from Gobiocypris rarus, assembly GCA_023029165.1. Classification (NCBI taxonomy): domain Eukaryota; kingdom Metazoa; phylum Chordata; class Actinopteri; order Cypriniformes; family Gobionidae; genus Gobiocypris; species Gobiocypris rarus. The sequence goes on along the minus strand of CM040911.1, from coordinate 11,676,311 downwards.
TGATGGAAAAGAGAATATGATCCCTCTCCATAAAAAAGTCTGTTGCATTGATGGCATGCGAATGTTTGTGTTGGCGGAAGCGTTAACAGCCGTTGAATCAAATTAAAATGTTTATTGCACCGAATATGCGTGATGAACATTTATCTTGGTGTGAACTACTGGCCTTGAATTGGCACTAAAGGTGATTTATGTTTTTCGGAATAAAAGTATCACAACAACGTTACCAGTTATGTTCATTACTTGTCCTATCAGGTGTCTCTCAGCAGTGTTAATGCTGTATATTAAACATGGGGTTGGTGCGGTGCAGGGGCATTGGGCGGTCTTAATTAAAGTGTGATGGCTAAATGCATCAGAATGTGGCAGACAGTGGTGCCTGTCATGGAGACGATTTTAATTTGCGCCCCACCCCCGGTGAACAGCGGCGACTGGCCTTGACCCTGTGCTGACTGTATGGATTAATGTACTGTAATGACTGCTGAGGCTATCATTGCAGCAGGCATCATTAATTATCCTTATTGATTGTTGCTTTCAGAGATAAAGCATTCTGCTGACTGGGAAACACTCTGAGCTCACACAAGGTCAAGGCTAAAAAAGGGAACTTAGATAATCACAGCAAGCAAAGGCTGGACCAGGTCAACTGAAAATACATAGGCTGTAGACCATCTTTCTGTCTCGCACTTACATGTCTTTAATTCTCTCAGGGGTTTGTATTGTGCATCAGAAACCATCCTGTTTATAATATTCAAACACTGAGTGTTGACAACCCTTTTGCTCACACTGTTTACTCTGCATGAGTGAAATTTAGCAAAACACAGAATTAAAAACCTGATGACAAACTTGACAAGTGCACATCGAGGCATACAGATATAGACTTAAACACCAGGGATAGTCAATTTTCAATTCATGGGTAGCAAGATGCATACGAACTATCAAATCATGTGATGTCTATATGACGATTCACATAATTTCACCAACAGAGACAGAGAGGGAAGAAAAGAGAGGAATACTGCTGACATCTAGTTCAGTGAGTGATGAGAGGGCCGTGCCTCAGCGCGATTAGGTTTCCCTACTGCCTGCCATAATGGAACCAACCAATCCCAGGAAGGAAGTGAGGGTTTTATATTTACACAACCATACTTCAGTCTTCTGCTCAGTGTGTGTGTAACAGTGACAGAGATACCCAGAGATACATTCTGCTCTGTGGAATTAAAAGAGAAGTCAAAGAGGATGATTGGGCAGCCATGAGTGTGTGTAGTTGAGGTTCATGTTTATGACTCAAAGGCTAATGGGAGAGCTTGCTGTGTGCTCCATCTCATTAGTACAGCACTGGAATGGCAAAAAAACATGCTCAGTAGCATAAAGAAACTGAATTAGAACACAGCTCTCATATTTCAAAACGTAAATTACCGAAGGCACTAATTTTGTGACAAAAAACCTTACATAATCAAAACAGTAAATAGATACTGAAGATACTAAAGGTACCAGCATGTAGCAGACCAATCTATTGTCCTTTTCTGAAAGGTTGTGCATTAATGTTGTGCTAAAGAAAAAACTAATGTCAGCAGAGCAGAACAAATTGGTCTCACCAAGAAGGGTTAAGTGGCTATTCTGTAAGTGTTAGTTATAACCCCAATATACTTTAAGTGAAATTGAATAATGAACTGATGTGATGTCACACATCACAAACAAAATCAGGCCAAATGAAAAAATTAAGTTTGTTTGGAGTTTTTTATTTTATTTTATTTTTAATTTTATTATGAAAACATGAAATATGAAAACAGACTAGAAAGCTGCTTTACTGTAGAAAATTTAGTTGTACTTCTGATGAAATGAAACACTGACAATGTTCTTTCATTTTTAATACTGTAAAGCGGCTTTTTTTCGCAATCTATTGTATAAAGTGCTATATAAATTAAGTTGAGTGCCAAATTGCAGAGCTCGTTCAAACATATCCACATTGCTATAATCAGATGCTTTTCTTATGTATTATATATATATATATACAGGTCCTTCTCAAAAAATTAGCATATTGTGATAAAAGTTCATTATTCTCCATAATGTAATGATAAAATAAAAATTTCGGTTTCACTTTATTTTGATGGTCCCTTTAACATATTCTGTTGACTATAAGTAGCGTTGCACCTACATGTCCACTAAATATCATTAGAGTGTTAGTAGAGTTTCAGTAGACTGGAAGGGTTAGGGTTAGAATAAGTTGACATGTAGTTGCAAAGTTACATATAGTCAGTAGAATGTCTGTTGAAAGACCATTAGAATAAAGTGTTAGCAGAAATTAAGCAGACAGTCTATTAATACTCTAATGAGAGTTAGTTGACATGTAGGTGCAATGTTACTTATAGTCAACAGAATGTTTAAAAGGGACCATCAAAATAAAGTGTTAACAAAATTTAATATAATTTAGATTCATTGCACACCAACTGAAATATTTCAGGTCTTTTATTGTTTCTCAAAAAATTACTATATCATGAAAAGGTTCTCTAAACGAGCTATTAACCTAATCATCTGAATCAACTAATTAACTCTAAACACCTGCAAAAGATTCCTCAGGCTTTTAAAAACTCCCAGCCTGGTTCATTACTCAAAACGCAATCATGGGTAAGACTGCCGACCTGACTGCTGTCCAGAAGGCCATCATTGACACCCTCAAGCGAGAGGGTAAGACACAGAAAGACATTTCTGAACGAATAGGCTGTTCCCAGAGTGCTGTATCAAGGCACCTCAGTGGGAAGTCTGTGGGAAGGAAAAGTGTGGCAAAAACGCTGCACAACGAGAAGAGGTGACCGGACCCTGAGGAAGATTGTGGAGAAGGACCGATTCCAGACCTTGGGGACCTGCGGAAGCAGTGGACTGAGTCTGGAGTAAACATCCAGAGCCAGTGATGGTCTGGGGTGCCATTTCAGCTGCTGCTGGTCCACTGGGTTTTATCAAGGGCGGGGTCAATGAAGCTAGCTATCAGGAGATTTTGGAGCACTTCATGCTTCCATCTGCTGAAAAGCTTTATGGAGATGAAGATTTAGTTTTTCAGCACGACCTGGCACCTGCTCACAGTGCCAAAACCACTGGTAAATGGTTTACTGACCATGGTATTACTGTGCTCAATTGGCCTGCCAACTCTCCTGACTTGAACCCCATAGAGAATCTGTGGGATATTGTGAAGAGAAAGTTGAGAGACGCAAGACCCAACACTCTGGATGAGCTTAAGGCCGCTTATCGAAGCATCCTGGGCCTCCATAACACCTCAGCAGTGCCACAGGCTGATTGCCTCCATGCCACGCCGCATTGAAGCAGTCATTTCTGCAAAAGGATTCCCCACCAAGTATTGAGTGCATAACTGAACATATATGAATGTATATATTTGCTGGTTTCTCAATTTCTATTGTATAATCTATTGCATAAAGTGCTATATAAATTAACTTGAGTGCCAAATTGCAGAGCTCGTTTAAACATATCCACATTGCTATTATCAGATGCTTTTCTTATGTATATATATGTGTATATTTGCTGGTTTCTCAATTTTGTCGTGTTTATTTTGTTATTGAGAGGAAAGTATTTACAGTGGGTACGGAAAGTATTCAGACCCCCTTACATTTTTCACTCTTTGTTATGTTGCAGCCATTTGATAAAATAATTTAAGTTAATTTTTTATCTCAGTCTTGTACACACAGAATATTGACAGAAAAACACAGAATTGTTGACATTTTTGCAGACTTATTAAAAAACATTTAGCAGACTTATTGAAAAAAAGATCACAAGGTCCTAAGTATTCAGACCCTTAGTATTTAGTATGCTCAGTATTTAGTAGAAGCACCCTTTTGACCTAAATACAGCAACAATGTAATGATACACAGACAGTAGATGCAATTGCAAAAACGCTCTTTAATATAAGGCAAGGCCAAGATCACACAGGGTCAGACGGACACAAGACGATGACGACGAACGCAGGGACCTCTGTGGACAGCGTGGTGAAGGTGCTCCAATCCCGTGAAATCCAGTGAAGTGCTCAAATCCCGGGGCTGAGTGGAACAACCAGACGACAGCACACAACGTAGAAACGGCGACTCCAGGGACCAGAAACAGCGGGGAACAGCAGGAACACACTCACACAGGAACCACACTAACAATACCCACATGTGCACACAAGACAGGACAGGCATGTGACATTACCCCCTCCTTAAGGAGCGGCTACCAGACGCTCCACTAGGGACGGGAGGGACAGACCAGGGAGGAACGGTAGGGACAGACCAAGGAGGAACGGTAGGGACAGACCAGGGAGGGACGGGAGGGACAGAAGGGACAGACCAGTGCGGAACGGGAGGGATTGACCAGGGCGGGACGGGAGGGACAGGACAGACCAGGGCGGGATGGGAGGGACCGACCTGGGAGAAACAGATAAGGAAGGGGAAAACAAGGGAGAAACAGATAAGGAAGGGGGAAACCAAGGAGGGACGGGAGCACAAAGAGTTCAGGCGGCCTGGGTGACCGGGTGGCCAGCAGAGTTTAGGTGGCCGGGCGGCCAACCGAGTTCAGGCGGCCGGGGGCCGGGTGGTCAGCAGAGTTCAGGCGGCCGGGGGCCAACAGAGTTCAGGCGGCACCGGCAAAGGGACCACCGGCACACGATCCACCGGAACTGGGACCACCGGAACACGATCCACCGGAACTGGGACCACCGGAACACGATCCACCCGCACAGGGACCACCGGAACACGAGCCACCGGAACTGGGACCACCGGAACACGATCCACCGGCACAGGGACCACCAGAACACGATCCACCGGAACTGGGACCACCGGAACACGACCCACCGGCACACGATCCTCCGGAACAGGGACCACCGGCACAGGAACCACCGGAACTCGATCCACCGGCACAGGGACCACCGGCACTGGGACCACCGGCACTGGGACCATCGGAACTCGATCCACCGGAACTGGGACCACCAGAACATGATCCACCGGCACAGGGACGACCGGCACGATCCACGGAACTTTACTTTATAGTTCCAAAAAGGATGGAGGGCTTCGGCCGATTTTAGATCTGAGGTATCTGAACCGGTCTCTGAGGAGATTCAGGTTCAAGATGTTAACTATTCCCACCATCGTGAGTCAGATCCAGCTCAAGGACTGGTTTGTCACGATAGATTTAAAAGACGCCTATTTTCATCTCCATCCTTCCTTGCCACAGGATGTTTCTGAGGTTCGCTTTGCGGCGTAACAATAATATCGGGTCCTTCCGTTCGGTCTAGCTCTTTCCTCGCACATTCACCAAGTGCATGGATGCAGCTCTGGCTCCACTGAGACTTCAGGGCATTCGTGTTCTAATTATATAGACGACTGGCTAATACTGGCACAGTCGCATGAGATGGCAGTTCCACATCGAGATGTAGTTCTAGCACATATTCAATGCTTGGGGCTGAGACTCAACACGAAAAGAGCGTGTTGATGCCAGCCCAGAAAACGAAGTTATATATAATATGGGATTCAATTTCAATGCGGGCGCAACTGTCCCCCGCGCGAGTCGAGACCATTCTGGCGATAGTCTCAGGAATAAGGCTGGGCCACAGCATCACTGTGAAACACTTCCAGAAAGTTTTGGGGCATCTAGCAGCAGCGTCCAATGTCATTCCGTTCGGCCTGCTACACATGAGGGCCCTACAGTGTTGGCTAAAAACCAAGGGGTTTTCCCCCAGAGGGAACCCGTTCCGTATGATCAGAGCAACACGCAAATGCCTTCGTGCTCTAGGTATATGGAAGAAAATTTGGTTTCTGTCCCAAGGGCCAGTGCTGGGAGCATCATGTTGCCGGAAAACCGTTTCAACAGATGCCTCCCTCACTGGTTGGGGCGCGGTCATGGAAGGCCGCTGCGAGGGTCCATGGGAGGACCGTCATTCCACCTGGCACATAAATTGCCTAGAAATGATGGCGGTCTACAGAGCTCTGAGGAGTTTCTTCCCGGAACTTCGCGGGCACCACGTTCTGGTCCGTAAGGACAATATGGCAGTCGTGGCGTACCTGAACCACCAGGGGGGGTTGAGATCGCGCCCCCAAGGGAAACTGTTATCCCTCAGGGCAATGTATATCCGGGGGATACAGAATCAGGGGCAGACATACTGTCGAGGCAGGGCTGAGGCCCGGGGAATGGCGGCTCCACCCAGAGGTGGTGGAGTCAATATGCAGGAGGTTCGGCCCAGTGGAAGTGGATCTGTTCAATATTTCACCCCGCCCGAGATATGGAACCCTGGGTCTCAATGGGATTCAATTTCAATGCGGGCGCAACTGTCCCCTCACAGTCGAGACCATTCTGGCGATAGTCTCAGGAATAAGGCTGGGCCACAGCATCACTGTGAAACACTTCCAGAAAGTTTTGGGGCATCTAGCAGCAGCGCCCAATGTCATTCCGTTCGGCCTGCTACACATGAGGGCCCTACAGTGGTGGCTAAAAACCATCATTTAATTGAAACATCATTTAATTGAAAAAGTGTTTTATGTGTATGCCATAGAAAAGAGATGTGTTTTAAGTCTAGATTTAAACTGACAGAGTGTGTCTGCTTCCCAAACAATGCTAGGAAGACTGTTCCAGAGTTTAGGTGCTAAATAGGAAAAGGATCGACCACCTGCAGTTGATTTTGATATTCTAGGTATTATCAGCAGGTCAGAGTTTAGAGACCGCAGTAGGCGTGATGGAGTATAATGTGTTAAGAGCTCACTCAAGTACTAGGAGCTAAACCAAAGTGCTTTGTAAGTAATAAGCAAGATTTTAAAATGTATGCAATGTTTAATAGGGAGCCAGTGCAGTGTTGACAGAACCGGGCTAATGTGTTCATACTTCCTGGTTCTAGTAAGAACTCAAGCTGCTGCGTTTTGGACCAGCTGGAGTTTGTTTATTGCGAGCAGGGCAACCACCCAGTAGAGCATTACAATAATCTAGCCTTGAGCTCATGACGCATGTATTAACTGTTCAGCATTTTGCATTGAGAGCATGTGCCGTAATTTAGATATATTTTTAAGATGGTAGAATGCAGTTTTACAGATGCTAGAAACATGGCTTTCAAACGAAAGATTGGTATCAAAGAGCACACCCAGGTTCCTAACTGACGACGAGGACTTAACAGAGCAGCCATCGAGGGTTAGACAGTATTCTAGGTCAGTATTCTATTAGACAGTATTCTACTTGTGGAGCTTTTTGTCCAATGATTAAAAATTCATTTTTTCTGAATTAAGTTGCAGGAAATTAGTGATCATCCAATTTTTATATCATCTATACATTCCGTTAATCTTGTGAATTGGTTAGTTTCTTCAGGGTGTGAAGAAATATAGAGCTGAGTATCATCAGCATAACAATGAAATCTAACGCCATGCTTCCTAATAATATATCCCAGTGGTAGCATGTACAGGGTGAAGAGCAATGGCCCTAGCACTGAGCCCTGCGGTACTCCATACTGAACTTGTGATCGTGTGACATCTCTTCATTTACTGCTACAAGTTGATAACGGTCAGATAGGTATGATTTAAACCATGCCAATGCAGGTCCACTAATGCCTATATAGTTTTCGAGAAAATATTCAAAAGAATGTTGTGGTCGATAGTGTCGAATGCAGCGCTAAGATCGAGTAACACTAACAAAGAGATACAACCACGATCAGATGATAAGAGTAAATCATTTGTAACTCTGATGAGAGCAGTCTCAGTACTATGATACGGTCTAAATCCTGACTGGAAATCCTCACATATACCATTTCTTTCTAAAAGGAAAATAATTGTGAAGACACTGCCTTTTCAAGTATTTTTGAAAGAAAGGGTAGATTTGAGATTGGCCTGTAATTGAGTAATTCTGTAGGATCAAGTTGCGTTTTTTAAATAAGTGGTTTAATAATAGCCAACTTAAAAGTTTTCGGTACATATCCTAATGACAAAGATGAATTAATGATATTAAGAAGACGATCCATGACCTCTGGTAGCATCTCTTTAATAGCCTAGTCGGTATAGGGTCAAGCATACATGTTGTTGATTTAGATGAATTAAAGAGTTTAGCCAATTCTTCCTCTCCTATAGCAGTGAATGAGTGTAATTTTCCTCAGTGACACTACGATGCTCTGTCTGATGTGATACTGTAGTAGACAGCTGCATGGTTATAATTTTCTTCCTAATATTGTCAATCTTACATGTAAAGAAGTTCATAAAGTCATTACTGCTGTGCTGTTTACAAACATCAGAAGTTGAAGCTTTATTCTTGGTTAATTTAGCCACTGTATCGAATAAATACCTAGGTTTGTGTTTGTTTTCTTCTAAAAGAGTCGAGAAATAAGCAGATCTAGCAGGCCTTTCTGTATGCGATCATACGTTCTTTCCACAAATTACGAAAGACCTCTATTTTTGTTTTCTTCCAGCTGCGCTCCATTTTTCTGGCTGCTGTTTTAAGAGCCCGGTGTGCTCGTTGTACCACGGCATTGGACTATTTTCTTTAATCTTCTTTAAGCGCAGGGAGCGACTGTGTCTAAAGTACTGGAAAAGAGAGAGTCAATAGTTTCTGTTGCAACATCGAGTTCCTCTAAGCTATCTGGAATGCTGAGAGATGATACTGATTAGGAAGATTATTTAAAAAGCAATCTTTAGTCGCAGCGGTGATAGTCCTGCCATTTTTTAAGCGGGTGGACGGCTTTGTAGCTTTAGCTAAATTAAGTACACATGATATTAGATAATGATCTGAGATGTCGTCGCTCTGCTGCAGAATTTCAACGGTATCAACATTTATTTCATGTGACAATATTAGGTCTAAAGTATGATTATGGCGATGAGTAGGTCCTGACAAGTGTTGCCTAACTCCAATAGAGTTTAGAATGTCTTTAAATGCCAATCCCAATGTGTTTTTCATTGTCTACATGGATATTAAAATCACCAACAATTAGTAATTTATCTACGGCCAGAACTAACTCTGATAGAAAATCAGCAAATTCTTTAATAAAGTCTGTATTGTGCCCTGGTGGCCTGTATACAGTAGCTAACACAAATGTTAAACAGGATTTATCATTTGCACTACATAACGTTACATAAAGCACCAACACTTCAAAGGAATTATATTTGAAACTAGACTTCTGAGTAATACTGAAGATATTATTATAAATTACAGCAACCCCTCCCCCTTTACCTTTCAGACGCGGCTCGTGTTTATAACAATAATCTTGTGGGGTGGACTCATTTAAAGTAATGTAGTCGTCATATTTTAGCCAGGTTTCTGTCAAACACAGCACATCTAGATTATTATCTGTAACGATATCATTAACAATGAGCGCTTTTGGGGAAAGGGATCGAATATTCAGCAACCCAAGCTTTATCATTTGATTATCCGTATTATATATATTGTTTATTTGTTGGACATCAATTAAATTATTACTGTTGAATGGTTTTGATGTTTTTTGTAATTACTAATTCGCGGAACAGACACAGTCTCTATGTGATAATATCTAGGTAAAAGAGTGTCTATGTGTTGGGATTTACCTGACTTCTGTAACGGGAGGCAGCTAGCTGGGGGTCGGGTAAGCCAGTCCGTCTGCTTCCTGACCTGGGCCCTAGTGAGTCAAGGTTTAGCTCTAAGACTATATGCCAAATTACTAGAGAGAAGGGCGGCACCACTCCAAGAAGGATGGATTCGTCGTGTTTTAACAGGCCAGGTCTGCCCCAAAAGCTTTTCCAATTGTCAATGAACCCTATGCTATTTTTTTAGACACCACTTAGACAACCAGCCATTGAGTGATGATAATCTGCTAACTATCTCAACACTCCTTTTAACAGGAGCGCACCAGAACAAAAACTGAACCTGCCATCGTACTAGCGATTTCACACACCTCTTTAATGTTAATTTTGGTGATCTCCGACTGGCGAAGTCGAACATCATTAGTCCCGGCGTGAATAATAATCTTAGAGAATTTCGATTAGCATTAGCCAGCACTTTTAAATTTGCTTTGATGTCAGGCGCTCTGGCTCGTAAACATGTGACTATGGTGGCTGGTGTCTCTATTTTCACGTTCCGTGTAATAGAATCACCAATAACTAGGGCACTTTCAACAGGATTCTCAGTGGGTGCGTCACTGAGTGGGGAGAACCTGTTTGATATTCTAATCGGAACGGAAGAGTGTTTTTTGATCCGCGACTATGCCGCCTCACCGTTACCCAGTTTCCCTGCTGCGGGGCCCTGCAGCTGGAACCGGAGAATGTACAGAGTTCACTAAGCTACTCGCATCCAGATCAGTGTCTAAAGCTGTAACATCCTCACTACTCTCAAATAAAGTCTGGATGCGTGTCTCTAATTCTGAAATCTTCTCCATCAGCCTAATTATCTCTTTACATTTATCATATGTGAAGCCCTGTTCGGAGAAGCCTATACTAAACATGCAGCAAGCAGTGCAAGTGACAATGACAGGAGAAGATACTCTTACCGTGTTTGTTGATGAATCCAACTTACCACAATGGTTTGTTGGAGACTATATACTATTCCAACTCACCACAGTTTTTAATGAACTCAGAAAACAGGAGACCGGGTGCAGAGATGACAAGCTAACAGGGTAGCGTAATGCTAATGTGTGATGGTGATTTAGATTAAAAGCTAGTGATGTCAAATTTAATGTGATTGGCAATATTTAAACAATATATGGTGATGAGTAAGTTATATTTAGCAGTAGAACAAAGAAAATATACCAAATAGAGCTACAAACACTAGCTGAGCAGGAGGCAGACAGGAGACTGGAGACAGGAGACTGAAGCAATTGATCAGGAGCAATCTATCAGGCAGCACCAATCAGGATTGGACTAGTTTCATTCATACTTCAGATGCGTTGATGCTTAGGGAGCATCCCCAAATTCGTCGTTCCGACGCAGTGCTCGATCCCTCTCAGGGAACAAGGGTTATATACATAACCCGAGATGATTTCTTATTCTATTGCCCTATAGTGGACACAATTAGTAATGCAGCCTCCATAATTGCCATGCAAGCATATAGATTTCCATGGGGTGCTACCATCCCACAAAGTGCTTACAGTGAAAGAATTTACAAGGTCTTCTGCTGTTCTCTCTGGCAACTTATCCTTCTCTTACACTTTCTCTTACAATCTGTTGAAGGGGTACACATTTACTTATTTGTAACAGCTGGAAATATTTTAAATATTTGCTCTGCTTCTTAGTGTTGACACTTTGGGAAATGCCCTCACTGTGACTGGTGTCTGAATCACATGTAACCACATGCTACTAATCATTGGCGACAGTCCATGACGTTACAAGTGGATGTCTTTCTCATGAAAGCTGTAATGAACTATAAAACCATCCCCCTTAGCCAGTCTTTGCTTTCTGGTGTGCAGAGGGCATGGCTATCGCATATTTGGTGTAACAATCAAGTACAACTCTAGAGGCGGTGTAACCTGAATGTTAAACAAATGGTGCAGATTTATCTGGACCTTTTAACCTTCTTATCAACATAAGCACTCATCTTTGGCCTGTAAAAGTGAGAACAAACAAGATCAAGAGTAAGATCTTCTCTTATGTGTGATTGTGTAGACTCTGTAACACCTTAGCACAGGACTTTACAGGTAACAACAATTGGCAAGTTCTTTGTCAATCACTCTCCCAGCTAGAATTTTTGTTATAAGAATGTTCTGAGAACATTACCTACATTGTTCTATAAATGTTTTCAGCGGGTAGTTTTATTTTTGTTCCCAGAATGTTCTTTTAAAAGTTAGGATAACATTCTTTAAAAACATTCTAAAAATGTTTAGTGGTAACATTCTAATAACATACCCACTAAGCAAAGTTTCAACGTCTTTGACCCTAGAGGCGAACGTTGAAAAGGCGTCCACTGAGGAGCCAGAATAAAGTTTTTATGACATGTTTGTTTTGGACATGATCTGCACGTCCGATATAGATGTTCATGGAACCTCAAGGTTAAACAGTTCAAATGTGCTCATTGTGGACATATATTCCTTTTGTAATTGCAAATCAACTCACAGACAGTGTGTGTTTGTCCAAAATCTTGAAAATAAAAGAAACTTAGCTCACACCTTTAGACACTTTAGGCAACTTAGCATCTGTAATTCACACATCTTTGGATCATGAGAGAAACCAGACCTGAAGGAAAGACTCTCTGGCACAGGACTCAATCCAGGATCTTCTTGCTGTGAGGAGCCAGTGTTTCCCACTCATACACTGGTGCTGCCCTTAATCACAGATATAAGAGACACTTTGACTATTTCTGTCAGACGTCTACAGAAAATGAACAGAGGTTTAGATGTTGATGATTTATGGTTCATTTGAAGTCACCATTGTGGTGGGAAGCGCTTGCTTTAGTTGGACTCTTGGTCCCTGTAGTTGTGTTAGCTTTTCTTTGGCTGCTGTAACTGTGTCTGTGAAACACAATAGTTGTGGCTGAGCAAGCAAAGATAAAGTGACATCAGGTGTTGTCAGCTCCTCGTTGATGATCACTAAATCATCACAAAGAGAGCATTTGCTGTTGTGTTTTGTGTTCTTGTTTGGTACAAAAGTAATTTGTATATATCCACAATAACCTTGTGATACTGTGGTATTTGCGCCAATAAGATTAAAAGGATCAATTATCTGGAAGGATGACCAAAAAATATATGCACCCAACATTTTGAGCAAATATTTCACAAAGTCACACACCGACATCAAGATAAGACCTATGCTTCACAACAACGGTGACAATCAAATCAAAAAAGCTTGGGAATCAAGCATGAGTTTTGCACTATGAAGCCACCCATCATGCATTGCCGCATGAAACTTGTCACCGTTGTTGTGAATCATTGGCCAAATGTTGATGTGTGTGTGTGACTTTGTGAAACATTTGCTCCAAATGTTGGGTGTGCATACTTTTTTTTCTTCAGGATAATTGATCAAATAAATGCTATTGGTGCCAATTCTGCAGTTTCACAAAGGTGTAGTAGCTATAAGCAAATTACAATTGAAAACAACTAGCCAAAAATTAAAAAAAAGTTAAATGCTCACTTTGTGATGATTTAGTGATCATCAACTAGCTGACAACACCTGATGTCACTTTATCTTTGCTTGCTCAGCCTCAACTATTGTGTTTCACAGACACAGTTACAGCAGCCAAAGAAAAGCTAACACAACTACAGGGACCAAGAGTCCAACTAAAGCAAACGCTTCCCACCACAATGGTGACTTCAAATGAACCATAAATCATCAACATCTAAACCTCTGTTAATTTTCTGTAGACGTCTGACAGAAATAGTCAAAGTGTCTCTTATATCTGTGATTAAGGCAGCACCAGTTTATGAGTGGGAAACACTGGCTCCTCACAGAAGATCCTGGATTGAGTCCTGAGCCAGAGACTTTCCTTCAGTTCTGGTTTCTCTCACAATCCAAAGATGTGTGAATTACAGATGCTAAGTTGCCTAAAGTGTCTAAAGGTGTGAGCTAAGTTTCTTTTATTTTCAAGATTTTGGACAAACACACACTGTCTGTGAGTTGATTTGCAATAACAAAAGGAATATATGTCCACAATGAGCACATTTGAACTGTTTAACCTTGAGGTTCCATGAACATCTATATCAGACGTGCAGATCATGTCCAAAACAGGACGTCATAAAACGTTTATTCTGGCTCCTCAGTGGACGTCTTTTCAACGTTCGCCTCTAGGGTCAAAGACGTTGAAACTTTGCTTAGTGGGTATGTTATTAGAATGTTACCACTAAACATTTTTAGAATGTTTTTAAAGAATGTTATCCTAACTTTTAAAAGAACATTCTGGGAACAAAATAAAACTACCCGCTGAAAACATTTATAGAACAATGTAGTAATGTTCTAAAATTCTAGCTGGGCTGCCATTGTCTGTGCAGAATTCCATCCCAAGGATATCTCTGGACAAGAATATCTCAACGCACAGCCTGGCATCTGGTCTTCTTCCAGGTGATTAATGTCTTGGTTCATAATAACATCTTCTTTTTGTTCACACTGCAGGTCTACACCCATTAAGTTGGTTATTGAAGAAGGCCCATCTACAGTCAGGTCAGATAGTCTTTCAGATAGAGATAGTGGTTGGGAGAACACCATCAAGTTGCCAAGGAGTAACAAGACCTCAGTAAGATGCAGATCCTTAATACACTTTTCCATTAATTGTTGAAATTTACTTGGTTCATTAGTAATGTAGTTGGACTATCCACTTTTGCAGTGAAATATATTGTACTTGAGCCATACTAAATATCAAAATAATACCACAGGAAGTGAAGGATTCATTGGCGGCTCTCAAAAATCACACTCTTTGGTTTGTAAGCAGCTTAGATTTGCTTTTCCACATAAAACAGTTGGCTGTTGTGTTGGAATGACCACATGCTCTTTGCTTTGTAGTTTTACTAATCCAAGAAACCGTCAGTACATCAGTATTCTGTTTGTGCCGTAAAAAGTTTTTAGTATCAAGACTTGAGACTGTTCCTTCGAGGAACTCACACTGCGCCGAACGACGATTTGGGGATGCTCCTAAGCATCAGCGAATCTGAAGTCTGAATAAACACTAGTCCAATCCGATTGGTCGTGCGTGATGACGTCATTGTGACGGCATACCGGAAGTATAAAAGGGAGCAGCGTAATGGCGGCAGTTATTGCTCTTCAGCATAGCGCTCTCTGTCAAACTGTCTGTCATATTTACTGTTGTCTGTCCAGTTGAGAAAGTGTGTGAGAATGGAAAGAGTGAGAGAATACAAGCAGTGTGTGCATCCGTGTCCCGCTATATTTGGCTCGGATACACACCTGCTGTGTGTTCAATGCCTGGGTGCTCAGCATGCTCGGGCGGCTCTCGAGGAGCCGCTTGCGACTGCGAAGCTGACACTCAGGCTGCTTCGCTCTAGGCTGGCCGTGTTTGATGAGGCTGGCCAGCCTCGTGAGCCCCATGGTTCTGGACCCACGGTTGCTGAGGCAGCGCGGCGTCGCAGATCATGGGGTTCACAGCGGGATTTGTCAGAGGGTTTTGGGACTGCTGCGGCACTTTCCCAATCCTCCTCTGACAGTTCCGAGATCTTCCTCCCGTGTGGAAGCCCGGCTTGGCGGCATCTTCCCCGGGTTGGAGGGTCCGATGCTCGTGCTCTCGGTTCCGAGGAACCAGAGGAGGCGGGCATCGAGGCGGGGGATGAAGTGCAAAATATAACGCTTCATCCACCCGCCCATGAGGAGCTGGTCGAGGTGTTGACCCGGCGGTGGCCAAATTAAATATCGATTGGCCACAAGAGACTCAGGAAGTTCAGCCACCCAGTAGGCTGGACGACCGGTTTCTCTCGCACCGGGTCCAAACACCGCGCCGGGGCTTGCCTTTCTTCCCGGATCTGCACACCGAGGTGTGCAGATCGTGGAAGAAGCCCTATTCTTCGCGTGTTTCCAATCCCCCGGTGTTGGATTATTCCAACGTTCTGGGGGCACGCGGCGGGCTATGGGCGATGCCTCGGGTGGAGGAGCTCTCGCGAGCTATCTTTCACCCGAGTCGGCGTCGTCCTTAAGGCCAGTGCTGCCCACCAAGCCCTGCAGGGATACCTCATCCTTGGTGGGCAAGGCTTATATGGCGGCTGGGCGGGCTGGTAGTTCCCTGCACACTCTATCTATCTTGCAGGCCTACCAGGCTGACCTCCTTAAAGAGCTAGATGAGGGCGAGGGTCCCTCTCCGGAGGATATACTGGAGCTGCGGAAGGCCGCAGATTTGTCTCTCCGCATCACCAAGGAGGCGGCCCGTGCCATCGGCCGCTCCATGGCTTCCATGGTGACTGTGGAGAGGCATCTCTGGCTGAATCTGTCGGGGATAAAGGAGAGGATCGAGCTTTCCTCCTTGACTCCCGATTTCGCCTTCTGGGTTGTTTGGGGGGCGTGGTTAATACCGTCGTCTCCAGGCACCAGGAGGCGAAGAGTCAGTCAGCGGCCTTCCACCAGTACCTCCTCGCCGCTCAAAGCCGGGAAGGCTGGCCCTAGTGGGCAGCCTCAGCCGTCCACCAGCTCCTCGCACCGGCAGGTGCAGAAAGAGAGCGTTGCCTCTAGAGCCCCTCCTCCGGGAGCTTGGCAACAGAGGCGGCGCTCACCAGCAGCCTTCAGCACCTAAGGGCGATCTAAGGAACGTCCTTCAGGCGCGGAAGGCTGCAGGAAGAAGTCCTAGCTACGGCAGGGCTTCTCAGAGCGGTCCTCCTGCGGAAGGGCAACTGAGGTTGCTTCTTCGCGGCGCTCTGGGGAAATCGATGTGGTAATCCCGCCGTCTATGACGCCTCGGGCCACATCGATTTCCGCAACGCACGCTGCTCCAGCCGCCTCCGAAAGGACTTGCGGCCGGGCAGCTCACGCGTCCGCACATAGAGGCTCGTTCCCAACTACTCCCTGCCGGTCAGCCGCTTCAGGGGTTGGGAACGAGGCTCGTAACACCCGACGCCAGCCTCGAGAGGCTGGTTCCTTAGTAGATTATCTCGGCGCATGGAAATGCCTTCCGAATATTTCTACATGGGTCCTGCGTACTGTAGAAAAGCGGTTACAGACTGCAGTTCGGTCATCCTCCTCCAGGGTTCAGGGGGTTGAACTGGACTGTAGTGGTACCGGAGCGGGTTCGGGTAATGGAACTAGAAGTAAAAACCTTACTGGCGAAGGAAGCCATAGAGCGTGTTCCTCCGCTGGAAAGGGAATCCGGGTTCTACAGCCGGTACTTTATAGTTCCCAAAAGGGCGGAGGATTGCGTCCGATCATAGATCTGAGGTATTTGAATCGGTCTCTGAGGAGATTCAGGTTCAAAATGCTCACTATTCCCATGATCGTGAGTCAGATCCAGTCCGAGGATCCAGTCACGATAGATCTAAAGGGCGCATATTTCCACATCTCCATCCTTCCATGTCACAGGAAGTTCTTGAGGTTCGCTTTCGGGGGCGAGGCGTACCAATATCGAGTGCTTCCCTTCGGCCTAGCCCTCTCCCCACGCACATTCACGAAGTGCATGGATGCAGCTCTGGCTCAAATGAGGCTTCAGGGCATCCGTGTGCTGAATTACATCGACGACTGGCTCATATTGGCCCAGTCGCATTTAAATGGCAGTTCGGCATCGAGATGTCGTTCTGGCCCACATAAAGCGTTTGGGGCTGAGACTCAACACGAAAAAGAGTGTGTTGACGCCATCCCAGAGGACTACGTTCCTGGGAATTGTGTGGGACTCGACAACGATGCGGGCACAATTGTCTCCCGCGCGAGTCGAGACCATACGGGCGATGGTCTCAGGAATAAGGCTAGGCCACAGCATCACTGTGAGGCACTTTCAGCGAGTGCTGGGGCACATGGCAGCAGCGTCCAACGTGATACCTTTTGGCCTGCTACACATGAGACCCCTCCAGTGGTGGCTGAAAACCAAGGGGTTTTCCCCCAGAGGGAATCCTTTCCGTATGATCAGGGTAACGCGCAGATGCCTTCGTTCCCTAGTCATATGGAAGAAACCTTGGTTTCTGTCCCAGGGGCCAGTATTGGGAGCGTCCTGTTGCCGGAGATCCGTTTCAACAGACGCCTCCCTTACTGGTTGGGGCGCGGTCATGGAAGGCCACTTTGCGAGAGGTCTATGGGAGGCCCGGCATTCCTCCTGGCACATAAATTGCCTGGAGATGCTGGCGGTCTACAAAGCTCTCAGGAGCTTTTTCCCGGACCTCCGCGGCCAACATGTCCTGTGCGGACAGACAATACGGCTGTCGTAGCGTGCCTCAATCGTCAGGGAGGGTTGGTCGCGCCCTCTATGCAGATTGGCGCATCTAATCCTCCTGTGGTCCCAAGAAACTGTTGTCCATCAGGGCAATGTATGTCCCAGGGTCCAGAATCAGGAGCAGACATCCTGTCGAGGCAGGGGCTGAGGCCCGGGAGTGGCGGCTCCACCCAGAGGTGGTGGAGGCCATATGCAAGAGGTTCGGCCCAGTGGAAGTGGACCTATTTGCGTCTCGAGACGTCCACTGTCCACTGTGGTTCTCCCTCACGCATCCAGCCCCTCTGGGGTTGGATGCCATGGTGCAGAGGTGGCCGAGGCTGCGTCTGTACGCATTTCCCCGATTGCTCTGCTCCGGGAGTCCTGGAGAGGGTCCGTCGACAAGGGGGTCAGCCTACTTCTGGTAGCACCCGTTGGCCGACTCAGTATGGTTCTCGGATATCATAGCTCTGCTGGCAGGTCATCCATGGCAGATTCCTCTGAGGAGGGATCTCCTGTCTCAGGCGGCGGGTACAATATTTTACCCCGGCCCGAGATTTGGAACCTTTGGGTCTGGCCCCTGAGGCCAGGTACCTAGAGGCGGGCCTGTCGGCAGAGGTGGTAGAGCGTTACTCAGTTCCAGGGCTCCGTCTACAAGGAGACTGTACAGCCTCAAGTGGAATGTATTTTCCACTTGGTGCAGCGTGAGGTGGACCCAGTTAACTGCCCGGTGGCTTCAGTGCTGGAGTTCCTCCAAGATCGCTTCTCTGCGGGTCTAACCCGTCCACACTCAAGGTGTGCGTGGCTGCCATTGCGGCTTTCCACACTCCTATGGGTGATGGGCCTTTGGGTAGGCACCAGTTGGTTGTACAGTTCCTCCGTGGGGTTCGGAGGATGAGGCCTGCGGCTCAATCCAGAGTTCCAACTTGGGATCTGGCAGTGGTTCTCGGAGGGCTGGCTGAGGCCCCTTCGAGCCATTGAGTCGGCTGAACCAAAGAACCTGACTCTTAAGGTGGCTTTTCTCCTTGCCATTACCTCTCTGAGGAGAGTGGGTGACCTCCAGGCCTTGGCGGTAACGCCGACTTGCCTGGAGTTTGCCCCGGTGGAGTAAAGCCATCTTACACCCTAGGCCAGGCTACGTGCCTAAGGTCCCATCAAGGGTAGTCAGGTCTTTGGTTCTGCAGGCATTTCATCCTCCGCCTCACGTGACGGCGGAAGAAGGAGAGCTTCACCTGCTCTGCCCGGTTAGGGCACTTAGAGTGTATTTGGAGAAGTCAGCACAGTGGAGGAGGTCCCAACAACTGTTGGTGTGTTTTAGCTCACCCAAGAAAGGATTGCCTGCGTCTACTCAGACAATCAGTAATTGGATTGTCAGGCGATAACCATGGCTTATCAGGTGCGCAGTTTGCCTTCACCTATGGCCGTGAGGGCTCATTCCACCAGAGGCATGGCCTCTTGGTGGCCCTCCTTTCTGGGGTCCCCTTGCAGGATATCTGCGGCGGCGAGGGGCTACCCACACACCTTCATTAGGTTTTATAGCCTAGATCTCCCTCGACGCCTGGCGCTAGGGTGCTCCAGTCCTAGCTGTGCCCGGTCTCGGCTTCACACTAGGACAGGCGCTACCCTCGGTGTGGCCTAGTGGGTACTCGTTCCCAAATCGTCGTTCCGGCGCAGTGTGAGTTCCTCGAAAGGCGGCTCGGGTTATGTATATAACCCTTGTTCCCTGAGAAAGGAGCGAGCACTGCGTCGCCGCCACACCTCGGCACGCCTGGGCGCATGCTTCAGAGCAATAGCTGCCGCCATTACGCGCCGGCTCCTTTTATACTTCCGGGTATGCCGTCACAATGACGCGTCATCACGCACGACCAATCGGATTGGACTAGTGTTTATTCAGACTTCAGATTCGCTGATGCTTAGGAGCATCCCCAAATCGTCGTTCGGCGCAGTGCTCGTTCCCTTTCTCAGGGAACAAGGGTTATATACATAACCCGAGCCGTTTCGAATTCAGGAATGACTAACCCAAGTGTGGAAATGTTATCCTTAGATCCAAACATGTCTTCTGGGATAGGGGTAAGAATTTCAGTATATCCCTTGTTGCCCATTAACACGACTGAAATTAAGCAGATGATATAGACAAGTTTGGTAACAGGACTAAGAGATTGTGGTTACCTAAGACTTTAAAAAGGCTTTCTCAATTTCTGTCACCTGATTGAGTTTGGGTTCCTTGCCACTGCGGAGCAGTAAGAGCAGAAAACCATGGTGGAGCTGAAAACAGACATGGCATCACTGGCAGAGTTATGAGAGGCCATGACTCTTTAGTCATGACAGGAAACTCTAAGAACTAAGATAGGGGTCCTTATGGGAGCTGGAGCAGTTGGGACAGTTAGGAATTTGATGCTGTCCTCAGAAATCCAATAACAATGAAGTGAAGCTTTTCCATTGTGATGATTGGAAAGGGGTGTTTAGAATGCTATCTTTCCTACTGTCCACCACTATAGGGACCAATCAGGTAGTTACCTCTAAGAGGAGAGTTAAAATCTGTCGGGGAGTCAAAAGTTTGTCAGTTTTCCTCGCATCATTCCAAGCATGATGGGTTGCCTTGATGATTTTCCTTGCACTAAGCCGATTTTTCCAACTTCCTCAATAGCTACGATTACATGTGCCCAAATAATCTGTTTATAATCGGATCGATGGCAACCTTCATGTAAAAACCTCAATTGATCCAACTGAGCTAGATCTGAATAAAATTTTGATTAGATTGAAAGAGATGGTATAGACCTGAAATAATCTAAAAATATATATTTTTTATCTTTTTTTTTATATGTCATCAAGGAAAACTTGAAAATGATACACCCAATAGCTGCACAATAGGTCAATAGAACCAATGTGAAGAGGATTTTTCAGGCATGACTTTTTACTGCGCTAAGTCGAAGTACTCTCAAAAGTGCTATTCCGCCATACATTATAAGTATCCTTTTTAACCAGCTTAGAAAAGCGCCACGTTTGAACTGGGCTTAGTGGGCTAAGATAAGTGCTATCAAAGTGTCACCGCGCATCAGAGCGTTTAAGTGCACGCACTGAGACGAGAGAGGTATGTATCAATTCGTCTTAGTTAAGGGAATAATATAGTTGAATATAAATATTATATGAGTATCCCTTTAAGACTGCCCCCTTTCATGGTCATGTTCTGTGTTGTTCCAATGTGAACTCATTCTCTATTACGTAAAGTGTAATTCTACTACAAGTACATTTACTTATGTTTCATACAAACTAAAACGAACAATACTGACGTATTGACAGCGCTAAAACGTACAATATAGATTTTTTGACAGTACTAAAATGTAAATTATTTATGTATACATGTGTGAATACGTATCCAAGTGATTCAATTTAAAACATTGTGCCTTCATGAAGCATTACAACATGATTTACGCCAGTGGTATCTAATGCTCATTGGCTCTCACCTGCTTCGTCACAGATTGTGATGTGTCGTGTTTCAGTCGATGTGTATTTGAAATGGGGAAACACGATTAATATTTTAATAGATTCATATTTTTAATGATTGATAACTTAATTTCTGCTCTGTACTTTATACAAAACTATTATACCACCAGATATATACCACCAGAGAGGACCGCGACTGCAACTGCAACACATCGTCATTTGAACTACTTTTGGTACCGCTTTTGATATTTTCACAATAATAAATTATTGTGATTACACTTGTCTGTAAGTTATGCTTTTATTTATATTGTTTTAATAAATGGTTATAGGTTTAGGGGTAGGTGT
Organism: Gobiocypris rarus; assembly: GCA_023029165.1. Taxonomy (NCBI): domain Eukaryota; kingdom Metazoa; phylum Chordata; class Actinopteri; order Cypriniformes; family Gobionidae; genus Gobiocypris; species Gobiocypris rarus. Next base: position 11,654,813 of record CM040911.1, on the reverse strand, counting down.
ATGATTTGCCGTTCAAAATATCTGTTTAATTATATATTGTTACTAAAATTTTAATTTTCCAACACATTTCTGTCCATTATGTTTTTATTCTCTTATATTCTGTATAAAATGGGTATGTTTAGGTTTGGGGTAATGTTAAGGGATCTTACTTAAATTGATACCTTAAATACACTTTGCGTCGGGTGGTTCTTCGCCTCTATGTCGTCAGTGCCGCTCTCCACCACACGCTGCGTGTAGGGCACCAAGTGCTTATGGAGGCACCATCAGAAAATTCTCCACACCCCCACCCCCACTCTAAAACTTCACGAGCGCCTTCAACACGAGCATCATCAAGTGATCGCGCTTAAGGCATCACAACGACCATTAAAATCCTTTACTGCATGGCTAGCCGTGGATTATACCTTACCTATAAAATGGAAAAAAGGAAAATTATACAGATATCTTTATGATTTAACAAACAAATTTGAATCTTGAATTGTAAAAAGATTTGATTTCTTGAAAAACGATTTACGTTTTTTAGCTGTAAAAACGTAATAATGCTACGTTTAAATGTTGCCAACATGTCCATATTCTAGGTTATAGCACTTCTCCAAAAGTATGTTTTGTCACTTTGAAAGTTACGTATTAATACCTACGTATTAACAATGAGACCAGGCTGGTTGTTCTGTGTTGGGTTAATTTTCATTGTTCCCAAGAAGTTTTCCTGAGTTCTTGTTATTAGTTTGTTTCCATGGTTTCTGGTTTTGCGCACCTGTTTTTGGTTCTGTTAATTATCTGTCTCTATGTATTTGAGCCCTGGGTTCTTTCTGTTCTTTGTTGTGTTATTGATGTTTATGTGGCTGAACAGTATATCTACGTTTATTACTCCTGTGTACTTGTTCTTAGAATAATTGTTAAAAAGTGTTTGTGTTTAATTCTCCTGTGTCATGAGCTTACTTTGGCCACAGTTCGTGACATCCTCCAATGTGAGGTTTAGATATCTTCTGGAGACATTTTACCTCTGCTAAAAGTCTTCGTAATTGTTTTTTCTTTTTTCTGTTTTCTTTATCACTCACTTGCTCACTATACTTGCCCTACTATTCTCTTTCTGCTTCAGTGTGTCAGCTATTTACAGAAATAACATTTACAAATACATTTTTAATTCAGTGTATTTATAGAAGCACACCAGTATGAAGTTAAGTAGGCAAATTCAACAACCTAGACGAAGAAGAGAGAGATAAAGAGAAGCAGGGTCTGTCTTTTCTGTTCATCTTGTCTGAAGTATATCAGACAGAGCTTCCCAAGGTCTGTAAATTCATTACGGCACTGTATCTTTGAAATGGGTGCATTATAAAGGGCACAGGCTGTGGATTGTAGTCAGAGTTGAATTGCTAAGCAGTAGCCTGAGGGCAGAGAGCAGCTCTCCAGTAAAGGTATGACCAGCCAGTACTGCAGGCACCAGACTCTCCTGAGAACCCTAGCAGCACACCAACACAGGTGTGTGTGTGTGTGTGTGTGTGTGTGTGTGTGTGTGTGTGTGTGTGTGTGTGTGTGTGTGTGTGTGTGTGTGTGTTTGTGAAATATCAGGACACAAATGTGTATAATGACATGGGTATGACATAGGTATTACAAAGAGGGTGAAATATGAGGACGTTCCCCATGTCCTCACTTTTCAAAATACTTATAAATCACACAGGATGAGGTTTTTTCACAGAAAGTAAACTGCACAGTCTCCTGTGATGGGTAGGTTTAGGGGCAGGGGCAGTGTAGGGGATAGAAAATATGGTTTGTACAGTATAAAAACCATTACGCCTATGGAATGTCCCACATTTCACAAAAACAAACGTGTGTGTGTGTGTGTGTGTGTGTGTGTGTGTGTGTGTGTGTGTGTGTGTGTGTTTTGCATGTGATATCACAATTTTAAACTAACTATATGATACTTCTTGGAACATATTGTCTCCGTCTGTTACATTAATATTTTATAGATCTGATCTTGATGTCATTTAAAATGTTTTACTTTAGCACGCTTATGGTTAGACGTGTCAGGTGTCAATGCTTGAATTCATGCCCTTCCTGAAATCAACACAATTAAAGAAGTCTATTCAGTTCTCTTTACTTTGGTTCAATACATGTTGATTCAGTGCATGCAAGGTAACATTCATAGAAAGTGATATCACCCAATTACACTGCTATCAAAAGTCATTCTAAGACATTTAAGACAATTGAGAATTCTAATAATTACCCCCTCAGTAAACAAATTAACTTAATATGCAATTTAATATGGTTAATTAAAATTTTAAGGTATTGGAATTTAATTGTCTCACCTTTTTATACTCTTTTTCTTTCTTTGTTTATAGATCACACTTAATAATTTAGTACATTTTGTTCTATTCATCAGCTTTATGGAAAGCAGTAATATAAGAATTAACAGAATAACATTAACAGAACACAGAAGAAATACATGTGGAGTTATTTTAGCTTAAAGTTTAATCTTCATTAACCTAGAGGTAGTGAGCAGTTCTGTTTGAGTAAGAACACAGTTCATTTAAGAATAACAAGCAGAACAAATTAATGTGCAATATGCATTTAATGGCGTAACTCAATTTACATAAGGACAGGTTAATGCTTGTTTCATGAATGATGCCCCAATGTCTGCTGTCTTTAATTCATTCTACATTCCAATCTGTTATGCTCTGAATATTGCAAGAAATACTATTTAAATGAATTTCATTTGTAATATGTCCAAGCAGTTAAAAACAGCGTGAAAATGCATCAATTAAAGACACCCATTTGATGGATTGATTTATTTTACTTACTTTTATTGATGTCATAATTGAAGAATACGTCATCAAAGATGTTATTGTTTTCGCTATCTGGTTAAATTCTTTAACTTCATTCCTTTTTATTTAATATTGACTTTGGTGCAAATCAACTAAATGAAAGTTTCAAGATGATTCATTGGCTGTTATAGAGTGCTTTGCTGTGATGCCATCTCCATTCCCTTGTTTACATAATGCTCCTGGGAAGAGAGGACATACATGTCTATATTTGCATTATATTTGTGCACACACACACGCACACACATGCAGAATAATTTTTGCGCATTGGTATTTCAGCATGATGCCCATCTATCTTTCTGACATCTAACCCAATCCCTCGAGGGTAACTGAATTTAATCCTGAACATTAGATAAGCACCCTCTGCCTGAGCGTATAAACGTGTGTGTGTGTGTGTGTGTGTGTGTGTGTGTGGTTGGGGTGACTCCCAACAACAGGTTTTGACTGGAACTTCTCTTTGTCTATCTGTCTAAAACGTATGTGTCATGTTTTTGGAATTATAATCATTGCATTCTTTTTATTTTTGAAAAATTTCATACATTTTTAAATACTTTCATAAATTTTTTTTAATTTACAGAAAATAAAAATGTTAATGTGGTATTATAATCAAATTAAAAGTAATACAATATTTTCCTTACAAAAGCACACAACTGTACACAACTTATTCCTCATTTAATATACAGTAGGCCTATATGAAATCCAAATATTTATAAATCCTCTGTTTTGACTGCATATAAAACTGGCTAAACGTAACATGTCAGTTCAGTGGACTTGGGTTGGGTCAACATTCTGTGATATCGTTTTATGGTTTTGCTGCCACATGCTAAGAAAATACTATAGCTTATACTCAGAAGGTCACAAAATTACCCTTAGCCCTTTGTTGGTGGATTATGATGGCAAACATGTTTATTTATTGACAGCCATTTAAAAGTAATTGTGTATTTTTCCAAGTAGCATATACATTATATTATTGTAGATGTTATTCAATGTCAGATTTGTATAATTGAGTTATATTTTCCTTGTCTTCTGCCTAATGGCGCTGTTCCATTACCAGTACCAGCTCAACTCGACTTGCCTCGCCTCGTCTCGTCTCACTTTTCGCTCCATTTTCTCCACAATAGTACCTGGTCGTCATAGCGACGCCGCAGGAAACTGCCGTGACGTAATCTTCTTCGCCAAACACACCCGCTAACCAAACAAAGGAAAGTCTGCACCTCCTCGTTTGACCACGGCGTATTCTTCTGAGTTACCATAATAGTAATGGGTATATCACTTTTACCGTCTATGGTATATCACGCAATCTCTGGATAAACTATTTAAAAATGGCGCGTGCAATGATGATGCAGTGAATAGTGATGATTCACTGTGACCAATCAGCAGTCTGCGGTGTTTTCACGTCACATTTTTATTATCGCCTCAGCTCACTCAGAACATCACCAGAGGTGAACGAAAAAGTACCTGGAAGCAGGTACAGGTACAACTTTTACACAGTGGAAAACCAAACAAAGGCGAGCTGAGGTGAGGCAAGCTGGTACTGCGTAGTGGAAAAGTGCCATTAGATGAGTAATTATTCACATGACAAATACCCCAGAACAAAGGCTCCAGTTTGGGTACTTTTGAGGGCCCCTATACTGGTTATTTACCTACAGTTGAGTTCCTTCTCTCTCTCTCTTCTGTCATTACTGTTGGTCTCTGAAGTGTCTGTTGCTCTCTGAATACTGTAATTATCAGGAACCTATCCATTTTATCACATACTGTTCCCATCAAACATTGCATGCATCTTATTTGTGTTTTGACAGCTGCCTATTAGCTCAAATAGCTGAGCCACAGCCGGTGATGAGGTGTGTTTTCTGTGCTGATGACACTGAGATGTTGTCTGGACTAGCTCTGGTGCCAGTGACAAATGACAGGGTCTGCCAACATCTAACTTACTAAAGCAGAAGTAAACAACAATGATGCAAAACCACACCTCTGATGAAAACAACTGTTTAAAACTAATGATAGAACTCTTCTAAATCATGTATTATCACAAATGAAACCACACATAAAAATGCACACACACACATGCATACGGTTCAGTAAATATTGTATTTAGTTTTTTTTTCTATTATTATTCAAACCAAAGTATCAAGATAAGAAAGAGATTGAACATTATGAAGAAATATTTCATATTGTTCTTTTTCTGTCACTCATCAAATGCAAGCAAATTTGTGACACTATACATTTAAAATGTCTTTGTTTTCATTGAAGCACACAAGATGCTCTTTTGAATGATGCTAGGATAATGTGGAATAGGTTATAAGTGGTGAGGTTTTGCACAGACTTTTCACGTTTTTCACTAATGCAAAAGGCGGACAGGACCAAATTCTGAAAGTTAAGTCATTTTTATTTAATCTTGTCACTGAATTTGGTTAATAGATTTTTCATGATTTGCTTTGTACCAATGGTATATAAGCAAAAACACATGCTCTCATATATTTTCCTGTACTGCACTGATCCTAGGTTATGGTCACAAAATCAAGGAATCAGCTCTGACCCCTGCAGTCTTCACAGTGATGTCTTCTGCTCTGGTAGCACAGTGTGTGAAGTCATGCTAATAACAGTATGAGTGTTTAGGTGTCTGTAGACACAAAGTCAAAGACAGCAGAAACGCAGAACTTCAAAGAGCATTCAGGCTAATATCTGTGTTTGTTGTGGTTTTACGAAGTGTGCTGTTGAACATGCTATTTGAGCGCTTTGAAACAGAACACTATGTCTCTATTTTGAGAGGCTTGATTTTGTTAAACTGCATGTCACTGTGATAGATAATCAACACTAAATATCCTTTTCTTATGCTATTTTCGAGTGAGATTGTGATGTATGAAGTATTTATCAAATTATTTAAGTATTTAGCTTTAATTGTTTCTCTACATCACTCAAAATGGATTGTCAACTGACATTTCACATCCCGTGTGGCTGGAAACAATCATTCCTCTCAGTAATGAAGAGATGTAAAATTAGATTTCAGCATTATTGATTTTTATTTTATAGTAAATGGCAGGCTAACAAACCACTGGTCCTGCTGACTAGCGTGTAAACATTTATCCAATAAACACACTTAAAAAGTCCAGAGACCTGATAGTCTCCTGGCAAAA
>CM040911.1:10769180-11048363 GCA_023029165.1 Gobiocypris rarus | reverse complement strand
ACCTATGCTTCTATAACAGTGACAATCAAATCAAAAAGCTTGGGAATCAAGCATGAGTTTTGCACTATGAAGCCACCCATCATGCATTGCCGCATGAAACTTGTCACCGTTGTTGTGAATCATTGGCCAAATGTTGATGTGTGTGTGACTTTGTGAAACATTTGCTCAAATGTTGGGTGTGCATACTTTTTCTTCAGGATAATTGATCAATTAAATGCTATTGGTGCCAATTCTGCAGTTTCACAAAGGTGTAGTAGCTAAACAAATTACAATTGAAAACAACCTAGCCAAAAAATAAAAAAAAATTAAATGCTCACTTTGTGATGATTTAGTGATCATCAACTAGGAGCTGACAACACCTGATGTCACTTTATCTTTGCTTGCTCAGCCTCAACTATTGTGTTTCACAGACACAGTTACAGCAGCCAAAGAAAAGCTAACACAACTACAGGGACCAAGAGTCCAACTAAAGCAAGCGCTTCCCACCACAATGGTGACTTCAAATGAACCATAAATCATCAACATCTAAACCTCTGTTAATTTTCTGTAGACGTCTGACAGAAATAGTTAAAGTGTCTCTTATATCTGTGATTAAGGGCAGCACCAGTGTATGAGTGGGAAACACTGGCTCCTCACAGCAAGAAGATCCTGGATTGAGTCCTGAGCCAGAGACTTTCCTTCAGGTCTGGTTTCTCTCATGATCCAAAGATGTGTGAATTACAGATGCTAAGTTGCCTAAAGTGTCTTTTATTTTCAAGATTTTGGACAAACACACACTGTCTGTGAGTTGATTTCCAATTACAAAAGGAATATATGTCCACAATGAGCACATTTGAACTGTTTAACCTTGAGGTTCCATGAGCGTCTATATCAGGCGTGCAGATCACGTCCAAAACAGACGTCATAAAAACTTTAATTCTGGGTCCTCAGTGGGCGTCTTTTCAACGTTAGCCTCTAGGGTCAAAGACGTTGAAACTTTGCTTAGTGGGTATGTTATTAGAATGTTACCACTAAACATTTTTAGAATGTTTTTAAAGAATGTTATCCTAACTTTTAAAAGAACATTCTGGGAACAAAAATAAAACTACCCGCTGAAAACATTTATAGAACAATGTAGTAATGTTCTAAAATTCTAGCTGGGCTGTCAGTTTTCCTTCCAAATCGAGCAAAATTTAGTGAAGTCCTTCACTGCCTCCAGGTCTCCATAGGATCATCTCCTCTTGCTGCGGATCTTGTCAAGTTACATAGTGCCTACACCCTTGGAAAGACAGCAAGGGATTTTCAGTTTTTCTGCAAATTTTTTTTCTCTCGAAAACGTAGAGTCCACGCCATCTTCAGTGCTTGTACACTGTTACCACCGATAAGTCTGCCCACACCCTTCCTTTGCAGATGCTCTCAGATATCCTGGTGGAATTAAGCCATATGTGAACACTTAAGCTTTAACATGCCTAACCTAAAGTTATTGAGCTGTTTGCATCAATCAGTGTGTCCAGCAAGGTAAGCAGTGGTGAGATAGCCCCTACCACCTTGGTGAGAGCTCGCTGGGACCCGAGGGTACAAATGCCTTGAGCGGTCAGCAGTCTTGTGCTTGCTAAGGCAGCACATATACTAAAATTGGATCGATACAGAGAAGATTAGCATGGCCCCTGCGAAAGGATGACACGCCAAATCCGTGAGCGCTCATATTTTTGCAGCTGTGATCCAGCCTGCTTCACAGGACTAGATGCAGCCCCTCCTGCCACGCTTTATTTCCGTTTGTGTTCTCTTGTGTCAAGAAGTGGTGCATACCCAATGCACATATACTAAAATTTGGATCGATACAGAGAAGATTAGCATGGCCCCTGCGAAAGGATGACAGCAAATTCACAGGACTAGATGCAGCCCCTCCTGCCACGCTTTATTTCCGTTTGTGTTCTCTTGTGTCAAGAAGTGGTGCATACCCAATGTCTATAGGGCCCTCCCAGCTAAATTTTTGTTATAAGAATGTTCTGAGAACATTACCTCGTTGTTCTATAAATGTTTTCAGCGGGTAGTTTTATTTTTGTTCCCAGAATGTTCTTTTAAAAGTTAGGACAACATTCTTTAAAAACATTCTAAAAATGTTTAGTGGTAACATTCTAATAACATACCCACTAAGCAAAGTTTCAAGCGTCTTTGACCCTAGAGGCACGTTGAAAAAGGCGTCCACTGAGGACCCAGAATTAAAGTTTTATGATGTCTGTTTTGGACGCAGTCTGCACGTCCGATATAGATGTTCATGGAACCTCAAGGTGAAACAGTTCAAATGTGCTCATTGTGGACATATATTCCTTTTGTAATTGCAAATCAACTCACAGACAGTGTGTGTTTGTCCAAAATCTTGAAAATAAAGAAACTTAGCTCACACCTTTAGACACTTTAGGCAACTTAGCATCTGTAATTCACACATCTTTGGATCATGAGAGAAACCAGACCTGAATGAAAGACTCTCTGGCACAGGACTCAATCCAGGATCTTCTTGCTGTGAGAGCCAGTGTTTCCCACTCATACACTGGTGCTGCCCTTAATCACAGATATAAGAGACACTTTGACTATTTCTGTCAGGCGTCTACAGAAAATGAACAGAGGTTTAGATGTTGATGATTTATGGTTCATTTGAAGTCACCATTGTGGTGGGAAGCGCTTGCTTTAGTTGGACTCTTGGTCCCTGTAGTTGTGTTAGCTTTTCTTTGGCTGCTGTAACTGTGTCTGTGAAACACAATAGTTGTGGCTGTGCAAGCAAAGATAAAGTGACATCAGGTGTTGTCAGCTCATCGTTGATGATCACTAAATCATCACAAAGAGAGCATTTGCTGTTGTGTTTTGTGTTCTTGTTTGGTACAAAAGTAATTTGTATTTATCACAATAACCTTGTGGTACTGTGGTATTTGCGCCAATAAGATTAAAAGGATCAATTATCTGGAAGGATGACCAAAAAAAAATATATGCACCCAACATTTTGAGCAAATATCTCACAAAGTCACACACCGACATCAAGATAAGACCTATGCTTCACAACAACGGTGACAATCAAATCAAAAAAGCTTGGGAATCAAGCATGAGTTTTGCACTATGAAGCCACCCATCATGCATTGCCGCATGAAACTTGTCACCGTTGTTGTGAATCATTGGCCAAATGTTGATGTGTGTGTGTGACTTTGTGAAACATTTGCTCCAAATGTTGGGTGTGCATACTTTTTTTTCTTCAGGATAATTGATCAATTAAATGCTATTGGTGCCAATTCTGCAGTTTCACAAAGGTGTAGTAGCTACAAGCAAATTACAATTGAAAACACCTAGCCAAAAAATAAAAAAAAATTAAATGCTCACTTTGTGATGATTTAGTGATCATCAACTAGGAGCTGACAACACCTGATGTCACTTTATCTTTGCTTGCTCAGCCTCAACTATTGTGTTTCACAGACACAGTTACAGCAGCCAAAGAAAAGCTAACACAACTACAGGGACCAAGAGTCCAACTAAAGCAAGCGCGCTTCCCACCACAATGGTGACTTCAAATGAACCATAAATCATCAACATCTAAACCTCTGTTAATTTTTCTGTAGACGTCTGACAGAAATAGTTAAAGTGTCTCTTATATCTGTGATTAAGGGCAGCACCAGTGTATAGTGGAAACACTGGCTCCTCACAGCAGAAGATCCTGGATTGAGTCCTGAGCCAGAGACTTTCCTTCAGGTCTGGTTTCTCTCATGATCCAAAGATGTGTGAATTACAGATGCTAAGTTGCCTAAAGTGTCTTTTATTTTCAAGATTTTGGACAAACACACACTGTCTGTGAGTTGATTTCCAATTACAAAAGGAATATATGTCCACAATGAGCACATTTGAACTGTTTAACCTTGAGGTTCCATGAACGTCTATATCAGACGTGCAGATCACGTCCAAAACAGACGTCATAAAAACTTTAATTCTGGGTCCTCAGTGGGCGTCTTTTCAACGTTAGCCTCTAGGTCAAAGACGTTGAAACTTTGCTTAGTGGGTATGTTATTAGAATGTTACCACTAAACATTTTTAGAATGTTTTTAAAGAATGTTATCCTAACTTTTAAAAGAACATTCTGGGAACAAAAATAAAACTACCCGCTGAAAACATTTATAGAACAATGTAGTAATGTTCTAAAATTCTAGCTGGGCTGTCAGTTTTCCTTCCAAATCGAGCAAAATTTAGTGAAGTCCTTCACTGCCTCCAGGTCTCCATAGGATCATCTCCTCTTGCTGCGGATCTTGTCAAGTTACATCGAGTGCCTACACCCTTGGAAAGACAGCAAGGGATTTTCAGTTTTTCTGCAAATTTTTTCTCTCGAAAGCGTAGAGTCACGCCATCTTCAGTGCTTGTACACTGTTACCACCGATAAGTCTGCCCACACCCTTCCTTTGCAGATGCTCTCAGATATCCTGGTGGAATTAAGCCATATGTGAACACTTAAGCTTTAACATGCCTAACCTAAAGTTATTGAGCTGTTTGCATCAATCAGTGTGTCCAGCAAGGTAAGCAGTGGTGAGATAGCCCCTACCACCTTGGTGAGAGCTCGCTGGGACCCGAGGGTACAAATGCAGAGCGGTCCAGCAGTCTTGTGCTTGCTAAGGCAGCACATATACTAAAATTGGATCGATACAGAGAAGATTAGCATGGCCCCTGCGAAAGGATGACACGCCAAATCCGTGAAGCGCTCCATATTTTTGCAGCTGTGATCCAGCCTGCTTCACAGGACTAGATGCAGCCCCTCCTGCCACGCTTTATTTCCGTTTGTGTTCTCTTGTGTCAGAAGTGGTGCATACCCAATGTCTATAGGGCCCTGTCAGTTTTCCTTCCAAATCGAGGCAAAATTTAGTGAAGTCCTTCACTGCCTCCAGGTCTCCATAGGATCATCTCCTCTTGCTGCGGATCTTGTCAAGTTACATAGAAGTGTCCCTTGGAAAGACAGCAAGGGATTTTCAGTTTTTCTGCCAACTCTTTTTCTCTCAGAAACGTAGAGGCCACGCCTTCTTCAGTGCTTGTACACTGTTACCACCGATAAGTCTGCCCACACCCTTCCTTCAGCAGATGCTCTCAGATATCCTGGTGGAATTAAGCCATATGTGAACACTTAAGCTTTAACATGCCTAACCCTAAAGTTATTGAGCTGTTTGCATCAATCAGTGTGTCCAGCAAGGTAAGCAGTGGTGAGATAGCCCCTACCACCTTGGTGAGAGCTCGCTGGGACCGAGGGTACAAATGCCTTGAGCGGTCAGCAGTCTTGTGCTTGCTAAGGCAGCACATATACTAAATTGGATCGATACAGAAGATTAGCATGGCCCCTGCGAAAGGATGACACGCCAAATCCGTGAAGCGCTCATATTTTGCAGCTGTGATCAGCCTGCTTCACAGGACTAGATGCAGCCCCTCCTGCCACGCTTTATTTCCGTTTGTGTTCTCTTGTGTCAAGAAGTGGTGCATACCCAATGTCTATATACTAAAATTGATCGATACAATTTAGTGAAGTCCTTCACTGCCTCCAGGTCTCCATAGGATCATCTCCTCTTGCTGCGGATCTTGTCCAAGTTACATAGAGTGTACACCCTTGGAAAGACAGCAGGATTTTCAGTTTTTCTGCCAACTCTTTTTCTCTCCGTGAGGCCACGCCTTCTTCAGTGCTTGTACACTGTTACCACGATAAGTCTGCCCACACCCTTCCTTCAGCTAGATGCTCTCAGATATCCTGGTGGAATTAAGCCATATGTGAACATGTTTAACATCTAACCTAAATGTTTTGAGCTGTTTGCATAATCAGTGTGTCCAGCAAGGTAAGCAGTGGTGAGATACTACCACCTTTAAAAACTCGCTGGGACCGAGTACAAATGTTTAGCGGTCAGCAGTCTTGTGCTTGCTAAGGCAGCACATATACTAAAATTGGATCGATACAGAGAAGATTAGCATGGCCCCTGAAAGGATGACATAAATCCGTGAAGCTCCATATTTTTGCAGCTGTGATCTGCCTGCTTCCGACTAGATGCAGCCCCTCCTGCCACGCTTTATTTCCGTTTGTGTTCTCTTGTGTCAGAAGTGGTGCATACCCAATGTCTATAGGGCCCTGTCAGTGTGTGTTCCTTCCAAATCTTGAAAATAGTGAAGTCCTTCACTGCCTCCAGGTCTCCATAGGATCATCTCCTCTTGCTGCGGATCTTGTCAAGTTACATAGAGTGCAGTACACTTGGAAAGACAGCAAGGGATTTTCAGTTTTTCTGCCAATCTCTCTGAGTAGAGCCACGCCTTCTTCAGTGCTTGTACACTGTTACCACCGATAAGTCTGCCACACCCTTCCTTCACAGATGCTCTCAGATATCCTGGTGGAATTAAGCCATATGTGAACACTTAAGCTTTAACATGCCTAACCTAAAGTTATTGAGCTGTTTGCATCAATCAGTGTGTCAACAAGGTAAGCAGTGGTGAGATAGCCCCTACCACCTTGGTGCTGCTGGGACCATCACAAATGCATGAGCGGTCAGCACTTGTGCTTGCTAAGGCAGCACATATACTAAAATTGGATGATACAGAAGATTAGATGGTGAAAGGATGACATCAGGTGAAGCGCTCATATTTTTGCAGCTGTGATCACCTGCTTCACAGGACTAGATGCAGCCCCTCCTGCCACGCTTTATTTCCGTTTGTGTTCTCTTGTGTCAAGTGGTGCATACCCAATGTCTATAGGGTGTCAGTTTTCCTTCCAAATCTAGCAAAAAGTGACCTTCACTGCCTCAGGTGTTGTCATCTCCTCTTGCTGATCTTGTCAAGATTAAAAGGATCATTACACTGGAAGGAGACAGCAAAGGGATTTTCAGTTTTCTGCCAACTCTTTTTTTGAAAAGTAATTCTTCAGTGCTTGTACACTGTTACCACGATAAGTCTGAACCTTCCTTCACAGACAGATATCCTGGTGGAATTAAGCCATAAACACTTAGCTTTAACATGCAAGCAAAGTTATTGAGCTGTTTGCACAATCAGTGTGTCCACAATCAAGCAGTGGTGAGATGTCACAACCTTGGTGAGATCGCTGGGACCAATCAAAAGCTTGAGCATCAAGCAGTCTTTGTTGTAAGGCAGCACATATACTAAAATTGGATCGATACAGAGAAGATTGTCATGGCTGCGAAAGGATGCCCAAATGTTGGGCTCCATATTTTTGCAGCTGTGATCAGCCTGCTTCAGGACTAGATGCATCAATTATTTCGTTTGTGTTCTCTTGTGTCAAGAAGTGGTGCATACCCAATGTCTATAGGGCCCTGTCAGTTTTCCTTCCAAATCGAGCAAAATTTAGTGAAGTCCTTCACTGCCTCCAGGTCTCCATAGGATCATCTCCTCTTGCTGCGGATCTTGTCAAGTTACATCAGTGCCTACACCCTTGGAAAGACAGCAAAGGGATTTTCAGTTTTCTGCAAATTTTTTCTCTCGAAAGCGTAGAGTCCACGCCATCTTCAGTGCTTGTACACTGTTACCACCGATAAGTCTGCCCACACCCTTCCTTTGCAGATGCTCTCAGATATCCTGGTGGAATTAAGCCATATGTGAACACTTAGCTTTAACATGCCTAACCTAAAGTTATTGAGCTGTTTGCATCAATCAGTGTGTCCAGCAAGGTAAGCAGTGGTGAGATAGCCCCTACCACCTTGGTGAGGCTCGCTGGGACCGAGGTACAAATGCCTTGAGCAGTCAGCAGTCTTGTGCTTGCTAAGGCAGCACATATACTAAAATTGGATCGATACAGAGAAGACTAGCATGGCCCCTGCGAAAGGATGACACGCAAATCGTGAGCGCTCCATATTTTTGCAGCTGTGATCCAGCCTGCTTCACAGGACTAGATGCAGCCCCTCCTGCCACTGCTTTATTTCCGTTTGTGTTCTCTTGTGTCAAGAAGTGGTGCATACCCAATGTCTATAGGGCCCTGTCAGTTTTCCTTCCAAATCGAGCAAAATTTAGTAGAGTCCTTCACTGCCTCCAGGTCTCCATAGGATCATCTCCTCTTGCTGCGGATCTTGTCAAGTTACATAGAGTGCACGTACACCTTGGAAAGACAGCAAAGGGATTTTCAGTTTTTCAGCCAACTCTTTTTCTCTCGAAAACGTAGAGGCCACGCCTTCTTCAGTGCTTGTACACTGTTACCACCGATAAGTCTGCCCACACCCTTCCTTCAGCAGATGCTCTCAGATATCCTGGTGGAATTAAGCCATATGTGAACACTTAAGCTTTAACATGCCCCTAACCCTAAAGTTATTGGAGCTGTTTGCATCAATCAGTGTGTCCAGCAAGGTAAGCAGTGGTGAGATAGCCCCTACCACCTTGGTGAGAGCTCGCTGGGACCCGAGGGGGTACAAATGCAGCAGCAGTCAGCAGTCTTGTGCTTGCTAAGGCAGCACATATACTAAAATTGGATCGATACAGAGGCGATTAGCATGGCCCCTGCGAAAGGATGACACGCCAAATCCGTGAGCGCTTCATATTTTGCAGCTGTGATCCAGCCTGCTTCACAGGACTAGATGCAGCCCCTCCTGCCACGCTTTATTTCCGTTTGTGTTCTCTTGTGTCAAGAAGTGGTGCATACCCAATGCACATATACTAAAATTGGATCGATACAGAGAAGATTAGCATGGCCCCTGCGAGAAAGGATGACACGCCAAATCCGTGGGCGCTCCATATTTTTGCAGCTGTGATCCAGCCTGCTTCACAGGACTAGATGCAGCCCCTCCTGCCACGCTTTATTTCCGTTTGTGTTCTCTTGTGTCAAGAAGTGGTGCATACCCAATGTCTATAAGGCCCTCCCAGCTAAATTTTTTGTTATAAGAATGTTCTGAGAGAACATTACCTCGTTGTTCTATAAATGTTTTCAGCGGGTAGTTTTATTTTTGTTCCCAGAATGTTCTTTTTAAAAGTTAGGACAACATTCTTAAAAACATTCTAAAAAATGTTTTAGTGGTAACATTCTAATAACATACCCACTAAGCAAAGTTTCAGCGTCTTTGACCCTAGGCGAACGTTGAAAGAAGACGTCCACTGAGGACCCAGGGAATTAAAGTTTTTATGATGTCTGTTTTGGACATGATCTGCACGTCCGATATAGATGTTCATGGAACCTCAAGGTGAAACAGTTCAAATGTGCTCATTGTGGACATATATTCCTTTTGTAATTGCAAATCAACTCACAGACAGTGTGTGTTTGTCCAAAATCTTGAAAATAAAAGAAACTTGGCTCACACCTTTAGACACTTTAGGCAACTTAGCATCTGTAATTCACACATCTTTGGATCATGAGAGAAACCAGACCTGAATGAAAGACTCTCTGGCACAGGACTCAATCCAGGATCTTTGCTTGCTGTGAGAGCCAGTGTTTCCCACTCATACACTGGTGCTGCCCTTAATCACAGATATAAGAGACACTTTGACTATTTCTGTCAGGCGTCTACAGAAAATGAACAGAGGTTTAGATGTTGATGATTTATGGTTCATTTGAAGTCACCATTGTGGTGGAAAGCGCTTGCTTTAGTTGGACTCTTGGTCCCTGTAGTTGTGTTAGCTTTTCTTTGGCTGCTGTAACTGTGTCTGAAACACAATAGTTGTGGCTGTACAAGCAAAGATAAAGTGACATCAGGTGTTGTCAGCTCATCGTTGATGATCACTAAATCATCACAAAGAGCATTTGCTGTTGTGTTTGTGTTCTTGTTTGGTACAAAAGTAATTTGTATTTATCCACAATAACCTTGTGGTACTGTATTGTCGCCAATAAGATTAAAAGGATCAATTATCTGGAAGGATGACCAAAAAAAATATATACCCAACTTTTTGAGCAAATATCTCACAAAGTCACACACACGACATCAAGATAAGACCTATGCTTCACAACAACGGTGACAATCAAATCAAAAGCTTGGGAATCAAGCATGAGTTTTGCACTATGAAGCCACCCATCATGCATTGCCGCATGAAACTTGTCACCGTTATTTGTGAATCATTGGCCAAATGTTGATGTGTGTGTGTGACTTTGTGAAACATTTGCTCCAAATGTTGGGTGTGCATACTTTTTTTTCTTCAGGATAATTGATCAATTAAATGCTATTGGTGCCAATTCTGCAGTTTCACAAGGTGTAGTAGCTACAAAGCAAATTACAATTGAAAACACCTAGCCAAAATAAAAAAATTAAATGCTCACTTTGTGATGATTTAGTGATCATCAACTAGGAGCTGACAACACCTGATGTCACTTTATCTTTGCTTGCTCAGCCTCAACTATTGTGTTTCACAGACACAGTTACAGCAGCCAAAGAAAAGCTAACACAACTACAGGGACCAAGAGTCCAACTAAAGCAAGCGCTTCCCACCACAATGGTGACTTCAAATGAACCATAAATCATCAACATCTAAACCTCTGTTAATTTTCTGTAGACGTCTGACAGAAATAGTTAAAGTGTCTCTTATATCTGTGATTAAGGGCAGCACCAGTGTATGAGTGGGAAACACTGGCTCCTCACCTTAAGAAGATCCTGGATTGAGTCCTGAGCCAGAGACTTTCCTTCAGGTCTGGTTTCTCTCATGATCCAAAGATGTGTGAATTACAGATGCTAAGTTGCCTAAAAGTGTCTTTTATTTTCAAGATTTTGGACAAACACACACTGTCTGTGAGTTGATTTCCAATTACAAAAGGAATATATGTCCACAATGAGCACATTTGAACTGTTTAACCTTGAGGTTCCATGAGCGTCTATATCAGGCGTGCAGATCACGTCCAAAACAGGCGTCATAAAAACTTTAATTCTGGGTCCTCAGTGGGCGTCTTTCAACGTTAAGCCTCTAGGGTCAAAGAGGCGTTGAAACTTTGCTTAGTGGGTATGTTATTAGAATGTTACCACTAAACATTTTTAGAATGTTTTTAAGAATGTTATCTAACTTTTAAAAGAACATTCTGGGAACAAAAATAAAACTACCACGCTGAAAACATTTATAGAACAATGTAGTAATGTTCTAAAATTCTAGCTAGGCTGTCAGTTTTCCTTCAAATCGAGGCAAAATTTAGTAGAAGTCCTTCACTGCCTCCAGGTCTCCATAGGATCATCTCCTCTTGCTGCGGATCTTGTCAAGTTACATCAGTGCGTACACCCTTGGAAAGACAGCAAGGGATTTTCAGTTTTCTGCCAACTCTTTTTCTCTCAGCGTAGAGGCCACGCCTTCTTCAGTGCTTGTACACTGTTACCACCGATAAGTCTGCCCACACCCTTCCTTTGCAGATGCTCTCAGATATCCTGGTGGAATTAAGCCATATGTGAACACTTAGCTTTAACATGCCTAACCCTAAAGTTATTGAGCTGTTTGCATCAATCAGTGTGTCCAGCAAGGTAAGCAGTGGTGAGATAGCCCCTACCACCTTGGTGAGAGCTCGCTGGGACCGAGGGTACAAATGCCTTGAGCGGTCAGCAGTCTTGTGCTTGCTAAGGCAGCACATATACTAAAATTGGATCGATACAGAGAAGATTAGCATGGCCCCTGCGAAAGGATGACACGCCAAATCCGTGAAGCGCTCCATATTTTGCAGCTGTGATCAGCCTGCTTCACAGGACTAGATGCAGCCCTCCTGCCACGCTTTATTTCCGTTTGTGTTCTCTTGTGTCAAAGTGGTGCATACCCAATGTCTATAGGGCCCTGTCAGTTTTCCTTCCAAATCGAGCAAAAATTTAGTGAAGTCCTTCACTGCCTCCAGGTCTCCATAGGATCATCTCCTCTTGCTGCGGATCTTGTCAAGTTACATCAGTGCGTACACCCTTGGAAAGACAGCAAAGGGATTTTCAGTTTTCTGCCAACTCTTTTTCTCTCGAAACGTAGAGGCCACGCCTTCTTCAGTGCTTGTACACTGTTACCACCGATAAGTCTGCCCACACCCTTCCTTCAGCAGATGCTCTCAGATATCCTGGTGGAATTAAGCCATATGTGAACACTTAAGCTTTAACATGCCTAACCTAAAGTTATTGAGCTGTTTGCATCAATCAGTGTGTCCAGCAAGGTAAGCAGTGGTGAGATAGCCCCTACCACCTTGGTGAGAGCTCGCTGGGACCCGAGGGTACAAATGCCTTGAACGGTCAGCAGTCTTGTGCTTGCTAAGGCAGCACATATACTAAAATTGGATCGATACAGAGAAGATTAGCATGGCCCCTGCGAAAGGATGACACGCCATATTTTTGCAGCTGTGATCCAGCCTGCTTCACAGGACTAGATGCAGCCCCTCCTGCCACGCTTTATTTCCGTTTGTGTTCTCTTGTGTCAAGAAGTGGTGCATACCCAATGTCTATAGGGCCCTGTCAGTTTTCCTTCCAAATCTAGCAAAATTTAGTGAAGTCCTTCACTGCCTCCAGGTCTCCATAGGATCATCTCCTCTTGCTGCGGATCTTGTCAAGTTACATCGAGTCGTACACCCTTGGAAAGACAGCAAAGGGATTTTCAGTTTTCTGCCAACTCTTTTTCTCTCCGTAGAGGCCACGCCTTCTTCAGTGCTTGTACACTGTTACCACCGATAAGTCTGCCCACACCCTTCCTTCAGCAGATGCTCTCAGATATCCTGGTGGAATTAAGCCATATGTGAACACTTAAGCTTTAACATGCCCTAACCCTAAAGTTATTGAGCTGTTTGCATCAATCAGTGTGTCCAGCAAGGTAAGCAGTGGTGAGATAGCCCCTACCACCTTGGTGAGAGCTCGCTGGGACCGAGGGTACAAATGCCTTGAACGGTCAGCAGTCTTGTGCTTGCTAAGGCAGCACATATACTAAAATTGGATCGATACAGAGAAGATTAGCATGGCCCCTGCGAAAGGATGACACGCAAATCCGTGAAGCGCTCCATATTTTTGCAGCTGTGATCCAGCCTGCTTCACAGGACTAGATGCAGCCCCTCCTTTATTTCCGTTTGTGTTCTCTTGTGTCAAGAAGTGGTGCATACCCAATGTCTATAGGGCCCTGTCAGTTTTCCTTCCAAATCTAGCAAAATTTAGTGAAGTCCTTCACTGCCTCCAGGTCTCCATAGGATCATCTCCTCTTGCTGCGGATCTTGTCAAGTTACATCAGTGCGTACACCCTTGGAAAGACAGCAAAGGGATTTTCAGTTTTCTGCCAACTCTTTTTCTCTCGAAAGCGTAGAGTCCACGCCTTCTTCAGTGCTTGTACACTGTTACCACCGATAAGTCTGCCCACACCCTTCCTTCAGCAGATGCTCTCAGATATCCTGGTGGAATTAAGCCATATGTGAACACTTAAGCTTTAACATGCCTAACCCTAAAGTTATTGAGCTGTTTGCATCAATCAGTGTGTCCAGCAAGGTAAGCAGTGGTGAGATAGCCCCTACCACCTTGGTGAGAGCTCGCTGGGACCGAGGGGTACAAATGCCTTGAGCGGTCAGCAGTCTTGTGCTTGCTAAGGCAGCACATATACTAAAATTGGATCGATACAGAAGATTAGCATGGCCCCTGCGAAAGGATGACACGCCAAATCCGTGAAGCGCTCCATATTTTTGCAGCTGTGATCCAGCCTGCTTCACAGGACTAGATGCAGCCCCTCCTGCCACGCTTTATTTCCGTTTGTGTTCTCTTGTGTCAAGAAGTGGTGCATACCCAATGTCTATAGGGCCCTGTCAGTTTCCTTCCAAATCTAGCAAAATTTGGTAGAAGTCCTTCACTGCCTCCAGGTCTCCATAGGATCATCTCCTCTTGCTGCGGATCTTGTCAAGTTACATCAGTCACGTACACCCTTGGAAAGACAGCAAAGGGATTTTCAGTTTTTCTGCCAACTCTTTTTTCTCTCGAAAACGTAGAGGCCACGCCTTCTTCAGTGCTTGTACACTGTTACCACCGATAAGTCTGCCCACACCCTTCCTTCAGCAGATGCTCTCAGATATCCTGGTGGAATTAAGCCATATGTGAACACTTAAGCTTTAACATGCCCTAACCCTAAAGTTATTGAGCTGTTTGCATCAATCAGTGTGTCCAGCAAGGTAAGCAGTGGTGAGATAGCCCCTACCACCTTGGTGAGCTCGCTGGGACCCGAGGGTACAAATGCCTTGAGCGGTCCAGCAGTCTTGTGCTTGCTAAGGCAGCACATATACTAAAATTGGATCGATACAGAGAAGATTAGCATGGCCCCTGCGAAAGGATGACACGCCAAATCCGTGAAAGCGCTCCATATTTTTGCAGCTGTGATCCAGCCTGCTTCACAGGACTAGATGCAGCCCCTCCTGCCACGCTTTATTTCCGTTTGTGTTCTCTTGTGTCAAGAAGTGGTGCATACCCAATGTCTATAGGGCCCTGTCAGTTTTCCTTCCAAATCTAGCAAAATTTAGTGAAGTCCTTCACTGCCTCCAGGTCTCCATAGGATCATCTCCTCTTGCTGCGGATCTTGTCAAGTTACATGAGTGCGTACACCCTTGGAAAGACAGCAAAGGGATTTTCAGTTTTCTGCCAACTCTTTTTTCTCTCGAAAGCGTAGAGGCCACGCCTTCTTCAGTGCTTGTACACTGTTACCACCGATAAGTCTGCCCACACCCTTCCTTCAGCAGATGCTCTCAGATATCCTGGTGGAATTAAGCCATATGTGAACACTTAGCTTTAACATGCCTAACCTAAAGTTATTGAGCTGTTTGCATCAATCAGTGTGTCCAGCAAGGTAAGCAGTGGTGAGATAGCCCCTACCACCTTGGTGAGAGCTCGCTGGGACCGAGGGTACAAATGCCTTGAACGGTCAGCAGTCTTGTGCTTGCTAAGGCAGCACATATACTAAAATTGGATCGATACAGAGAAGATTAGCATGGCCCCTGCGAAAGGATGACACGCAAATCCGTGAAGCGCTCCATATTTTGCAGCTGTGATCCAGCCTGCTTCACAGGACTAGATGCAGCCCCTCCTGCCACGCTTTATTTCCGTTTGTGTTCTCTTGTGTCAAGAAGTGGTGCATACCCAATGTCTATAGGGCCCTGTCAGTTTTCCTTCCAAATCTAGCAAAATTTGGTGAAGTCCTTCACTGCCTCCAGGTCTCCATAGGATCATCTCCTCTTGCTGCGGATCTTGTCAAGTTACATCAGTCGTACACCCTTGGAAAGACAGCAAAGGGATTTTCAGTTTTCAGCCAACTCTTTTTCTCTCAAAGCGTAGAGGCCACGCCTTCTTCAGTGCTTGTACACTGTTACCACCGATAAGTCTGCCCACACCCTTCCTTCAGCAGATGCTCTCAGATATCCTGGTGGAATTAAGCCATATGTGAACACTTAAGCTTTAACATGCCTAACCTAAAGTTATTGAGCTGTTTGCATCAATCAGTGTGTCCAGCAAGGTAAGCAGTGGTGAGATAGCCCCTACCACCTTGGTGAGCTCGCTGGGACCGAGGGTACAAATGCCTTGAGCAGTCCAGCAGTCTTGTGCTTGCTAAGGCAGCACATATACTAAAATTGGATCGATACAGAGAAGATTAGCATGGCCCCTGCGAAAGGATGACACGCCAAATCCGTGAGCGCTCCATATTTTTGCAGCTGTGATCCAGCCTGCTTCACAGGACTAGATGCAGCCCCTCCTGCCACGCTTTATTTCCGTTTGTGTTCTCTTGTGTCAGAAGTGGTGCATACCCAATGTCTATAGGGCCCTGTCAGTTTTCCTTCCAAATCTAGCAAAATTTAGTGAAGTCCTTCACTGCCTCCAGGTCTCCATAGGATCATCTCCTCTTGCTGCGGATCTTGTCAAGTTACATCGAGTCGTACACCCTTGGAAAGACAGCAAGGGATTTTCAGTTTTCTGCCAACTCTTTTTCTCTCAAAGCGTAGAGGCCACGCCTTCTTCAGTGCTTGTACACTGTTACCACCGATAAGTCTGCCCACACCCTTCAGCAGATGCTCTCAGATATCCTGGTGGAATTAAGCCATATGTGAACACTTAAGCTTTAACATGCCCTAACCTAAAGTTATTGAGCTGTTTGCATCAATCAGTGTGTCCAGCAAGGTAAGCAGTGGTGAGATAGCCCCTACCACCTTGGTGAGAGCTCGCTGGGACCGAGGGTACAAATGCCTTGAGCAGTCCAGCAGTCTTGTGCTTGCTAAGGCAGCACATATACTAAAATTGGATCGATACAGAGAAGATTAGCATGGCCCCTGCGAAAGGATGACACGCAAATCCGTGAAGCGCTCCATATTTTTGCAGCTGTGATCAGCCTGCTTCACAGGACTAGATGCAGCCCCTCCTGCCACGCTTTATTTCCGTTTGTGTTCTCTTGTGTCAAGAAGTGGTGCATACCCAATGTCTATAGGGCCCTGTCAGTTTTCCTTCCAAATCTAGCAAAATTTAGTGAAGTCCTTCACTGCCTCCAGGTCTCCATAGGATCATCTCCTCTTGCTGCGGATCTTGTCAAGTTACATAGAGTCGTACACCCTTGGAAAGACAGCAAGGGATTTTCAGTTTTCTGCCAACTCTTTTTTCTCTCGAAAGCGTAGAGGCCACGCCTTCTTCAGTGCTTGTACACTGTTACCACCGATAAGTCTGCCCACACCCTTCCTTCAGCAGATGCTCTCAGATATCCTGGTGGAATTAAGCCATATGTGAACACTTAAGCTTTAACATGCCTAACCCTAAAGTTATTGAGCTGTTTGCATCAATCAGTGTGTCCAGCAAGGTAAGCAGTGGTGAGATAGCCCCTACCACCTTGGTGAGAGCTCGCTGGGACCGAGGGTACAAATGCCTTGAGCGGTCAGCAGTCTTGTGCTTGCTAAGGCAGCACATATACTAAAATTGGATCGATACAGAAGATTAGCATGGCCCCTGCGAAAGGATGACACGCCAAATCCGTGAGCGCTCCATATTTTTGCAGCTGTGATCCAGCCTGCTTCACAGGACTAGATGCAGCCCCTCCTGCCACGCTTTATTTCCGTTTGTGTTCTCTTGTGTCAAGAAGTGGTGCATACCCAATGTCTATAGGGCCCTGTCAGTTTTCCTTCCAAATCTAGCAAAATTTAGTGAAGTCCTTCACTGCCTCCAGGTCTCCATAGGATCATCTCCTCTTGCTGCGGATCTTGTCAAGTTACATCAGTCGTACACCCTTGGAAAGACAGCAAAGGGATTTTCAGTTTTCTGCCAACTCTTTTTCTCTCAAAACGTAGAGCCACGCCTTCTTCAGTGCTTGTACACTGTTACCACCGATAAGTCTGCCACACCCTTCCTTCAGCAGATGCTCTCAGATATCCTGGTGGAATTAAGCCATATGTGAACACTTAGCTTTAACATGCCTAACCTAAAGTTATTGAGCTGTTTGCATCAATCAGTGTGTCCAGCAAGGTAAGCAGTGGTGAGATAGCCCCTACCACCTTGGTGAGAGCTCGCTGGGACCCGAGGGGTACAAATGCCTTGAACGGTCAGCAGTCTTGTGCTTGCTAAGGCAGCACATATACTAAAATTGGATCGATACAGAGAAGATTAGCATGGCCCCTGCGAAAGGATGACACGCCAAATCCGTGGCGCTCCATATTTTTGCAGCTGTGATCCAGCCTGCTTCACAGGACTAGATGCAGCCCCTCCTGCCACGCTTTATTTCCGTTTGTGTTCTCTTGTGTCAGAAGTGGTGCATACCCAATGTCTATAGGGCCCTGTCAGTTTTCCTTCCAAATCTAGCAAAATTTAGTGAAGTCCTTCACTGCCTCCAGGTCTCCATAGGATCATCTCCTCTTGCTGCGGATCTTGTCAAGTTACATCGAGTGCGTACACCCTTGGAAAGACAGCAAGGGATTTTCAGTTTTTCTGCCAACTCTTTTTTCTCTCGAAAACGTAGAGGCCACGCCTTCTTCAGTGCTTGTACACTGTTACCACCGATAAGTCTGCCACACCCTTCCAGCAGATGCTCTCAGATATCCTGGTGGAATTAAGCCATATGTGAACACTTAAGCTTTAACATGCCCTAACCCTAAAGTTATTGAGCTGTTTGCATCAATCAGTGTGTCCAGCAAGGTAAGCAGTGGTGAGATAGCCCCTACCACCTTGGTGAGAGCTCGCTGGGACCCGAGGGCTACAAATGCCTTGAACATTCAGCAGTCTTTTGCTTGCTAAGGCAGTACATATACTAAAATTGGATTGATACAGAGAAGATTAGCATGGCCCCTGCGAAAGGATGACACGCAAATCCGTGAAGCGCTCCATATTTTTGCAGCTGTGATCCAGCCTGCTTCACAGGACTAGATGCAGCCCCTCCTGCCACGCTTTATTTCCGTTTGTGTTCTCTTGTGTCAAGAAGTGGTGCATACCCAATGTCTATAGGGCCCTGTCAGTTTTCCTTCCAAATCTAGCAAAATTTAGTGAAGTCCTTCACTGCCTCCAGGTCTCCATAGGATCATCTCCTCTTGCTGCGGATCTTGTCAAGTTACATCGAGTGCGTACACCCTTGGAAAGACAGCAAGGGATTTTCAGTTTTTCAGCCAACTCTTTTTCTCTCGCGTAGAGGCCACGCCTTCTTCAGTGCTTGTACACTGTTACCACCGATAAGTCTGCCCACACCCTTCCTTCAGCAGATGCTCTCAGATATCCTGGTGGAATTAAGCCATATGTGAACACTTAAGCTTTAACATGCCTAACCCTAAAGTTATTGAGCTGTTTGCATCAATCAGTGTGTCCAGCAAGGTAAGCAGTGGTGAGATAGCCCCTACCACCTTGGTGAGAGCTCGCTGGGACCCGGGGGTACAAATGCCTTGAGCGGTCAGCAGTCTTGTGCTTGCTAAGGCAGCACATATACTAAAATTGGATCGATACAGAGAAGATTAGCATGGCCCCTGCGAAAGGATGACACGCCAAATCCGTGAAGCGCTCCATATTTTTGCAGCTGTGATCCAGCCTGCTTCACAGGACTAGATGCAGCCCCTCCTGCCACGCTTTATTTCCGTTTGTGTTCTCTTGTGTCAAGAAGTGGTGCATACCCAATGTCTATAGGGCCCTGTCAGTTTTCCTTCCAAATCTAGCAAAATTTAGTGAAGTCCTTCACTGCCTCCAGGTCTCCATAGGATCATCTCCTCTTGCTGCGGATCTTGTCAAGTTACATCAGTGCACGTACACCCTTGGAAAGACAGCAAGGGATTTTCAGTTTTCTGCCAACTCTTTTCTCTCAGCGTAGAGGCCACGCCTTCTTCAGTGCTTGTACACTGTTACCACCGATAAGTCTGCCCACACCCTTCCTTCAGCAGATGCTCTCAGATATCCTGGTGGAATTAAGCCATATGTGAACACTTAAGCTTTAACATGCCTAACCCTAAAGTTATTGAGCTGTTTGCATCAATCAGTGTGTCCAGCAAGGTAAGCAGTGGTGAGATAGCCCCTACCACCTTGGTGAGAGCTCGCTGGGACCCGAGGGTACAAATGCCAGTCCAGCAGTCTTGTGCTTGCTAAGGCAGCACATATACTAAAATTGGATCGATACAGAGAAGATTAGCATGGCCCCTGCGAAAGGATGACACGCCAAATCCGTGAGCGCTCCATATTTTGCAGCTGTGATCGAGCCTGCTTCACAGGACTAGATGCAGCCCCTCCTGCCACGCTTTATTTCCGTTTGTGTTCTCTTGTGTCAAGAAGTGGTGCATACCCAATGTCTATAGGGCCCTGTCAGTTTTCCTTCCAAATCTAGCAAAATTTAGTGAAGTCCTTCACTGCCTCCAGGTCTCCATAGGATCATCTCCTCTTGCTGCGGATCTTGTCAAGTTACATCAGTCGTACACCCTTAGAAAGACAGCAAGGGATTTTCAGTTTTTCTGCCAACTCTTTTTTCTCTCGAACACGTAGAGGCCACGCCTTCTTCAGTGCTTGTACACTGTTACCACCGATAAGTCTGCCCACACCCTTCCTTCAGCAGATGCTCTCAGATATCCTGGTGGAATTAAGCCATATGTGAACATAAGCTTTAACATGCCCTAACCTAAAGTTATTGAGCTGTTTGCATCAATCAGTGTGTCCAGCAAGGTAAGCAGTGGTGAGATAGCCTACCACCTTGGTGAGAGCTCGCTGGGACCGAGGGTACAAATGCCTTGAACGGTCAGCAGTCTTGTGCTTGCTAAGGCAGCACATATACTAAAATTGGATCGATACAGAGAAGATTAGCATGGCCCCTGCGAAAGGATGACACGCAAATCCGTGAAGCGCTCCATATTTTTGCAGCTGTGATCCAGCCTGCTTCACAGGACTAGATGCAGCCCCTCCTGCCACGCTTTATTTCCGTTTGTGTTCTCTTGTGTCAAGAAGTGGTGCATACCCAATGTCTATAGGGCCCTGTCAGTTTTCCTTCCAAATCGAGCAAAATTTAGTGAAGTCCTTCACTGCCTCCAGGTCTCCATAGGATCATCTCCTCTTGCTGCGGATCTTGTCAAGTTACATCAGTCGTACACCCTTGGAAAGACAGCAAGGGATTTTCAGTTTTCAGCCAACTCTTTTTCTCTCGAAGCGTAGAGGCCACGCCTTCTTCAGTGCTTGTACACTGTTACCACCGATAAGTCTGCCCACACCCTTCCTTCAGCAGATGCTCTCAGATATCCTGGTGGAATTAAGCCATATGTGAACACTTAACATGCCCTAACCTAAAGTTATTGAGCTGTTTGCATCAATCAGTGTGTCCAGCAAGGTAAGCAGTGGTGAGATAGCCCCTACCACCTTGGTGAGAGCTCGCTGGGACCGAGGGTACAAATGCCTTGAGCGGTCAGCAGTCTTGTGCTTGCTAAGGCAGCACATATACTAAAATTGGATCGATACAGAGAAGATTAGCATGGCCCCTGCGAAAGGATGACACGCCAAATCCGTGAAGCGCTCCATATTTTTGCAGCTGTGATCCAGCCTGCTTCACAGGACTAGATGCAGCCCCTCCTGCCACGCTTTATTTCCGTTTGTGTTCTCTTGTGTCAAGAAGTGGTGCATACCCAATGTCTATAGGGCCCTGTCAGTTTTCCTTCCAAATCTAGCAAAATTTAGTGAAGTCCTTCACTGCCTCCAGGTCTCCATAGGATCATCTCCTCTTGCTGCGGATCTTGTCAAGTTACATAGAGTCGTACACCCTTGGAAAGACAGCAAGGGATTTTCAGTTTTCTGCCAACTCTTTTTCTCTCGCGTAGAGGCCACGCCTTCTTCAGTGCTTGTACACTGTTACCACACCGATAAGTCTGCCCACACCCTTCCTTCAGCAGATGCTCTCAGATATCCTGGTGGAATTAAGCCATATGTGAACACTTAGCTTTAACATGCCCTAGCCTAAAGTTATTGAGCTGTTTGCATCAATCAGTGTGTCCAGCAAGGTAAGCAGTGGTGAGATAGCCCCTACCACCTTGGTGAGAGCTCGCTGGGACCCGAGGGTACAAATGCCTTGAGCGGTCAGCAGTCTTGTGCTTGCTAAGGGCACATATACTAAAATTGGATCGATACAGAGAAGATTAGCATGGCCCCTGCGAAAGGATGACACGCCAAATCCGTGAAGCGCTCCATATTTTTGCAGCTGTGATCCAGCCTGCTTCACAGGACTAGATGCAGCCCCTCCTGCCACGCTTTATTTCCGTTTGTGTTCTCTTGTGTCAGAAGTGGTGCATACCCAATGTCTATAGGGCCCTGTCAGTTTTCCTTCCAAATCTAGCAAAATTTAGTGAAGTCCTTCACTGCCTCCAGGTCTCCATAGGATCATCTCCTCTTGCTGCGGATCTTGTCAAGTTACATAGAGTCGTACACCCTTGGAAAGACAGCAAGGGATTTTCAGTTTTTCTGCCAACTCTTTTTCTCTCAGCGTAGAGGACGCCTTCTTCAGTGCTTGTACACTGTTACCACCGATAAGTCTGCCCACACCCTTCCTTCAGCAGATGCTCTCAGATATCCTGGTGGAATTAAGCCATATGTGAACACTTAAGCTTTAACATGCCTAACCCTAAAGTTATTGAGCTGTTTGCATCAATCAGTGTGTCCAGCAAGGTAAGCAGTGGTGAGATAGCCCCTACCACCTTGGTGAGCTCGCTGGGACCGAGGGTACAAATGCCTTGAGCGGTCAGCAGTCTTGTGCTTGCTAAGGCAGCACATATACTAAAATTGGATCGATACAGAGAAGATTAGCATGGCCCCTGCGAAAGGATGACACGCAAATCCGTGAAGCGCTCCATATTTTGCAGCTGTGATCCAGCCTGCTTCACAGGACTAGATGCAGCCCCTCCTGCCACGCTTTATTTCCGTTTGTGTTCTCTTGTGTCAAGAAGTGGTGCATACCCAATGTCTATAGGGCCCTGTCAGTTTTCCTTCCAAATCTAGCAAAATTTAGTGAAGTCCTTCACTGCCTCCAGGTCTCCATAGGATCATCTCCTCTTGCTGCGGATCTTGTCAAGTTACATCAGTCGTACACCCTTGGAAAGACAGCAAAGGGATTTTCAGTTTTCTGCCAACTCTTTTTCTCTCAGCGTAGAGCCACGCCTTCTTCAGTGCTTGTACACTGTTACCACCGATAAGTCTGCCCACACCCTTCCTTCAGCAGATGCTCTCAGATATCCTGGTGGAATTAAGCCATATGTGAACACTTAAGCTTTAACATGCCTAACCCTAAAGTTATTGAGCTGTTTGCATCAATCAGTGTGTCCAGCAAGGTAAGCAGTGGTGAGATAGCCCCTACCACCTTGGTGAGAGCTCGCTGGGACCGAGGGTACAAATGCCTTGAGCGGTCAGCAGTCTTGTGCTTGCTAAGGCAGCACATATACTAAAATTGGATCGATACAGAGAAGATTAGCATGGCCCCTGCGAAAGGATGACACGCCAAATCCGTGAGCGCTCCATATTTTTGCAGCTGTGATCCAGCCTGCTTCACAGGACTAGATGCAGCCCCTCCTGCCACGCTTTATTTCCGTTTGTGTTCTCTTGTGTCAGAAGTGGTGCATACCCAATGTCTATAGGGCCCTGTCAGTTTTCCTTCAAAATCTAGCAAAATTTGGTGAAGTCCTTCACTGCCTCCAGGTCTCCATAGGATCATCTCCTCTTGCTGCGGATCTTGTCAAGTTACATGTACACCCTTAGAAAGACAGCAAGGGATTTTCAGTTTTTCTGCCAACTCTTTTTTCTCTCGAAAACGTAGAGGCCACGCCTTCTTCAGTGCTTGTACACTGTTACCACCGATAAGTCTGCCCACACCTTCCTTCAGCAGATGCTCTCAGATATCCTGGTGGAATTAAGCCATATGTGAACATAGCTTTAACATGCCCTAAGCCTAAAGTTATTGAGCTGTTTGCATCAATCAGTGTGTCCAGCAAGGTAAGCAGTGGTGAGATAGCCCCTACCACCTTGGTGAGAGCTCGCTGGGACCCGAGGGGTACAAATGCCTTGAACGGTCAGCAGTCTTGTGCTTGCTAAGGCAGCACATATACTAAAATTGGATCGATACAGAGAAGATTAGCATGGCCCCTGCGAAAGGATGACACGCCAAATCCGTGAAGCGCTCCATATTTTGCAGCTGTGATCCAGCCTGCTTCACAGGACTAGATGCAGCCCCTCCTGCCACGCTTTATTTCCGTTTGTGTTCTCTTGTGTCAGAAGTGGTGCATACCCAATGTCTATAGGGCCCTGTCAGTTTTCCTTCCAAATCGAGCAAAATTTAGTGAAGTCCTTCACTGCCTCCAGGTCTCCATAGGATCATCTCCTCTTGCTGCGGATCTTGTCAAGTTACATCAGTCGTACACCCTTGGAAAGACAGCAAGGGATTTTCAGTTTTTTCTGCCAACTCTTTTTTCTCTCGAAAACGTAGAGGCCACGCCTTCTTCAGTGCTTGTACACTGTTACCACCGATAAGTCTGCCCACACCCTTCCTTCAGCAGATGCTCTCAGATATCCTGGTGGAATTAAGCCATATGTTGAACACTTAAGCTTTAACATGCCTAACCCTAAAGTTATTGAGCTGTTTGCATCAATCAGTGTGTCCAGCAAGGTAAGCAGTGGTGAGATAGCCCCTACCACCTTGGTGAGAGCTCGCTGGGACCCGGGGGTACAAATGCCTTGAACGGTCAGCAGTCTTGTGCTTGCTAAGGCAGCACATATACTAAAATTGGATCGATACAGAGAAGATTAGCATGGCCCCTGCGAAAGGATGACACGCCAAATCCGTGGCGCTCCATATTTTTGCAGCTGTGATCAGCCTGCTTCACAGGACTAGATGCAGCCCCTCCTGCCACGCTTTATTTCCGTTTGTGTTCTCTTGTGTCAGAAGTGGTGCATACCCAATGTCTATAGGGCCCTGTCAGTTTTCCTTCCAAATCTAGCAAAATTTGGTAGAGTCCTTCACTGCCTCCAGGTCTCCATAGGATCATCTCCTCTTGCTGCGGATCTTGTCAAGTTACATCAGTCGTACACCCTTGGAAAGACAGCAAGGGATTTTCAGTTTTCTGCCAACTCTTTTTCTCTCAGCGTAGAGGCCACGCCTTCTTCAGTGCTTGTACACTGTTACCACCGATAAGTCTGCCACACCCTTCCTTCAGCAGATGCTCTCAGATATCCTGGTGGAATTAAGCCATATGTGAACACTTAAGCTTTAACATGCCCTAACCCTAAAGTTATTGAGCTGTTTGCATCAATCAGTGTGTCCAGCAAGGTAAGCAGTGGTGAGATAGCCCCTACCACCTTGGTGAGCTCGCTGGGACCGAGGGTACAAATGCCTTGAACGGTCAGCAGTCTTGTGCTTGCTAAGGCAGCACATATACTAAAATTGGATCGATACAGAGAAGATTAGCATGGCCCCTGCGAAAGGATGACACGCCAAATCCGTGGCGCTCCATATTTTTGCAGCTGTGATCCAGCCTGCTTCACAGGACTAGATGCAGCCCCTCCTGCCACGCTTTATTTCCGTTTGTGTTCTCTTGTGTCAAGAAGTGGTGCATACCCAATGTCTATAGGGCCCTGTCAGTTTTCCCAAATCGAGCAAAATTTAGTGAAGTCCTTCACTGCCTCCAGGTCTCCATAGGATCATCTCCTCTTGCTGCGGATCTTGTCAAGTTACATCGAGTCGTACACCCTTGGAAAGACAGCAAGGGATTTTCAGTTTTTCAGCCAACTCTTTTTTCTCTCGAACACGTAGAGGCCACGCCTTCTTCAGTGCTTGTACACTGTTACCACCGATAAGTCTGCCCACCCTTCCTTCAGCAGATGCTCTCAGATATCCTGGTGGAATTAAGCCATATGTGAACACTTAAGCTTTAACATGCCCTAACCCTAAAGTTATTGAGCTGTTTGCATCAATCAGTGTGTCCAGCAAGGTAAGCAGTGGTGAGATAGCCCCTACCACCTTGGTGAGAGCTCGCTGGGACCGAGGGTACAAATGCCTTGAACGGTCAGCAGTCTTGTGCTTGCTAAGGCAGCACATATACTAAAATTGGATCGATACAGAGAAGATTAGCATGGCCCCTGCGAAGGATGACACGCCAAATCCGTGAGCGCTCCATATTTTTGCAGCTGTGATCCAGCCTGCTTCACAGGACTAGATGCAGCCCCTCCTGCCACGCTTTATTTCCGTTTGTGTTCTCTTGTGTCAAGAAGTGGTGCATACCCAATGTCTATAGGGCCCTGTCAGTTTTCCTTTCCAAATCTAGCAAAATTTAGTGAAGTCCTTCACTGCCTCCAGGTCTCCATAGGATCATCTCCTCTTGCTGCGGATCTTGTCAAGTTACATAGAGTGCGTACACCCTTGGAAAGACAGCAAGGGATTTTCAGTTTTCTGCCAACTCTTTTCTCTCAGCGTAGAGGCCACGCCTTCTTCAGTGCTTGTACACTGTTACCACCGATAAGTCTGCCCACACCCTTCCTTCAGCAGATGCTCTCAGATATCCTGGTGGAATTAAGCCATATGTGAACACTTAGGCTTTAACATGCCCTAGCCCTAAAGTTATTGAGCTGTTTGCATCAATCAGTGTGTCCAGCAAGGTAAGCAGTGGTGAGATAGCCCCTACCACCTTGGTGAGAGCTCGCTGGGACCCGAGGGGTACAAATGCCTTGAACGGTCAGCAGTCTTGTGCTTGCTAAGGCAGCACATATACTAAAATTGGATCGATACAGAGAAGATTAGCATGGCCCCTGCGAAAGGATGACACGCCAAATCCGTGAGCGCTCCATATTTTGCAGCTGTGATCCAGCCTGCTTCACAGGACTAGATGCAGCCCCTCCTGCCACGCTTTATTTCCGTTTGTGTTCTCTTGTGTCAAGAAGTGGTGCATACCCAATGTCTATAGGGCCCTGTCAGTTTTCCTTCCAAATCTAGCAAAATTTAGTGAAGTCCTTCACTGCCTCCAGGTCTCCATAGGATCATCTCCTCTTGCTGCGGATCTTGTCAAGTTACATCAGTCGTACACCCTTGGAAAGACAGCAAGGGATTTTCAGTTTTCTGCCAACTCTTTTTTCTCTCGAAAGCGTAGAGGCCACGCCTTCTTCAGTGCTTGTACACTGTTACCACCGATAAGTCTGCCCACACCCTTCCTTCAGCAGATGCTCTCAGATATCCTGGTGGAATTAAGCCATATGTGAACACTTAAGCTTTAACATGCCCTAACCCTAAAGTTATTGAGCTGTTTGCATCAATCAGTGTGTCCAGCAAGGTAAGCAGTGGTGAGATAGCCCCTACCACCTTGGTGAGAGCTCGCTGGGACCCGAGGGGTACAAATGCCTTGAACGGTCAGCAGTCTTGTGCTTGCTAAGGCAGCACATATACTAAAATTGGATCGATACAGAGAAGATTAGCATGGCCCCTGCGAAAGGATGACACGCCAAATCCGTGGCGCTCCATATTTTTGCAGCTGTGATCGAGCCTGCTTCACAGGACTAGATGCAGCCCCTCCTGCCACGCTTTATTTCCGTTTGTGTTCTCTTGTGTCAAGAAGTGGTGCATACCCAATGTCTATAGGGCCCTGTCAGTTTTCCTTCCAAATCGAGCAAAATTTAGTGAAGTCCTTCACTGCCTCCAGGTCTCCATAGGATCATCTCCTCTTGCTGCGGATCTTGTCAAGTTACATAGAGTCGTACACCCTTGGAAAGACAGCAAGGGATTTTCAGTTTTTCTGCCAACTCTTTTTCTCTCAGCGTAGAGCCACGCCTTCTTCAGTGCTTGTACACTGTTACCACCGATAAGTCTGCCCACACCCTTCCTTCAGCAGATGCTCTCAGATATCCTGGTGGAATTAAGCCATATGTTAACACTTAAGCTTTAACATGCCTAACCTAAAGTTATTGAGCTGTTTGCATCAATCAGTGTGTCCAGCAAGGTAAGCAGTGGTGAGATAGCCCCTACCACCTTGGTGAGAGCTCGCTGGGACCCGAGGGGTACAAATGCCTTGAACGGTCAGCAGTCTTGTGCTTGCTAAGGCAGCACATATACTAAAATTGGATCGATACAGAGAAGATTAGCATGGCCCCTGCGAAAGGATGACACGCAAATCCGTGAAGCGCTCCATATTTTTGCAGCTGTGATCCAGCCTGCTTCACAGGACTAGATGCAGCCCCTCCTGCCACGCTTTATTTCCGTTTGTGTTCTCTTGTGTCAAGAAGTGGTGCATACCCAATGTCTATAGGGCCCTGTCAGTTTTCCTTCCAAATCGAGCAAAATTTAGTGAAGTCCTTCACTGCCTCCAGGTCTCCATAGGATCATCTCCTCTTGCTGCGGATCTTGTCAAGTTACATCAGTCGTACACCCTTGGAAAGACAGCAAGGGATTTTCAGTTTTTCAGCCAACTCTTTTTTCTCTCGAACACGTAGAGGCCACGCCTTCTTCAGTGCTTGTACACTGTTACCACCGATAAGTCTGCCCACACCCTTCCTTCAGCAGATGCTCTCAGATATCCTGGTGGAATTAAGCCATATGTGAACACTTAAGCTTTAACATGCCCTAACCCTAAAGTTATTGAGCTGTTTGCATCAATCAGTGTGTCCAGCAAGGTAAGCAGTGGTGAGATAGCCCCTACCACCTTGGTGAGGCTCGCTGGGACCGAGGGGTACAAATGCCTTGAACAGTCAGCAGTCTTGTGCTTGCTAAGGCAGCACATATACTAAAATTGGATCGATACAGAGAAGATTAGCATGGCCCCTGCGAAAGGATGACACGCCAAATCCGTGAAGCGCTCCATATTTTGCAGCTGTGATCAGCCTGCTTCACAGGACTAGATGCAGCCCCTCCTGCCACGCTTTATTTCCGTTTGTGTTCTCTTGTGTCAAGAAGTGGTGCATACCCAATGTCTATAGGGCCCTGTCAGTTTTCCTTCCAAATCTAGCAAAATTTAGTGAAGTCCTTCACTGCCTCCAGGTCTCCATAGGATCATCTCCTCTTGCTGCGGATCTTGTCAAGTTACATAGAGTCGTACACCCTTGGAAAGACAGCAAAGGGATTTTCAGTTTTTCTGCCAACTCTTTTTTCTCTCAGCGTAGAGGCCACGCCTTCTTCAGTGCTTGTACACTGTTACCACCGATAAGTCTGCCACACCCTTCCTTCAGCAGATGCTCTCAGATATCCTGGTGGAATTAAGCCATATGTGAACACTTAAGCTTTAACATGCCCTAAGCCCTAAAGTTATTGAGCTGTTTGCATCAATCAGTGTGTCCAGCAAGGTAAGCAGTGGTGAGATAGCCCCTACCACCTTGGTGAGAGCTCGCTGGGACCGAGGGTACAAATGCCTTGAGCAGTCAGCAGTCTTGTGCTTGCTAAGGCAGCACATATACTAAAATTGGATCGATACAGAGAAGATTAGCATGGCCCCTGCGAAAGGATGACACGCAAATCCGTGAAGCGCTCCATATTTTTGCAGCTGTGATCCAGCCTGCTTCACAGGACTAGATGCAGCCCCTCCTGCCACGCTTTATTTCCGTTTGTGTTCTCTTGTGTCAAGAAGTGGTGCATACCCAATGTCTATAGGGCCCTGTCAGTTTTCCTTCCAAATCTAGCAAAATTTGGTGAAGTCCTTCACTGCCTCCAGGTCTCCATAGGATCATCTCCTCTTGCTGCGGATCTTGTCAAGTTACATAGAGTGCGTACACCCTTGGAAAGACAGCAAGGGATTTTCAGTTTTTCTGCCAACTCTTTTTTCTCTCGAAAACGTAGAGGCCACGCCTTCTTCAGTGCTTGTACACTGTTACCACCGATAAGTCTGCCCACACCCTTCAGCAGATGCTCTCAGATATCCTGGTGGAATTAAGCCATATGTGAACACTTAAGCTTTAACATGCCCTAACCCTAAAGTTATTGAGCTGTTTGCATCAATCAGTGTGTCCAGCAAGGTAAGCAGTGGTGAGATAGCCCCTACCACCTTGGTGAGAGCTCGCTGGGACCGAGGGTACAAATGCCTTGAGCAGTCAGCAGTCTTGTGCTTGCTAAGGCAGCACATATACTAAATTGGATCGATACAGAGAAGATTAGCATGGCCCCTGCGAAAGGATGACACGCAAATCCGTGAAGCGCTCCATATTTTTGCAGCTGTGATCCAGCCTGCTTCACAGGACTAGATGCAGCCCCTCCTGCCACGCTTTATTTCCGTTTGTGTTCTCTTGTGTCAAGAAGTGGTGCATACCCAATGTCTATAGGGCCCTGTCAGTTTTCCTTCCAAATCTAGCAAAATTTAGTGAAGTCCTTCACTGCCTCCAGGTCTCCATAGGATCATCTCCTCTTGCTGCGGATCTTGTCAAGTTACATCGAGTGCGTACACCCTTGGAAAGACAGCAAGGGATTTTCAGTTTTTCTGCCAACTCTTTTTTCTCTCGAAAACGTAGAGGCCACGCCTTCTTCAGTGCTTGTACACTGTTACCACCGATAAGTCTGCCCACACCCTTCCTTCAGCAGATGCTCTCAGATATCCTGGTGGAATTAAGCCATATGTGAACACTTAAGCTTTAACATGCCCTAACCCTAAAGTTATTGAGCTGTTTGCATCAATCAGTGTGTCCAGCAAGGTAAGCAGTGGTGAGATAGCCCCTACCACCTTGGTGAGAGCTCGCTGGGACCGAGGGTACAAATGCCTTGAACGGTCAGCAGTCTTGTGCTTGCTAAGGCAGCACATATACTAAAATTGGATCGATACAGAGAAGATTAGCATGGCCCCTGCGAAAGGATGACACGCAAATCCGTGAAGCGCTCCATATTTTGCAGCTGTGATCCAGCCTGCTTCACAGGACTAGATGCAGCCCCTCCTGCCACGCTTTATTTCCGTTTGTGTTCTCTTGTGTCAAGAAGTGGTGCATACCCAATGTCTATAGGGCCCTGTCAGTTTTCCTTCCAAATCTAGCAAAATTTAGTGAAGTCCTTCACTGCCTCCAGGTCTCCATAGGATCATCTCCTCTTGCTGCGGATCTTGTCAAGTTACATAGAGTCGTACACCCTTGGAAAGACAGCAAGGGATTTTCAGTTTTCTGCCAACTCTTTTTCTCGAAGCGTAGAGGCCACGCCTTCTTCAGTGCTTGTACACTGTTACCACCGATAAGTCTGCCACACCCTTCCTTCAGCAGATGCTCTCAGATATCCTGGTGGAATTAAGCCATATGTGAACACTTAAGCTTTAACATGCCCTAACCCTAAAGTTATTGAGCTGTTTGCATCAATCAGTGTGTCCAGCAAGGTAAGCAGTGGTGAGATAGCCCCTACCACCTTGGTGAGAGCTCGCTGGGACCCGAGGGGTACAAATGCCTTGAGCAGTCCAGCAGTCTTGTGCTTGCTAAGGCAGCACATATACTAAAATTGGATCGATACAGAAGATTAGCATGGCCCCTGCGAAAGGATGACACGCAAATCCGTGGCGCTCCATATTTTGCAGCTGTGATCCAGCCTGCTTCACAGGACTAGATGCAGCCCCTCCTGCCACGCTTTATTTCCGTTTGTGTTCTCTTGTGTCAAGAAGTGGTGCATACCCAATGTCTATAGGGCCCTGTCAGTTTTCCTTCCAAATCTAGCAAAATTTAGTGAAGTCCTTCACTGCCTCCAGGTCTCCATAGGATCATCTCCTCTTGCTGCGGATCTTGTCAAGTTACATCGAGTGCGTACACCCTTGGAAAGACAGCAAGGGATTTTCAGTTTTTTCTGCCAACTCTTTTTTCTCTCGAAAACGTAGAGGCCACGCCTTCTTCAGTGCTTGTACACTGTTACCACCGATAAGTCTGCCCACACCTTCCTTCAGCAGATGCTCTCAGATATCCTGGTGGAATTAAGCCATATGTGAACACTTAGCTTTAACATGCCTAACCTAAAGTTATTGAGCTGTTTGCATCAATCAGTGTGTCCAGCAAGGTAAGCAGTGGTGAGATAGCCCCTACCACCTTGGTGAGAGCTCGCTGGGACCGAGGGGTACAAATGCCTTGAGCAGTCAGCAGTCTTGTGCTTGCTAAGGCAGCACATATACTAAAATTGGATCGATACAGAGAAGATTAGCATGGCCCCTGCGAAAGGATGACACGCAAATCCGTGAAGCGCTCCATATTTTTGCAGCTGTGATCAGCCTGCTTCACAGGACTAGATGCAGCCCCTCCTGCCACGCTTTATTTCCGTTTGTGTTCTCTTGTGTCAAGAAGTGGTGCATACCCAATGTCTATAGGGCCCTGTCAGTTTTCCTTCCAAATCTAGCAAAATTTAGTGAAGTCCTTCACTGCCTCCAGGTCTCCATAGGATCATCTCCTCTTGCTGCGGATCTTGTCAAGTTACATAGAGTCGTACACCCTTGGAAAGACAGCAAGGGATTTTCAGTTTTTCTGCCAACTCTTTTTCTCTCAGCGTAGAGGCCACGCCTTCTTCAGTGCTTGTACACTGTTACCACCGATAAGTCTGCCCACACCCTTCCTTCAGCAGATGCTCTCAGATATCCTGGTGGAATTAAGCCATATGTGAACACTTAAGCTTTAACATGCCTAACCTAAAGTTATTGAGCTGTTTGCATCAATCAGTGTGTCCAGCAAGGTAAGCAGTGGTGAGATAGCCCCTACCACCTTGGTGAGAGCTCGCTGGGACCCGAGGGTACAAATGCCTTGAGCAGTCAGCAGTCTTGTGCTTGCTAAGGCAGCACATATACTAAAATTGGATCGATACAGAGAAGATTAGCATGGCCCCTGCGAAAGGATGACACGCCAAATCCGTGGGCGCTCCATATTTTGCAGCTGTGATCAGCCTGCTTCACAGGACTAGATGCAGCCCCTCCTGCCACGCTTTATTTCCGTTTGTGTTCTCTTGTGTCAAGAAGTGGTGCATACCCAATGTCTATAGGGCCCTGTCAGTTTTCCTTCCAAATCTAGCAAAATTTAGTGAAGTCCTTCACTGCCTCCAGGTCTCCATAGGATCATCTCCTCTTGCTGCGGATCTTGTCAAGTTACATCAGTGCGTACACCCTTGGAAAGACAGCAAGGGATTTTCAGTTTTTCTGCCAACTCTTTTTCTCTCAGCGTAGAGGCCACGCCTTCTTCAGTGCTTGTACACTGTTACCACCGATAAGTCTGCCCACACCCTTCCTTCAGCAGATGCTCTCAGATATCCTGGTGGAATTAAGCCATATGTGAACACTTAAGCTTTAACATGCCTAGCCTAAAGTTATTGAGCTGTTTGCATCAATCAGTGTGTCCAGCAAGGTAAGCAGTGGTGAGATAGCCCCTACCACCTTGGTGAGAGCTCGCTGGGACCGAGGTACAAATGCCTTGAGCGGTCAGCAGTCTTGTGCTTGCTAAGGCAGCACATATACTAAAATTGGATCGATACAGAGAAGATTAGCATGGCCCCTGCGAAAGGATGACACGCCAAATCCGTGGCGCTCCATATTTTTGCAGCTGTGATCAGCCTGCTTCACAGGACTAGATGCAGCCCCTCCTGCCACGCTTTATTTCCGTTTGTGTTCTCTTGTGTCAAGAAGTGGTGCATACCCAATGTCTATAGGGTGTCAGTTTTCCTTCCAAATCTAGCAAAATTTAGTAGAAGTCCTTCACTGCCTCCAGGTCTCCATAGGATCATCTCCTCTTGCTGCGGATCTTGTCAAGTTACATCAGTGCGTACACCCTTGGAAAGACAGCAAGGGATTTTCAGTTTTTCTGCCAACTCTTTTTCTCTCAGCGTAGAGGCCACGCCTTCTTCAGTGCTTGTACACTGTTACCACCGATAAGTCTGCCCACACCCTTCCTTCAGCAGATGCTCTCAGATATCCTGGTGGAATTAAGCCATATGTGAACACTTAAGCTTTAACATGCCTAGCCTAAAGTTATTGGCCAGGCTGTTTGCATCCAATCAGTGTGTCCAGCAAAGGTAAGCAGTGGTGAGATAGCCCCTACCACCTTGGTGAGAGGCTCGATGGTACCCGAGAGGGGTACAAAATGCCTTGAGCAGGCGGTCAGCAGCGGTCTTGTACAGCGCACTGAGGCCAGCACATATACTAAAGTCAGGATCGAGCTCAGAGAAGATTAGCATGGCCTGCGAAAGGATGACACGCCAAATCCGTGGCGTCTCCATATTTTGCACAGCTGGCGATCCAGTCAACCTGCTTCCACAGGACTAGATGCAGCCCCTCCTGCCCGCCGCTTTATTTCCGTTTGTGTTCTCTTGTGTCAGAAGTGGTGCATACCCAATGTCTATAGGGCCCTGTCAGTTTTCCTTCCGTCGAGCCAAAATTTGGTAGAGTCCTTCACTGCCTCCAGGAATCTCCATAGGATCATCTCCTCTTGCTGCGGATCTTGTCAAGTTACGCGCCATAGAGTGCGTGCACCCTTGGAAAGACAGCAAGGGATTTTCATTTTCTGCCAACTCTTTTTCTCGAAAAGCGTTGAGGCCACGCCTTCTTCAGTGCCTTGTCCCACACTGTACCACCTGATAAAGTCTGCCCACACCCTTCCTTCCCAGATGCTCTCAAGATATCCTGGTGGAGATTAAGCCATATGTGCTAACACATTAAAGCTTTAGCCTAGCCCTAAAGTGTATTGAGCGGGTGTTTCCTCAATCAGTGTGTCCAGCAAGGTAAGCAGTGGTGGGGTCTTCTAACCTTGGTGAAAAAGCTCGATGGTACCCGAGGGGGTACATTCTAATGCCTTGAGCACTCAGCAGTCTTCAGCGTGCTTGCTAAGGCCCAGCATATACTAATTGGATCGATACAGAAGACCCAGCTAAGAGCCATTTTTTGTTATAGAATGTTTCTGAGAACATTACCTACGTTGTTGGGCTATAAATGTTTTTCAGCGAAGGTAGTTTTGTTTTTGTTCCCAGAATGTTCTTTTGCAAAGTTAGGATAACATTGTTTAAAAACATTCCTAAAAATGTTTAGTGGTAACATATATTCTAATAACATACCCACTAAATCAAAATTTCAGCGATCTTTGACCTACAAGTGACGTTGAAAAGGCGTCCACACTGAGGACCCCAAATTAAAGTGCTGGCGTCTGTTTTGGGCGTGATCTGTACGTCCGATATAGAGCAATTCCTTGGAACCTCAGAGTTAAACAGTTCAAAATGTGCTCATTGTGGACATATGATATTCCTTTTTTGTAATTGCAAAGTCTCAACTCACAGACAGTGTGTGTTTTGTCAAAATCTTGAAAATAAAAAAATCTTAGCTCACACCCTTAGAGCACTTTAGGCAACTTAGCATCTGTAATTCACACATCTTTGGATCGTGAGAGAAACCAGACCTGAAGGGAGAGAGTCTCTGGCTCAGGACTCAATCCAGGATCTTCTTGCTGTGAGGAGCCAGTGTTTCCCACCTCTGTACACTGGTGCTGTCTTAATCCACAGATATAAGAGACACTTTGACTATTTCTTCTGTCAGGCGTCTACAGATGAAAATTAACAGGAGTTTAGATGTTGATGATTTATGGTTCATTTGAAGTCACCATTGTGAGGTGGGAAGAGCTTGCTTTAGTTGGACTCTTGGTCCCTGTAGTTGTGTTAGCTTTTCTTTGGCTGCTGTAACTGTGTCTATGAAACACAATAGTTGTGGCTGAGCAAGCAAGATAAAGTGACATCAGGTGGTGTCAGCTCCTCGTTGATCACTGAATCATCTCAAAGTGACATTTGATTTTGTGTTCTTGTATTTTTGTTGGTACAAAAAGTAATTTGTATATATCCACAATAACCTTGTGATACTGTATTTAGTAATGAATTAGGAAGGATCAATTATCTGGAAGGATGACTAAAAAAAAAAAAATGCACCCAACATTTTGAGCAAATATTTCACAAAGTCACACACCGACATCAAGATAAGACCTATGCTTCACAACAACGGTGACAATCAAATCAAAAAAGCTTAGGAATCAAGCATGAGTTTTACTATGGGGAAGCCACCCATCATGCATTTCCGCATGAAACTTGTCACCGTTGTTGTGAATCATTGGCCAAATGTTGATAATGTGTGTGTGACTTCCAAGAAACGAGCTAACTCAAATGTTTGAGTGATGCTGCATACCCCTTTTTTTCTTCAGGATAATTGATCAATTAAATGCTATTGGTGCCAATTCTGCAGTTTCACAAGGTGTAAGTAGCTATAACAAATTGGTGAAAACATCTAGCCAAAAAGTCAATAAATAAATAAATTTTCACTTTGTGATGATTTAGTTTCATCAACTAAGGGCTGACAGCACCTGATGTCACTTTATCTTTGCTTGCTCAGCCTCAACTATTGTGTTTCTGGAACACAGTTAAAGCAGCCAAAGAAAAAGCTAACACAACTACAGGGACCAAGAGCAACTAAACATAGCCTTCCCACCACAATGGTGACTTCAAATGAACCATAAATCATCAACATCTAAACCTCTATTGACGAGTTTTTCTGTAGGCGTCTGACAGAAATAGTCAAGTGTCTCTTATATCTGTGATTAAGAGGCAGCACCAGTGTAATGAGTGGGAAACACTGGCTCCTCACAGCAAGAAGATCCTGGATGAAGTCTGGGCAGACTTTCCTTCAGGTCTGGTTTCTCTCACGATCCAAGATGTGCCAGATTACAGATGCTAAGTTGCCTAAAAATATATCCCTAAAGTGTGAGCTAAGTTTCTTTTATTTTTCAAGATTTTGGAACAAACACACACTGTCTGTGGTTGATTTGCAATTACAAAAGGAATATATGTCACAATAACAATGAGCACATTTGAGCTATTTTCACGCCTTGAGGTTCCATGAAAGAACATCCATATCAGGCGATGCAAGATCCCGTCCGAGCGTCAAAACGAGGCGTCATAAAAGCGTTTATTCTGGCTCCTCAGTGGGCGTCTTTTCGCGTTAGCGCCTCTGGTCAAGAGGCGTTGAAAGGCACTTTGCAAAGTGGAGTATGTTATTAGAATGTTACCACTAAGCTTATTTTTTTAGAATGTTTTTAAAAAGAATGTTATCCTAACTTTAGCAAAAAGAACATTCTAAAGAACAAAAATAAAACTACCGCTAAACATTTCATAGAACAATGTAGTAATGTTCTAAAATTCTAGCTGAGGGATTGGCATAGCCTGAAAGAGGATGACACGCCAAATCCGTGAAGCGCTCCCATATTTTGCAGCTGTAGTCCAAGCCTGCTTCTGGAATTAAGCCATGTAGACATGAAAGCACAACATGCCTAACCCTAAGTTATTAAGGCTGTTTGCATCAATCCAGTGTGTCACAGGACTAGATGCAGCCCCTCCTGCCACGCTTTATTTCCGTTTGTGTTCTCTTGTGTCAAGAAGTGGTGCATACCCAATGTCTATAGGGCCCTGTCAGTTTTCCTTCCAAATCTAGCAAAATTTAGTGAAGTCCTTCACTGCCTCCAGGTCTCCATAGGATCATCTCCTCTTGCTGCGGATCTTGTCAAGTTACATGAGTGCGTACACCCTTGGAAAGACAGCAAAGGGATTTTCAGTTTTCTGCCAACTCTTTTTCTCTCGAACAGCGTAGAGGCCACGCCTTCTTCAGTGCTTGTACACTGTTACCACCGATAAGTCTGCCCACCCTTCCTTCAGCAGATGCTCTCAGATATCCTGGTGGAATTAAGCCATATGTGAACACTTAAGCTTTAACATGCCTAACCCTAAAGTTATTGAGCTGTTTGCATCAATCAGTGTGTCCAGCAAGGTAAGCAGTGGTGAGATAGCCCCTACCACCTTGGTGAGAGCTCGCTGGGACCCGAGGGTACAAATGCCTTGAGCGGTCAGCAGTCTTGTGCTTGCTAAGGCAGCACATATACTAAATTGGATCGATACAGAGAAGATTAGCATGGCCCCTGCGAAAGGATGACACGCCAAATCCGTGAGCGCTCCATATTTTTGCAGCTGTGATCCAGCCTGCTTCACAGGACTAGATGCAGCCCCTCCTGCCACGCTTTATTTCCGTTTGTGTTCTCTTGTGTCAGAAGTGGTGCATACCCAATGTCTATAGGGCCCTGTCAGTTTTCCTTCCAAATCTAGCAAAATTTAGTGAAGTCCTTCACTGCCTCCAGGTCTCCATAGGATCATCTCCTCTTGCTGCGGATCTTGTCAAGTTACATCAGTGCGTACACCCTTGGAAAGACAGCAAAGGGATTTTCAGTTTTCTGCCAACTCTTTTTCTCTCAGCGTAGAGGCCACGCCTTCTTCAGTGCTTGTACACTGTTACCACCGATAAGTCTGCCCACACCCTTCCTTCAGCAGATGCTCTCAGATATCCTGGTGGAATTAAGCCATATGTTAACACTTAAGCTTTAACATGCCTAACCTAAAGTTATTGAGCTGTTTGCATCAATCAGTGTGTCAGCAAGGTAAGCAGTGGTGAGATAG
Source organism: Gobiocypris rarus (assembly GCA_023029165.1). Taxonomy (NCBI): domain Eukaryota; kingdom Metazoa; phylum Chordata; class Actinopteri; order Cypriniformes; family Gobionidae; genus Gobiocypris; species Gobiocypris rarus. The sequence goes on along the minus strand of CM040911.1, from coordinate 11,010,626 downwards.
CCCCTACCACCTTGGTGAGCTCGCTGGGACCGAGGGTACAAATGCCTTGAGCGGTCCAGCAGTCTTGTGCTTGCTAAGGCAGCACATATACTAAAATTGGATCGATACAGAGAAGATTAGCATGGCCCCTGCGAAAGGATGACACGCCAAATCCGTGGCGCTCCATATTTTTGCAGCTGTGATCCAGCCTGCTTCACAGGACTAGATGCAGCCCCTCCTGCCACGCTTTATTTCAGTTTGTGTTCTCTTGTGTCAAGAAGTGGTGCATACCCAATGTCTATAGGGCCCTGTCAGTTTTCCTTCCAAATCTAGCAAAATTTAGTGAAGTCCTTCACTGCCTCCAGGTCTCCATAGGATCATCTCCTCTTGCTGCGGATCTTGTCAAGTTACATAGAAGTGTCCCTTGGAAAGACAGCAAGGGATTTTCAGTTTTCTGCCAACTCTTTTTCTCTCGAAAGAGGCCCACGCCTTCTTCAGTGCTTGTACACTGTTACCACCGATAAGTCTGCCCCACCCTTCCTTCAGCAGATGCTCTCAGATATCCTGGTGGAATTAAGCCATATGTGAACACTTAAGCTTTAACATGCCCTAACCTAAAGTTATTGAGCTGTTTGCATCAATCAGTGTGTCCAGCAAGGTAAGCAGTGGTGAGATAGCCCCTACCACCTTGGTGAGAGCTCGCTGGTACCCGAGGGGGTACAAATGCCTTGAGCGGTCAGCAGTCTTGTGCTTGCTAAGGCAGCACATATACTAAAATTGGATCGATACAGAGAAGATTAGCATGGCCCCTGCGAAAGGATGACACGCCAAATCCGTGAGCGCTCCATATTTTTGCAGCTGTGATCCAGCCTGCTTCACAGGACTAGATGCAGCCCCTCCTGCCACGCTTTATTTCCGTTTGTGTTCTCTTGTGTCAGAAGTGGTGCATACCCAATGTCTATAGGGCCCTGTCAGTTTTCCTTCCAAATCTAGCAAAATTTAGTGAAGTCCTTCACTGCCTCCAGGTCTCCATAGGATCATCTCCTCTTGCTGCGGATCTTGTCCAAGTTACATAGAGTGCGTACACCCTTGGAAAGACAGCAAAGGGATTTTCAGTTTTCTGCCAACTCTTTTTTCTCTCGAAAACGTAGAGGCCACGCCTTCTTCAGTGCTTGTACACTGTTACCACCCGATAAAGTCTGCCCACACCCTTCCTTCAGCAGATGCTCTCAGATATCCTGGTGGAATTAAGCCATATGTGAACACTTAAGCTTTAACATGCCTAGCCTAAAGTTATTGAGCTGTTTGCATCAATCAGTGTGTCCAGCAAGGTAAGCAGTGGTGAGATAGCCCCTACCACCTTGGTGAGAGCTCGCTGGGACCCGAGGGGTACAAATGCCTTGAACGGTCAGCAGTCTTGTGCTTGCTAAGGCAGCACATATACTAAAATTGGATCGATACAGAGAAGATTAGCATGGCCCCTGCGAAAGGATGACACGCCAAATCCGTGAAGCGCTCCATATTTTTGCAGCTGTGATCCAGCCTGCTTCACAGGACTAGATGCAGCCCCTCCTGCCACGCTTTATTTCCGTTTGTGTTCTCTTGTGTCAAGAAGTGGTGCATACCCAATGTCTATAGGGCCCTGTCAGTTTTCCTTCCAAATCTAGCAAAATTTAGTGAAGTCCTTCACTGCCTCCAGGTCTCCATAGGATCATCTCCTCTTGCTGCGGATCTTGTCAAGTTACATCAGTCGTACACCCTTGGAAAGACAGCAAGGGATTTTCAGTTTTCTGCCAACTCTTTTTCTCTCGAAAACGTAGAGCCACGCCTTCTTCAGTGCTTGTACACTGTTACCACGATAAGTCTGCCCACACCCTTCCTTCAGCAGATGCTCTCAGATATCCTGGTGGAATTAAGCCATATGTGAACACTTAAGCTTTAACATGCCCTAACCTAAAGTTATTGAGCTGTTTGCATCAATCAGTGTGTCCAGCAAGGTAAGCAGTGGTGAGATAGCCCCTACCACCTTGGTGAGAGCTCGCTGGGACCGAGGTACAAATGCCTTGAGCAGTCAGCAGTCTTGTGCTTGCTAAGGCAGCACATATACTAAAATTGGATCGATACAGAGAAGATTAGCATGGCCCCTGCGAAAGGATGACACGCAAATCAGTGAAGCGCTCCATATTTTTGCAGCTGTGATCAGCCTGCTTCACAGGACTAGATGCAGCCCCTCCTGCCACGCTTTATTTCCGTTTGTGTTCTCTTGTGTCAGAAGTGGTGCATACCCAATGTCTATAGGGCCCTGTCAGTTTTCCTTCCAAATCTAGCAAAATTTAGTGAAGTCCTTCACTGCCTCCAGGTCTCCATAGGATCATCTCCTCTTGCTGCGGATCTTGTCAAGTTACATAGAGTCGTACACCCTTGGAAAGACAGCAAAGGGATTTTCAGTTTTCTGCCAACTCTTTTCTCTCAGCGTAGAGGCCACGCCTTCTTCAGTGCTTGTACACTGTTACCACCGATAAGTCTGCCCACACCCTTCCTTCAGCAGATGCTCTCAGATATCCTGGTGGAATTAAGCCATATGTGAACACTTAAGCTTTAACATGCCTAGCCCTAAAGTTATTGAGCTGTTTGCATCAATCAGTGTGTCCAGCAAGGTAAGCAGTGGTGAGATAGCCCCTACCACCTTGGTGAGAGCTCGCTGGGACCCGAGGGTACAAATGCCTTGAGCAGTCAGCAGTCTTGTGCTTGCTAAGGCAGCACATATACTAAAATTGGATCGATACAGAGAAGATTAGCATGGCCCCTGCGAAAGGATGACACGCCAAATCCGTGGGCGCTCCATATTTTGCAGCTGTGATCAGCCTGCTTCACAGGACTAGATGCAGCCCCTCCTGCCACGCTTTATTTCCGTTTGTGTTCTCTTGTGTCAAGAAGTGGTGCATACCCAATGTCTATAGGGCCCTGTCAGTTTTCCTTCCAAATCGAGCAAAATTTAGTGAAGTCCTTCACTGCCTCCAGGTCTCCATAGGATCATCTCCTCTTGCTGCGGATCTTGTCAAGTTACATAGAGTCGTACACCCTTGGAAAGACAGCAAGGGATTTTCAGTTTTCTGCCAACTCTTTTTCTCTCAGCGTAGAGACGCCTTCTTCAGTGCTTGTACACTGTTACCACCGATAAGTCTGCCCACACCCTTCCTTCAGCAGATGCTCTCAGATATCCTGGTGGAATTAAGCCATATGTGAACACTTAAGCTTTAACATGCCTAACCCTAAAGTTATTGAGCTGTTTGCATCAATCAGTGTGTCCAGCAAGGTAAGCAGTGGTGAGATAGCCCCTACCACCTTGGTGAGAGCTCGCTGGGACCGAGGGGTACAAATGCCTTGAGCAGTCAGCAGTCTTGTGCTTGCTAAGGCAGCACATATACTAAAATTGGATCGATACAGAAGATTAGCATGGCCCCTGCGAAAGGATGACACGCAAATCCGTGAAGCGCTCCATATTTTTGCAGCTGTGATCCAGCCTGCTTCACAGGACTAGATGCAGCCCCTCCTGCCACGCTTTATTTCCGTTTGTGTTCTCTTGTGTCAGAAGTGGTGCATACCCAATGTCTATAGGGCCCTGTCAGTTTTCCTTCCAAATCTGAGCAAAATTTAGTGAAGTCCTTCACTGCCTCCAGGTCTCCATAGGATCATCTCCTCTTGCTGCGGATCTTGTCAAGTTACATAGAGTCGTACACCCTTGGAAAGACAGCAAAGGATTTTCAGTTTTTCTGCCAACTCTTTTTTCTCTCGAACACGTAGAGGCCACGCCTTCTTCAGTGCTTGTACACTGTTACCACCGATAAGTCTGCCCACACCCTTCCTTCAGCAGATGCTCTCAGATATCCTGGTGGAATTAAGCCATATGTGAACACTTAAGCTTTAACATGCCCTAGCCCTAAAGTTATTGAGCTGTTTGCATCAATCAGTGTGTCCAGCAAGGTAAGCAGTGGTGAGATAGCCCCTACCACCTTGGTGAGAGCTCGCTGGGACCGAGGGTACAAATGCCTTGACGGTCAGCAGTCTTGTGCTTGCTAAGGCAGCACATATACTAAAATTGGATCGATACAGAGAAGATTAGCATGGCCCCTGCGAAAGGATGACACGCCAAATCCATTGAGCGCTCCATATTTTTGCAGCTGTGATCAGCCTGCTTCACAGGACTAGATGCAGCCCCTCCTGCCACGCTTTATTTCCGTTTGTGTTCTCTTGTGTCAGAAGTGGTGCATACCCAATGTCTATAGGGCCCTGTCAGTTTTCCTTCCAAATCTAGCAAAATTTAGTAGAAGTCCTTCACTGCCTCCAGGTCTCCATAGGATCATCTCCTCTTGCTGCGGATCTTGTCAAGTTACATAGAGTCGTACACCCTTGGAAAGACAGCAAGGGATTTTCAGTTTTTCTGCCAACTCTTTTTCTCTCAGCGTAGAGGCCACGCCTTCTTCAGTGCTTGTACACTGTTACCACCGATAAGTCTGCCCACACCCTTCCTTCAGCAGATGCTCTCAGATATCCTGGTGGAATTAAGCCATATGTGAACACTTAAGCTTTAACATGCCTAACCCTAAAGTTATTGAGCTGTTTGCATCAATCAGTGTGTCCAGCAAGGTAAGCAGTGGTGAGATAGCCCTACCACCTTGGTGAGAGCTCGCTGGGACCGAGGGGTACAAATGCCTTGAGCGGTCAGCAGTCTTGTGCTTGCTAAGGCAGCACATATACTAAAATTGGATCGATACAGAGAAGATTAGCATGGCCCCTGCGAAAGGATGACGCCAAATCCGTGAAGCGCTCCATATTTTGCAGCTGTGATCCAGCCTGCTTCACAGGACTAGATGCAGCCCCTCCTGCCACGCTTTATTTCCGTTTGTGTTCTCTTGTGTCAAGAAGTGGTGCATACCCAATGTCTATAGGGCCCTGTCAGTTTTCCTTCCAAATCGAGCAAAATTTAGTGAAGTCCTTCACTGCCTCCAGGTCTCCATAGGATCATCTCCTCTTGCTGCGGATCTTGTCAAGTTACATGAGTCGTACACCCTTGGAAAGACAGCAAGGGATTTTCAGTTTTCTGCCAACTCTTTTTCTCTCGAAAACGTAGACGCCTTCTTCAGTGCTTGTACACTGTTACCACCCGATAAGTCTGCCCACACCCTTCCTTCAGCAGATGCTCTCAGATATCCTGGTGGAATTAAGCCATATGTGAACACTTAAGCTTTAACATGCCTAACCTAAAGTTATTGAGCTGTTTGCATCAATCAGTGTGTCCAGCAAGGTAAGCAGTGGTGAGATAGCCCCTACCACCTTGGTGAGAGCTCGCTGGGACCGAGGGTACAAATGCCTTGAGCGGTCAGCAGTCTTGTGCTTGCTAAGGCAGCACATATACTAAAATTGGATCGATACAGAGAAGATTAGCATGGCCCCTGGAAAGGATGACACGCCAAATCCGTGAAGCGCTCCATATTTTGCAGCTGTGATCCAGCCTGCTTCACAGGACTAGATGCAGCCCCTCCTGCCACGCTTTATTTCCGTTTGTGTTCTCTTGTGTCAAGAAGTGGTGCATACCCAATGTCTATAGGGCCCTGTCAGTTTTCCTTCCAAATCTAGCAAAATTTAGTGAAGTCCTTCACTGCCTCCAGGTCTCCATAGGATCATCTCCTCTTGCTGCGGATCTTGTCAAGTTACATCAGTCGTACACCCTTGGAAAGACAGCAAGGGATTTTCAGTTTTCTGCCAACTCTTTTCTCTCAGCGTAGAGGCCACGCCTTCTTCAGTGCTTGTACACTGTTACCACCCGATAAGTCTGCCCACACCCTTCCTTCAGCAGATGCTCTCAGATATCCTGGTGGAATTAAGCCATATGTGAACACTTAAGCTTTAACATGCCCTAACCTAAAGTTATTGAGCTGTTTGCATCAATCAGTGTGTCCAGCAAGGTAAGCAGTGGTGAGATAGCCCCTACCACCTTGGTGAGAGCTCGCTGGGACCCGAGGGTACAAATGCTTGAGCGGTCAGCAGTCTTGTGCTTGCTAAGGCAGCACATATACTAAAATTGGATCGATACAGAGAAGATTAGCATGGCCCCTGCGAAAGGATGACACGCAAATCCGTGAAGCGCTCCATATTTTTGCAGCTGTGATCAGCCTGCTTCACAGGACTAGATGCAGCCCCTCCTGCCACGCTTTATTTCCGTTTGTGTTCTCTTGTGTCAAGAAGTGGTGCATACCCAATGTCTATAGGGCCCTGTCAGTTTTCCTTCCAAATCTAGCAAAATTTAGTAGAAGTCCTTCACTGCCTCCAGGTCTCCATAGGATCATCTCCTCTTGCTGCGGATCTTGTCAAGTTACATAGTGCGTACACCCTTGGAAAGACAGCAAGGGATTTTCAGTTTTTCTGCCAACTCTTTTTTCTCTCGAACACGTAGAGGCCACGCCTTCTTCAGTGCTTGTACACTGTTACCACCGATAAGTCTGCCCACACCCTTCCTTCAGCAGATGCTCTCAGATATCCTGGTGGAATTAAGCCATATGTGAACACTTAAGCTTTAACATGCCTAACCTAAAGTTATTGAGCTGTTTGCATCAATCAGTGTGTCCAGCAAGGTAAGCAGTGGTGAGATAGCCCCTACCACCTTGGTGAGAGCTCGCTGGGACCGAGGTACAAATGCCTTGAACGGTCAGCAGTCTTGTGCTTGCTAAGGCAGCACATATACTAAAATTGGATCGATACAGAGAAGATTAGCATGGCCCCTGCGAAAGGATGACACGCCAAATCCGTGAGGCGCTCCATATTTTTGCAGCTGTGATCCAGCCTGCTTCACAGGACTAGATGCAGCCCCTCCTGCCACGCTTTATTTCCGTTTGTGTTCTCTTGTGTCAGAAGTGGTGCATACCCAATGTCTATAGGGCCCTGTCAGTTTTCCTTCTAGCAAAATTTAGTGAAGTCCTTCACTGCCTCCAGGTCTCCATAGGATCATCTCCTCTTGCTGCGGATCTTGTCAAGTTACATAGAGTGCGTACACCCTTGGAAAGACAGCAAGGGATTTTCAGTTTTTTCTGCCAACTCTTTTTTCTCTCGAAAACGTAGAGGCCACGCCTTCTTCAGTGCTTGTACACTGTTACCACGATAAGTCTGCCCACACCCTTCCTTCAGCAGATGCTCTCAGATATCCTGGTGGAATTAAGCCATATGTGAACACTTAGCTTTAACATGCCCCTAGCCTAAAGTTATTGAGCTGTTTGCATCAATCAGTGTGTCCAGCAAGGTAAGCAGTGGTGAGATAGCCCCTACCACCTTGGTGAGAGCTCGCTGGGACCGAGTACAAATGCCTTGAGCAGTCAGCAGTCTTGTGCTTGCTAAGGCAGCACATATACTAAAATTGGATCGATACAGAGAAGATTAGCATGGCCCCTGCGAAAGGATGACCTCGAAATCCGTGGCGCTCCATATTTTGCAGCTGTGATCCAGCCTGCTTCACAGGACTAGATGCAGCCCCTCCTGCCACGCTTTATTTCCGTTTGTGTTCTCTTGTGTCAAGAAGTGGTGCATACCCAATGTCTATAGGGCCCTGTCAGTTTTCCTTCCAAATCTAGCAAAATTTGGTGAAGTCCTTCACTGCCTCCAGGTCTCCATAGGATCATCTCCTCTTGCTGCGGATCTTGTCAAGTTACATCAGTCGTACACCCTTGGAAAGACAGCAAAGGGATTTTCATTTTTTTCTGCCAACTCTTTTTTCTCTCGAAAACGTAGAGGCCACGCCTTCTTCAGTGCTTGTACACTGTTACCACCGATAAGTCTGCCCACACCCTTCCTTCAGCAGATGCTCTCAGATATCCTGGTGGAATTAAGCCATATGTTAACACTTAAGCTTTAACATGCCCTAGCCCTAAAGTTATTGAGCTGTTTGCATCAATCAGTGTGTCCAGCAAGGTAAGCAGTGGTGAGATAGCCCCTACCACCTTGGTGAGAGCTCGCTGGGACCGAGGGGGTACAAATGCCTTGAACGGTCAGCAGTCTTGTGCTTGCTAAGGCAGCACATATACTAAAATTGGATCGATACAGAGAAGATTAGCATGGCCCCTGCGAAAGGATGACACGCCAAATCCGTGAGCGCTCCATATTTTTGCAGCTGTGATCAGCCTGCTTCACAGGACTAGATGCAGCCCCTCCTGCCACGCTTTATTTCCGTTTGTGTTCTCTTGTGTCAAGAAGTGGTGCATACCCAATGTCTATAGGGCCCTGTCAGTTTTCCTTCCAAATCTAGCAAAATTTAGTGAAGTCCTTCACTGCCTCCAGGTCTCCATAGGATCATCTCCTCTTGCTGCGGATCTTGTCAAGTTACATGAGTCGTACACCCTTGGAAAGACAGCAAGGGATTTTCAGTTTTCTGCCAACTCTTTTTCTCTCGAGCGTAGAGGCCACGCCTTCTTCAGTGCTTGTACACTGTTACCACCGATAAGTCTGCCACACCCTTCCTTCAGCAGATGCTCTCAGATATCCTGGTGGAATTAAGCCATATGTTAACACTTAAGCTTTAACATGCCCTAGCCCTAAAGTTATTGAGCTGTTTGCATCAATCAGTGTGTCAGCAAGGTAAGCAGTGGTGAGATAGCCCCTACCACCTTGGTGAGAGCTCGCTGGGACCGAGGGTACAAATGCCTTGAACGGTCAGCAGTCTTGTGCTTGCTAAGGCAGCACATATACTAAAATTGGATCGATACAGAGAAGATTAGCATGGCCCCTGCGAAAGGATGACACGCCAAATCCGTGAAGCGCTCCATATTTTTGCAGCTGTGATCAGCCTGCTTCACAGGACTAGATGCAGCCCCTCCTGCCACGCTTTATTTCCGTTTGTGTTCTCTTGTGTCAGAAGTGGTGCATACCCAATGTCTATAGGGCCCTGTCAGTTTTCCTTCCAAATCTAGCAAAATTTAGTGAAGTCCTTCACTGCCTCCAGGTCTCCATAGGATCATCTCCTCTTGCTGCGGATCTTGTCAAGTTACATCAGTCGTACACCCTTGGAAAGACAGCAAGGGATTTTCAGTTTTCTGCCAACTCTTTTTCTCTCGAAAGCGTAGAGGCCACGCCTTCTTCAGTGCTTGTACACTGTTACCACCGATAAGTCTGCCCACCCTTCCTTCAGCAGATGCTCTCAGATATCCTGGTGGAATTAAGCCATATGTTAACACTTAAGCTTTAACATGCCCTAGCCCTAAAGTTATTGAGCTGTTTGCATCAATCAGTGTGTCCAGCAAGGTAAGCAGTGGTGAGATAGCCCCTACCACCTTGGTGAGAGCTCGCTGGGACCCGGGGGTACAAATGCCTTGAACGGTCAGCAGTCTTGTGCTTGCTAAGGCAGCACATATACTAAAATTGGATCGATACAGAAGATTAGCATGGCCCCTGCGAAAGGATGACACGCCAAATCCGTGGCGCTCCATATTTTGCAGCTGTGATCCAGCCTGCTTCACAGGACTAGATGCAGCCCCTCCTGCCACGCTTTATTTCCGTTTGTGTTCTCTTGTGTCAAGAAGTGGTGCATACCCAATGTCTATAGGGCCCTGTCAGTTTTCCTTCCAAATCTAGCAAAATTTGGTAGAGTCCTTCACTGCCTCCAGGTCTCCATAGGATCATCTCCTCTTGCTGCGGATCTTGTCAAGTTACATCGAGTCGTACACCCTTGGAAAGACAGCAAAGGGATTTTCAGTTTTTCTGCCAACTCTTTTTTCTCTCGAAAACGTAGAGGCCACGCCTTCTTCAGTGCTTGTACACTGTTACCACCGATAAGTCTGCCCACACCCTTCCTTCAGCAGATGCTCTCAGATATCCTGGTGGAATTAAGCCATATGTGAACACTTAAGCTTTAACATGCCTAACCCTAAAGTTATTGAGCTGTTTGCATCAATCAGTGTGTCCAGCAAGGTAAGCAGTGGTGAGATAGCCCCTACCACCTTGGTGAGAGCTCGCTGGGACCCGAGGGTACAAATGCCTTGAACGGTCAGCAGTCTTGTGCTTGCTAAGGCAGCACATATACTAAAATTGGATCGATACAGAGAAGATTAGCATGGCCCCTGCGAAAGGATGACACGCCAAATCCGTGAAGCGCTCCATATTTTTGCAGCTGTGATCCAGCCTGCTTCACAGGACTAGATGCAGCCCCTCCTGCCACGCTTTATTTCCGTTTGTGTTCTCTTGTGTCAAGAAGTGGTGCATACCCAATGTCTATAGGGCCCTGTCAGTTTTCCTTCCAAATCGAGCAAAATTTAGTAGAAGTCCTTCACTGCCTCCAGGTCTCCATAGGATCATCTCCTCTTGCTGCGGATCTTGTCAAGTTACATCAGTCGTACACCCTTGGAAAGACAGCAAAGGGATTTTCAGTTTTCAGCCAACTCTTTTTCTCTCAGCGTAGAGGCCACGCCTTCTTCAGTGCTTGTACACTGTTACCACCGATAAGTCTGCCCACACCCTTCCTTCAGCAGATGCTCTCAGATATCCTGGTGGAATTAAGCCATATGTGAACACTTAAGCTTTAACATGCCTAACCCTAAAGTTATTGAGCTGTTTGCATCAATCAGTGTGTCCAGCAAGGTAAGCAGTGGTGAGATAGCCCCTACCACCTTGGTGAGAGCTCGCTGGGACCGAGGGTACAAATGCCTTGAGCGGTCAGCAGTCTTGTGCTTGCTAAGGCAGCACATATACTAAAATTGGATCGATACAGAGAAGATTAGCATGGCCCCTGCGAAAGGATGACACGCAAATCCGTGAGCGCTCCATATTTTTGCAGCTGTGATCAGCCTGCTTCACAGGACTAGATGCAGCCCCTCCTGCCACGCTTTATTTCCGTTTGTGTTCTCTTGTGTCAGAAGTGGTGCATACCCAATGTCTATAGGGCCCTGTCAGTTTTCCTTCCAAATCTAGCAAAATTTAGTGAAGTCCTTCACTGCCTCCAGGTCTCCATAGGATCATCTCCTCTTGCTGCGGATCTTGTCAAGTTACATAAGTCGTACACCCTTGGAAAGACAGCAAGGGATTTTCAGTTTTTCTGCCAACTCTTTTCTCTCAAGCGTAGAGGCCACGCCTTCTTCAGTGCTTGTACACTGTTACCACCGATAAGTCTGCCCACACCCTTCAGCAGATGCTCTCAGATATCCTGGTGGAATTAAGCCATATGTGAACACTTAAGCTTTAACATGCCTAACCTAAAGTTATTGAGCTGTTTGCATCAATCAGTGTGTCCAGCAAGGTAAGCAGTGGTGAGATAGCCCCTACCACCTTGGTGAGAGCTCGCTGGGACCGAGGGTACAAATGCCTTGAGCGGTCAGCAGTCTTGTGCTTGCTAAGGCAGCACATATACTAAAATTGGATCGATACAGAGAAGATTAGCATGGCCCCTGCGAAAGGATGACCAAATCCGTGAGCGCTCCATATTTTGCAGCTGTGATCAGCCTGCTTCACAGGACTAGATGCAGCCCCTCCTGCCACGCTTTATTTCCGTTTGTGTTCTCTTGTGTCAGAAGTGGTGCATACCCAATGTCTATAGGGCCCTGTCAGTTTTCCTTCCAAATCTAGCAAAATTTGGTAGAAGTCCTTCACTGCCTCCAGGTCTCCATAGGATCATCTCCTCTTGCTGCGGATCTTGTCAAGTTACATCAGTCGTACACCCTTGGAAAGACAGCAAGGGATTTTCAGTTTTTCAGCCAACTCTTTTTCTCTCAGCGTAGAGGCCACGCCTTCTTCAGTGCTTGTACACTGTTACCACCGATAAGTCTGCCCACACCCTTCCTTCAGCAGATGCTCTCAGATATCCTGGTGGAATTAAGCCATATGTGAACACTTAAGCTTTAACATGCCTAACCCTAAAGTTATTGAGCTGTTTGCATCAATCAGTGTGTCCAGCAAGGTAAGCAGTGGTGAGATAGCCCCTACCACCTTGGTGAGAGCTCGCTGGGACCGAGGGTACAAATGCCTTGAGCGGTCAGCAGTCTTGTGCTTGCTAAGGCAGCACATATACTAAAATTGGATCGATACAGAGAAGATTAGCATGGCCCCTGCGAAAGGATGACACGCCAAATCCGTGAAGCGCTCCATATTTTGCAGCTGTGATCCAGCCTGCTTCACAGGACTAGATGCAGCCCCTCCTGCCACGCTTTATTTCCGTTTGTGTTCTCTTGTGTCAGAAGTGGTGCATACCCAATGTCTATAGGGCCCTGTCAGTTTTCCTTCCAAATCTAGCAAAATTTGGTAGAGTCCTTCACTGCCTCCAGGTCTCCATAGGATCATCTCCTCTTGCTGCGGATCTTGTCAAGTTACATAGTCGTACACCTTGGAAAGACAGCAAAGGGATTTTCATTTTTCTGCCAACTCTTTTTTCTCTCGAAAACGTAGAGGCCACGCCTTCTTCAGTGCTTGTACACTGTTACCACCGATAAGTCTGCCCACACCCTTCCTTCAGCAGATGCTCTCAGATATCCTGGTGGAATTAAGCCATATGTGAACACTTAGCTTTAACATGCCTAGCCCTAAAGTTATTGAGCTGTTTGCATCAATCAGTGTGTCCAGCAAGGTAAGCAGTGGTGAGATAGCCCCTACCACCTTGGTGAGAGCTCGCTGGGACCGAGGGGGTACAAATGCCTTGAACGGTCAGCAGTCTTGTGCTTGCTAAGGCAGCACATATACTAAAATTGGATCGATACAGAGAAGATTAGCATGGCCCCTGCGAAAGGATGACACGCAAATCCGTGAAGCGCTCCATATTTTTGCAGCTGTGATCCAGCCTGCTTCACAGGACTAGATGCAGCCCCTCCTGCCACGCTTTATTTCCGTTTGTGTTCTCTTGTGTCAAGAAGTGGTGCATACCCAATGTCTATAGGGCCCTGTCAGTTTTCCTTCCAAATCTAGCAAAATTTAGTGAAGTCCTTCACTGCCTCCAGGTCTCCATAGGATCATCTCCTCTTGCTGCGGATCTTGTCAAGTTACATAGAGTCGTACACCCTTGGAAAGACAGCAAGGGATTTTCAGTTTTCTGCCAACTCTTTTTTCTCTCGAAAACGTAGAGGCCACGCCTTCTTCAGTGCTTGTACACTGTTACCACCGATAAGTCTGCCCACACCCTTCCTTCAGCAGATGCTCTCAGATATCCTGGTGGAATTAAGCCATATGTGAACACTTAAGCTTTAACATGCCTAGCCTAAAGTTATTGAGCTGTTTGCATCAATCAGTGTGTCCAGCAAGGTAAGCAGTGGTGAGATAGCCCCTACCACCTTGGTGAGAGCTCGCTGGGACCGAGAGGTACAAATGCCTTGAGCGGTCCAGCAGTCTTGTGCTTGCTAAGGCAGCACATATACTAAAATTGGATCGATACAGAGAAGATTAGCATGGCCCCTGCGAAAGGATGACACGCAAATCCGTGAAGCGCTCCATATTTTTGCAGCTGTGATCCAGCCTGCTTCACAGGACTAGATGCAGCCCCTCCTGCCACGCTTTATTTCCGTTTGTGTTCTCTTGTGTCAAGAAGTGGTGCATACCCAATGTCTATAGGGCCCTGTCAGTTTTCCTTCCAAATCTAGCAAAATTTAGTGAAGTCCTTCACTGCCTCCAGGTCTCCATAGGATCATCTCCTCTTGCTGCGGATCTTGTCAAGTTACATGAGTCGTACACCCTTGGAAAGACAGCAAGGGATTTTCAGTTTTCTGCCAACTCTTTTTCTCTCCGTAGAGGCCACGCCTTCTTCAGTGCTTGTACACTGTTACCACCGATAAGTCTGCCCACACCCTTCCTTCAGCAGATGCTCTCAGATATCCTGGTGGAATTAAGCCATATGTGAACACTTAAGCTTTAACATGCCTTAGCCCTAAAGTTATTGAGCTGTTTGCATCAATCAGTGTGTCCAGCAAGGTAAGCAGTGGTGAGATAGCCCCTACCACCTTGGTGAGAGCTCGCTGGGACCGAGGGTACAAATGCCTTGAGCAGTCAGCAGTCTTGTGCTTGCTAAGGCAGCACATATACTAAAATTGGATCGATACAGAGAAGATTAGCATGGCCCCTGCGAAAGGATGACACGCCAAATCCGTGAAGCGCTCCATATTTTTGCAGCTGTGATCAGCCTGCTTCACAGGACTAGATGCAGCCCCTCCTGCCACGCTTTATTTCCGTTTGTGTTCTCTTGTGTCAAGAAGTGGTGCATACCCAATGTCTATAGGGCCCTGTCAGTTTTCCTTCCAAATCTAGCAAAATTTAGTGAAGTCCTTCACTGCCTCCAGGTCTCCATAGGATCATCTCCTCTTGCTGCGGATCTTGTCAAGTTACATCAGTCGTACACCCTTGGAAAGACAGCAAAGGGATTTTCAGTTTTCTGCCAACTCTTTTTCTCTCAGCGTAGAGGCCACGCCTTCTTCAGTGCTTGTACACTGTTACCACCGATAAGTCTGCCCACACCCTTCCTTCAGCAGATGCTCTCAGATATCCTGGTGGAATTAAGCCATATGTGAACACTTAAGCTTTAACATGCCTAACCTAAAGTTATTGAGCTGTTTGCATCAATCAGTGTGTCCAGCAAGGTAAGCAGTGGTGAGATAGCCCCTACCACCTTGGTGAGAGCTCGCTGGGACCGAGGGTACAAATGCCTTGAGCGGTCAGCAGTCTTGTGCTTGCTAAGGCAGCACATATACTAAAATTGGATCGATACAGAGAAGATTAGCATGGCCCCTGCGAAAGGATGACACGCCAAATCCGTGAGCGCTCCATATTTTGCAGCTGTGATCCAGCCTGCTTCACAGGACTAGATGCAGCCCCTCCTGCCACGCTTTATTTCCGTTTGTGTTCTCTTGTGTCAAGAAGTGGTGCATACCCAATGTCTATAGGGCCCTGTCAGTTTTCCTTCCAAATCGAGCAAAATTTAGTGAAGTCCTTCACTGCCTCCAGGTCTCCATAGGATCATCTCCTCTTGCTGCGGATCTTGTCAAGTTACATAGAGTCGTACACCCTTGGAAAGACAGCAAGGGATTTTCAGTTTTTCAGCCAACTCTTTTCTCTCGAAAACGTAGAGGCCACGCCTTCTTCAGTGCTTGTACACTGTTACCACCGATAAGTCTGCCCACCCTTCCTTCAGCAGATGCTCTCAGATATCCTGGTGGAATTAAGCCATATGAACACTTAAGCTTTAACATGCCTAACCCTAAAGTTATTGAGCTGTTTGCATCAATCAGTGTGTCCAGCAAGGTAAGCAGTGGTGAGATAGCCCCTACCACCTTGGTGAGAGCTCGCTGGGACCGAGGGGTACAAATGCCTTGAACGGTCAGCAGTCTTGTGCTTGCTAAGGCAGCACATATACTAAAATTGGATCGATACAGAGAAGATTAGCATGGCCCCTGCGAAAGGATGACACGCAAATCCGTGAAGCGCTCCATATTTTTGCAGCTGTGATCCAGCCTGCTTCACAGGACTAGATGCAGCCCCTCCTGCCACGCTTTATTTCCGTTTGTGTTCTCTTGTGTCAAGTGGTGCATACCCAATGTCTATAGGGCCCTGTCAGTTTTCCTTCCAAATCGAGCAAAATTTAGTAGAAGTCCTTCACTGCCTCCAGGTCTCCATAGGATCATCTCCTCTTGCTGCGGATCTTGTCAAGTTACATCAGTCGTACACCCTTGGAAAGACAGCAAGGGATTTTCAGTTTTTCTGCCAACTCTTTTTTCTCTCGAAAACGTAGAGGCCACGCCTTCTTCAGTGCTTGTACACTGTTACCACCGATAAGTCTGCCACACCCTTCCTTCAGCAGATGCTCTCAGATATCCTGGTGGAATTAAGCCATATGTGAACACTTAGCTTTAACATGCCTAACCTAAAGTTATTGAGCTGTTTGCATCAATCAGTGTGTCCAGCAAGGTAAGCAGTGGTGAGATAGCCCCTACCACCTTGGTGAGAGCTCGCTGGGACCGAGGGTACAAATGCCTTGAACGGTCAGCAGTCTTGTGCTTGCTAAGGCAGCACATATACTAAAATTGGATCGATACAGAGAAGATTAGCATGGCCCCTGCGAAAGGATGACCATAAATCCGTGAAGCGCTCCATATTTTTGCAGCTGTGATCAGCCTGCTTCACAGGACTAGATGCAGCCCCTCCTGCCGCTTTATTTCCGTTTGTGTTCTCTTGTGTCAAGAAGTGGTGCATACCCAATGTCTATAGGGCCCTGTCAGTTTTCCTTCCAAATCTAGCAAAATTTAGTGAAGTCCTTCACTGCCTCCAGGTCTCCATAGGATCATCTCCTCTTGCTGCGGATCTTGTCAAGTTACATAGAGTCGTACACCCTTGGAAAGACAGCAAGGGATTTTCAGTTTTCTGCCAACTCTTTTTCTCTCGCACGTAGAGGCCACGCCTTCTTCAGTGCTTGTACACTGTTACCACCGATAAGTCTGCCCACACCCTTCCTTCAGCAGATGCTCTCAGATATCCTGGTGGAATTAAGCCATATGTGAACACTTAAGCTTTAACATGCCTAACCTAAAGTTATTGAGCTGTTTGCATCAATCAGTGTGTCCAGCAAGGTAAGCAGTGGTGAGATAGCCCCTACCACCTTGGTGAGAGCTCGCTGGGACCGAGGGGTACAAATGCCTTGAGCAGTCAGCAGTCTTGTGCTTGCTAAGGCAGCACATATACTAAAATTGGATCGATACAGAGAAGATTAGCATGGCCCCTGCGAAAGGATGACACGCAAATCCGTGGCGCTCCATATTTTTGCAGCTGTGATCAGCCTGCTTCACAGGACTAGATGCAGCCCCGATGCCACGCTTTATTTCCGTTTGTGTTCTCTTGTGTCAAGAAGTGGTGCATACCCAATGTCTATAGGGCCCTGTCAGTTTTCCTTCCAAATCTAGCAAAATTTAGTGAAGTCCTTCACTGCCTCCAGGTCTCCATAGGATCATCTCCTCTTGCTGCGGATCTTGTCAAGTTACATAGTGCGTACACCCTTGGAAAGACAGCAAGGGATTTTCAGTTTTCTGCCAACTCTTTTTCTCTCGAAGCGTAGAGGCCACGCCTTCTTCAGTGCTTGTACACTGTTACCACCGATAAGTCTGCCACACCTTCCTTCAGCAGATGCTCTCAGATATCCTGGTGGAATTAAGCCATATGTGAACACTTAAGCTTTAACATGCCCTAACCTAAAGTTATTGAGCTGTTTGCATCAATCAGTGTGTCCAGCAAGGTAAGCAGTGGTGAGATAGCCCCTACCACCTTGGTGAGAGCTCGCTGGGACCGAGGGTACAAATGCATGAGCGGTCAGCAGTCTTGTGCTTGCTAAGGCAGCACATATACTAAAATTGGATCGATACAGAGAAGATTAGCATGGCCCCTGCGAAAGGATGACACGCAAATCCGTGAGGCGCTCCATATTTTTGCAGCTGTGATCCAGCCTGCTTCACAGGACTAGATGCAGCCCCTCCTGCCACGCTTTATTTCCGTTTGTGTTCTCTTGTGTCAAGAAGTGGTGCATACCCAATGTCTATAGGGCCCTGTCAGTTTTCCTTCCAAATCTAGCAAAATTTAGTGAAGTCCTTCACTGCCTCCAGGTCTCCATAGGATCATCTCCTCTTGCTGCGGATCTTGTCAAGTTACATAGAGTGCGTACACCCTTGGAAAGACAGCAAGGGATTTTCAGTTTTTCTGCCAACTCTTTTTTCTCTCGAAAACGTAGAGGCCACGCCTTCTTCAGTGCTTGTACACTGTTACCACCGATAAGTCTGCCCACACCCTTCCTTCAGCAGATGCTCTCAGATATCCTGGTGGAATTAAGCCATATGTGAACACTTAAGCTTTAACATGCCCTAGCCCTAAAGTTATTGAGCTGTTTGCATCAATCAGTGTGTCCAGCAAGGTAAGCAGTGGTGAGATAGCCCCTACCACCTTGGTGAGAGCTCGCTGGGACCGAGGGTACAAATGCCTTGAGCGGTCAGCAGTCTTGCTTGCTAAGGCAGCACATATACTAAAATTGGATCGATACAGAGAAGATTAGCATGGCCCCTGCGAAAGGATGACACGCAAATCCGTGAAGCGCTCCATATTTTTGCAGCTGTGATCCAGCCTGCTTCACAGGACTAGATGCAGCCCCTCCTGCCACGCTTTATTTCCGTTTGTGTTCTCTTGTGTCAAGAAGTGGTGCATACCCAATGTCTATAGGGCCCTGTCAGTTTTCCTTCCAAATCGAGCAAAATTTGGTAGTCCTTCACTGCCTCCAGGTCTCCATAGGATCATCTCCTCTTGCTGCGGATCTTGTCAAGTTACATCAGTGCGTACACCCTTGGAAAGACAGCAAAGGGATTTTCAGTTTTCTGCCAACTCTTTTTCTCTCGAAAGCGTAGAGCCACGCCTTCTTCAGTGCTTGTACACTGTTACCACCGATAAGTCTGCCCACCCTTCCTTCAGCAGATGCTCTCAGATATCCTGGTGGAATTAAGCCATATGTGAACACTTAAGCTTTAACATGCCTAACCCTAAAGTTATTGAGCTGTTTGCATCAATCAGTGTGTCCAGCAAGGTAAGCAGTGGTGAGATAGCCCCTACCACCTTGGTGAGAGCTCGCTGGGACCCGAGGGGTACAAATGCCTTGAACGGTCAGCAGTCTTGTGCTTGCTAAGGCAGCACATATACTAAAATTGGATCGATACAGAGAAGATTAGCATGGCCCCTGCGAAAGGATGACACGCCAAATCCGTGAAGCGCTCCATATTTTTGCAGCTGTGATCCAGCCTGCTTCACAGGACTAGATGCAGCCCCTCCTGCCACGCTTTATTTCCGTTTGTGTTCTCTTGTGTCAGAAGTGGTGCATACCCAATGTCTATAGGGCCCTGTCAGTTTTCCTTCCAAATCGAGCAAAATTTAGTGAAGTCCTTCACTGCCTCCAGGTCTCCATAGGATCATCTCCTCTTGCTGCGGATCTTGTCAAGTTACATAGGTCGTACACCCTTGGAAAGACAGCAAGGGATTTTCAGTTTTCTGCCAACTCTTTTTCTCAGCGTAGAGGCCACGCCTTCTTCAGTGCTTGTACACTGTTACCACCGATAAGTCTGCCCACACCCCTTCAGCAGATGCTCTCAGATATCCTGGTGGAATTAAGCCATATGTGAACACTTAGCTTTAACATGCCTAGCCTAAAGTTATTGAGCTGTTTGCATCAATCAGTGTGTCCAGCAAGGTAAGCAGTGGTGAGATAGCCCCTACCACCTTGGTGAGAGCTCGCTGGGACCGAGGGGTACAAATGCCTTGAGCAGTCAGCAGTCTTGTGCTTGCTAAGGCAGCACATATACTAAAATTGGATCGATACAGAGAAGATTAGCATGGCCCCTGCGAAAGGATGACACGCAAATCCGTGAAGCGCTCCATATTTTTGCAGCTGTGATCCAGCCTGCTTCACAGGACTAGATGCAGCCCCTCCTTTATTTCCGTTTGTGTTCTCTTGTGTCAAGAAGTGGTGCATACCCAATGTCTATAGGGCCCTGTCAGTTTTCCTTCCAAATCGAGCAAAATTTAGTGAAGTCCTTCACTGCCTCCAGGTCTCCATAGGATCATCTCCTCTTGCTGCGGATCTTGTCAAGTTACATAGAGTGCGTACACCCTTGGAAAGACAGCAAGGGATTTTCAGTTTTCTGCCAACTCTTTTTCTCTCGTAGAGGCCACGCCTTCTTCAGTGCTTGTACACTGTTACCACCGATAAGTCTGCCCACACCCTTCCTTCAGCAGATGCTCTCAGATATCCTGGTGGAATTAAGCCATATGTGAACACTTAGCTTTAACATGCCTAACCCTAAAGTTATTGAGCTGTTTGCATCAATCAGTGTGTCCAGCAAGGTAAGCAGTGGTGAGATAGCCCCTACCACCTTGGTGAGAGCTCGCTGGGACCGAGGGTACAAATGCCTTGAGCGGTCAGCAGTCTTGTGCTTGCTAAGGCAGCACATATACTAAAATTGGATCGATACAGAGAAGATTAGCATGGCCCCTGCGAAGGATGACACGCCAAATCCGTGAAGCGCTCCATATTTTGCAGCTGTGATCAGCCTGCTTCACAGGACTAGATGCAGCCCCTCCTGCTGCGCTTTATTTCCGTTTGTGTTCTCTTGTGTCAAGAAGTGGTGCATACCCAATGTCTATAGGGCCCTGTCAGTTTTCCTTCCAAATCTAGCAAAATTTAGTGAAGTCCTTCACTGCCTCCAGGTCTCCATAGGATCATCTCCTCTTGCTGCGGATCTTGTCAAGTTACATAGAGTCGTACACCCTTGGAAAGACAGCAAAGGGATTTTCAGTTTTCTGCCAACTCTTTTTCTCTCAGCAGGCCACGCCTTCTTCAGTGCTTGTACACTGTTACCACCGATAAGTCTGCCCACACCCTTCCTTCAGCAGATGCTCTCAGATATCCTGGTGGAATTAAGCCATATGTGAACACTTAGCTTTAACATGCCTAACCCTAAAGTTATTGAGCTGTTTGCATCAATCAGTGTGTCCAGCAAGGTAAGCAGTGGTGAGATAGCCCCTACCACCTTGGTGAGCTCGCTGGGACCGAGGGTACAAATGCCTTGAGCGGTCAGCAGTCTTGTGCTTGCTAAGGCAGCACATATACTAAAATTGGATCGATACAGAGAAGATTAGCATGGCCCCTGCGAAAGGATGACACGCAAATCCGTGAAGCGCTCCATATTTTTGCAGCTGTGATCAGCCTGCTTCACAGGACTAGATGCAGCCCCTCCTGCCACGCTTTATTTCCGTTTGTGTTCTCTTGTGTCAAGAAGTGGTGCATACCCAATGTCTATAGGGCCCTGTCAGTTTTCCTTCCAAATCTAGCAAAATTTAGTGAAGTCCTTCACTGCCTCCAGGTCTCCATAGGATCATCTCCTCTTGCTGCGGATCTTGTCAAGTTACATGAGTCGTACACCCTTGGAAAGACAGCAAAGGGATTTTCAGTTTTCTGCCAACTCTTTTTCTCTCAGCGTAGAGGCCACGCCTTCTTCAGTGCTTGTACACTGTTACCACCGATAAGTCTGCCCACACCCTTCCTTCAGCAGATGCTCTCAGATATCCTGGTGGAATTAAGCCATATGTGAACACTTAAGCTTTAACATGCCTAACCCTAAAGTTATTGAGCTGTTTGCATCAATCAGTGTGTCCAGCAAGGTAAGCAGTGGTGAGATAGCCCCTACCACCTTGGTGAGAGCTCGCTGGGACCGAGGGTACAAATGCCTTGAGCGGTCAGCAGTCTTGTGCTTGCTAAGGCAGCACATATACTAAAATTGGATCGATACAGAGAAGATTAGCATGGCCCCTGCGAAAGGATGACACGCCAAATCCGTGAAGCGCTCCATATTTTGCAGCTGTGATCCAGCCTGCTTCACAGGACTAGATGCAGCCCCTCCTGCCACGCTTTATTTCCGTTTGTGTTCTCTTGTGTCAAGAAGTGGTGCATACCCAATGTCTATAGGGCCCTGTCAGTTTTCCTTCCAAATCTAGCAAAATTTAGTGAAGTCCTTCACTGCCTCCAGGTCTCCATAGGATCATCTCCTCTTGCTGCGGATCTTGTCAAGTTACATAGAGTCGTACACCCTTGGAAAGACAGCAAGGGATTTTCAGTTTTCTGCCAACTCTTTTTCTCTCGCGTAGAGGCCACGCCTTCTTCAGTGCTTGTACACTGTTACCACCGATAAGTCTGCCCACACCCTTCCTTCAGCAGATGCTCTCAGATATCCTGGTGGAATTAAGCCATATGTGAACACTTAAGCTTTAACATGCCCTAACCCTAAAGTTATTGAGCTGTTTGCATCAATCAGTGTGTCCAGCAAGGTAAGCAGTGGTGAGATAGCCCCTACCACCTTGGTGAGCTCGCTGGGACCGAGGGGTACAAATGCCTTGAGCGGTCAGCAGTCTTGTGCTTGCTAAGGCAGCACATATACTAAAATTGGATCGATACAGAGAAGATTAGCATGGCCCCTGCGAAAGGATGACACGCAAATCCGTGAAGCGCTCCATATTTTGCAGCTGTGATCAGCCTGCTTCACAGGACTAGATGCAGCCCCTCCTGCCACGCTTTATTTCCGTTTGTGTTCTCTTGTGTCAAGAAGTGGTGCATACCCAATGTCTATAGGGCCCTGTCAGTTTTCCTTCCAAATCGAGCAAAATTTAGTGAAGTCCTTCACTGCCTCCAGGTCTCCATAGGATCATCTCCTCTTGCTGCGGATCTTGTCAAGTTACATCAGTCGTACACCCTTGGAAAGACAGCAAGGGATTTTCAGTTTTTTCTGCCAACTCTTTTTTCTCTCGAAAACGTAGAGGCCACGCCTTCTTCAGTGCTTGTACACTGTTACCACCGATAAGTCTGCCCACACCTTCCTTCAGCAGATGCTCTCAGATATCCTGGTGGAATTAAGCCATATGTGAACACTTAAGCTTTAACATGCCTAACCTAAAGTTATTGAGCTGTTTGCATCAATCAGTGTGTCCAGCAAGGTAAGCAGTGGTGAGATAGCCCCTACCACCTTGGTGAGAGCTCGCTGGGACCGAGGGTACAAATGCCTTGAACGGTCAGCAGTCTTGTGCTTGCTAAGGCAGCACATATACTAAAATTGGATCGATACAGAGAAGATTAGCATGGCCCCTGCGAAAGGATGACACGCAAATCCGTGAGCGCTCCATATTTTGCAGCTGTGATCCAGCCTGCTTCACAGGACTAGATGCAGCCCCTCCTGCCACGCTTTATTTCCGTTTGTGTTCTCTTGTGTCAGAAGTGGTGCATACCCAATGTCTATAGGGCCCTGTCAGTTTTCCTTCCAAATCTAGCAAAATTTAGTGAAGTCCTTCACTGCCTCCAGGTCTCCATAGGATCATCTCCTCTTGCTGCGGATCTTGTCAAGTTACATAGAGTGCGTACACCCTTGGAAAGACAGCAAAGGGATTTTCAGTTTTCTGCCAACTCTTTTTCTCAGCGTAGAGGCCACGCCTTCTTCAGTGCTTGTACACTGTTACCACCGATAAGTCTGCCCACACACCTTCCTTCAGCAGATGCTCTCAGATATCCTGGTGGAATTAAGCCATATGTGAACATAGCTTTAACATGCCCTAACCCTAAAGTTATTGAGCTGTTTGCATCAATCAGTGTGTCCAGCAAGGTAAGCAGTGGTGAGATAGCCCCTACCACCTTGGTGAGAGCTCGCTGGGACCGAGGGTACAAATGCCTTGAGCGGTCAGCAGTCTTGTGCTTGCTAAAGCAGCACATATACTAAAATTGGATCGATACAGAGAAGATTAGCATGGGCCCTGCGAAAGGATGATCCCTGAAGCGCTCCATATTTTTGCAGCTGTGATCCAGCCTGCTTCACAGGACTAGATGCAGCCCCTCCTGCCACGCTTTATTTCCGTTTGTGTTCTCTTGTGTCAAGAAGTGGTGCATACCCAATGTCTATAGGGCCCTGTCAGTTTTCCTTCCAAATCGAGCAAAATTTAGTGAAGTCCTTCACTGCCTCCAGGTCTCCATAGGATCATCTCCTCTTGCTGCGGATCTTGTCAAGTTACATCAGTGCGTACACCCTTGGAAAGACAGCAAAGGGATTTTCAGTTTTCTGCCAACTCTTTTTCTCGAAACGTAGAGGCCACGCCTTCTTCAGTGCTTGTACACTGTTACCACCGATAAGTCTGCCCACACCCTTCCTTCAGCAGATGCTCTCAGATATCCTGGTGGAATTAAGCCATATGTGAACACTTAAGCTTTAACATGCCTAACCTAAAGTTATTGAGCTGTTTGCATCAATCAGTGTGTCCAGCAAGGTAAGCAGTGGTGAGATAGCCCCTACCACCTTGGTGAGAGCTCGCTGGGACCCGAGGGGTACAAATGCCTTGAACGGTCAGCAGTCTTGTGCTTGCTAAGGCAGCACATATACTAAAATTGGATCGATACAGAGAAGATTAGCATGGCCCCTGCGAAAGGATGACACGCCAAATCCGTGAGCGCTCCATATTTTTGCAGCTGTGATAGCCTGCTTCACAGGACTAGATGCAGCCCCTCCTGCCACGCTTTATTTCCGTTTGTGTTCTCTTGTGTCAGAAGTGGTGCATACCCAATGTCTATAGGGCCCTGTCAGTTTTCCTTCCAAATCTAGCAAAATTTAGTGAAGTCCTTCACTGCCTCCAGGTCTCCATAGGATCATCTCCTCTTGCTGCGGATCTTGTCAAGTTACATAGAGTGCGTACACCCTTGGAAAGACAGCAAGGGATTTTCAGTTTTTTCTGCCAACTCTTTTTTCTCTCGAAAACGTAGAGGCCACGCCTTCTTCAGTGCTTGTACACTGTTACCACCGATAAGTCTGCCCACACCCTTCCTTCAGCAGATGCTCTCAGATATCCTGGTGGAATTAAGCCATATGTGAACACTTAAGCTTTAACATGCCTAACCTAAAGTTATTGAGCTGTTTGCATCAATCAGTGTGTCCAGCAAGGTAAGCAGTGGTGAGATAGCCCCTACCACCTTGGTGAGAGCTCGCTGGGACCGAGGTACAAATGCCTTGAGCGGTCAGCAGTCTTGTGCTTGCTAAGGCAGCACATATACTAAAATTGGATCGATACAGAGAAGATTAGCATGGCCCCTGCGAAAGGATGACACGCAAATCCGTGGCGCTCCATATTTTTGCAGCTGTGATCAGCCTGCTTCACAGGACTAGATGCAGCCCCTCCTGCCACGCTTTATTTCCGTTTGTGTTCTCTTGTGTCAAGAAGTGGTGCATACCCAATGTCTATAGGGCCCTGTCAGTTTTCCTTCCAAATCTAGCAAAATTTAGTGAAGTCCTTCACTGCCTCCAGGTCTCCATAGGATCATCTCCTCTTGCTGCGGATCTTGTCAAGTTACATAAGTCGTACACCCTTGGAAAGACAGCAAGGGATTTTCAGTTTTCTGCCAACTCTTTTTCTCTCGAAAGCGTAGAGGCCACGCCTTCTTCAGTGCTTGTACACTGTTACCACCGATAAGTCTGCCCACACCTTCCTTCAGCAGATGCTCTCAGATATCCTGGTGGAATTAAGCCATATGTGAACACTTAAGCTTTAACATGCCTAACCTAAAGTTATTGAGCTGTTTGCATCAATCAGTGTGTCCAGCAAGGTAAGCAGTGGTGAGATAGCCCCTACCACCTTGGTGAGAGCTCGCTGGGACCGAGGTACAAATGCCTTGAGCGGTCAGCAGTCTTGTGCTTGCTAAGGCAGCACATATACTAAAATTGGATCGATACAGAAGATTAGCATGGCCCCTGCGAAAGGATGACACGCCAAATCCGTGAAGCGCTCCATATTTTTGCAGCTGTGATCAGCCTGCTTCACAGGACTAGATGCAGCCCCTCCTGCCACGCTTTATTTCCGTTTGTGTTCTCTTGTGTCAAGAAGTGGTGCATACCCAATGTCTATAGGGCCCTGTCAGTTTTCCTTCCAAATCGAGCAAAAATTTAGTGAAGTCCTTCACTGCCTCCAGGTCTCCATAGGATCATCTCCTCTTGCTGCGGATCTTGTCAAGTTACATCAGTGCGTACACCCTTGGAAAGACAGCAAGGGATTTTCAGTTTTCTGCCAACTCTTTTTCTCTCAGAAAGCGTAGAGGCCACGCCTTCTTCAGTGCTTGTACACTGTTACCACCGATAAGTCTGCCCACACCCTTCCTTCAGCAGATGCTCTCAGATATCCTGGTGGAATTAAGCCATATGTGAACACTTAAGCTTTAACATGCCCTAACCTAAAGTTATTGAGCTGTTTGCATCAATCAGTGTGTCCAGCAAGGTAAGCAGTGGTGAGATAGCCCCTACCACCTTGGTGAGAGCTCGCTGGGACCGAGGGTACAAATGCCTTGAGCGGTCAGCAGTCTTGTGCTTGCTAAGGCAGCACATATACTAAAATTGGATCGATACAGAGAAGATTAGCATGGCCCCTGCGAAAGGATGACACGCAAATCCGTGAAGCGCTCCATATTTTTGCAGCTGTGATCCAGCCTGCTTCACAGGACTAGATGCAGCCCCTCCTGCCACGCTTTATTTCCGTTTGTGTTCTCTTGTGTCAAGTGGTGCATACCCAATGTCTATAGGGCCCTGTCAGTTTTCCTTCCAAATCTGAGCAAAATTTAGTGAAGTCCTTCACTGCCTCCAGGTCTCCATAGGATCATCTCCTCTTGCTGCGGATCTTGTCAAGTTACATCAGTCGTACACCCTTGGAAAGACAGCAAGGGATTTTCAGTTTTTCTGCCAACTCTTTTTCTCTCAGCGTAGAGAGCCACGCCTTCTTCAGTGCTTGTACACTGTTTACCACCGATAAGTCTGCCCACACCCTTCCTTCAGCAGATGCTCTCAGATATCCTGGTGGAATTAAGCCATATGTGAACACTTAAGCTTTAACATGCCTAACCTAAAGTTATTGAGCTGTTTGCATCAATCAGTGTGTCCAGCAAGGTAAGCAGTGGTGAGATAGCCCCTACCACCTTGGTGAGAGCTCGCTGGGACCGAGGGTACAAATGCCTTGAACGGTCAGCAGTCTTGTGCTTGCTAAGGCAGCACATATACTAAAATTGGATCGATACAGAGAAGATTAGCATGGCCCCTGCGAAAGGATGACACGCCAAATCCGTGAAGCGCTCCATATTTTTGCAGCTGTGATCGAGCCTGCTTCACAGGACTAGATGCAGCCCCTCCTGCCACGCTTTATTTCCGTTTGTGTTCTCTTGTGTCAAGAAGTGGTGCATACCCAATGTCTATAGGGCCCTGTCAGTTTCCTTCCAAATCTAGCAAAATTTAGTGAAGTCCTTCACTGCCTCCAGGTCTCCATAGGATCATCTCCTCTTGCTGCGGATCTTGTCAAGTTACATAGAGTCGTACACCCTTGGAAAGACAGCAAAGGGATTTTCAGTTTTCTGCCAACTCTTTTTCTCTCGAAAAGCGTAGAGGCCACGCCTTCTTCAGTGCTTGTACACTGTTACCACCGATAAGTCTGCCCACCCTTCCTTCAGCAGATGCTCTCAGATATCCTGGTGGAATTAAGCCATATGTGAACACTTAAGCTTTAACATGCCTAACCTAAAGTTATTGAGCTGTTTGCATCAATCAGTGTGTCCAGCAAGGTAAGCAGTGGTGAGATAGCCCCTACCACCTTGGTGAGAGCTCGCTGGGACCCGAGGGTACAAATGCCTTGAGCAGTCAGCAGTCTTGTGCTTGCTAAGGCAGCACATATACTAAATTGGATCGATACAGAGAAGATTAGCATGGCCCCTGCGAAAGGATGACACGCCAAATCCGTGGCGCTCCATATTTTGCAGCTGTGATCCAGCCTGCTTCACAGGACTAGATGCAGCCCCTCCTGCCACGCTTTATTTCCGTTTGTGTTCTCTTGTGTCAAGAAGTGGTGCATACCCAATGTCTATAGGGCCCTGTCAGTTTTCCTTCCAAATCGAGCAAAATTTAGTGAAGTCCTTCACTGCCTCCAGGTCTCCATAGGATCATCTCCTCTTGCTGCGGATCTTGTCAAGTTACATCGAGTGCGTACACCCTTGGAAAGACAGCAAGGGATTTTCAGTTTTTCAGCCAACTCTTTTTTCTCTCGAAAACGTAGAGGCCACGCCTTCTTCAGTGCTTGTACACTGTTACCACCGATAAGTCTGCCCACCCCTTCCTTCAGCAGATGCTCTCAGATATCCTGGTGGAATTAAGCCATATGTGAACACTTAAGCTTTAACATGCCTAACCCTAAAGTTATTGAGCTGTTTGCATCAATCAGTGTGTCCAGCAAGGTAAGCAGTGGTGAGATAGCCCCTACCACCTTGGTGAGAGCTCGCTGGGACCCGAGGGGTACAAATGCCTTGAACGGTCAGCAGTCTTGTGCTTGCTAAGGCAGCACATATACTAAAAATTGGATCGATACAGAGAAGATTAGCATGGCCCCTGCGAAAGGATGACACGCCAAATCCGTGGCGCTCCATATTTTTGCAGCTGTGATCCAGCCTGCTTCACAGGACTAGATGCAGCCCCTCCTGCCACGCTTTATTTCCGTTTGTGTTCTCTTGTGTCAAGAAGTGGTGCATACCCAATGTCTATAGGGCCCTGTCAGTTTTCCTTCCAAATCTAGCAAAATTTAGTGAAGTCCTTCACTGCCTCCAGGTCTCCATAGGATCATCTCCTCTTGCTGCGGATCTTGTCAAGTTACATCGAGTCGTACACCCTTGGAAAGACAGCAAGGGATTTTCAGTTTTTCTGCCAACTCTTTTCTCTCAGCGTAGAGACGCCTTCTTCAGTGCTTGTACACTGTTACCACCGATAAGTCTGCCCACACCCTTCCTTCAGCAGATGCTCTCAGATATCCTGGTGGAATTAAGCCATATGTGAACACTTAAGCTTTAACATGCCTAACCTAAAGTTATTGAGCTGTTTGCATCAATCCAGTGTGTCCAGCAAGGTAAGCAGTGGTGAGATAGCCCCTACCACCTTGGTGAGAGCTCGCTGGGACCCGGGGGTACAAATGCCTTGAACGGTCAGCAGTCTTGTGCTTGCTAAGGCAGCACATATACTAAAATTGGATCGATACAGAGAAGATTAGCATGGCCCCTGCGAAAGGATGACACGCCAAATCCGTGAGCGCTCCATATTTTTGCAGCTGTGATCAGCCTGCTTCACAGGACTAGATGCAGCCCCTCCTGCGCTTTATTTCCGTTTGTGTTCTCTTGTGTCAGAAGTGGTGCATACCCAATGTCTATAGGGCCCTGTCAGTTTTCCTTCCAAATCTAGCAAAATTTAGTGAAGTCCTTCACTGCCTCCAGGTCTCCATAGGATCATCTCCTCTTGCTGCGGATCTTGTCAAGTTACATCGAGTGCGTACACCCTTGGAAAGACAGCAAGGGATTTTCATTTTTTTCTGCCAACTCTTTTTTCTCTCGAAAACGTAGAGGCCACGCCTTCTTCAGTGCTTGTACACTGTTACCACCCGATAAGTCTGCCCACACCCTTCCTTCAGCAGATGCTCTCAGATATCCTGGTGGAATTAAGCCATATGTTAACACTTAAGCTTTAACATGCCTTAGCCCTAAAGTTATTGAGCTGTTTGCATCAATCAGTGTGTCCAGCAAGGTAAGCAGTGGTGAGATAGCCCCTACCACCTTGGTGAGAGCTCGCTGGGACCCGAGGGTACAAATGCCTTGAGCAGTCAGCAGTCTTGTGCTTGCTAAGGCAGCACATATACTAAAATTGGATCGATACAGAGAAGATTAGCATGGCCCCTGCGAAAGGATGACACGCCAAATCCGTGAAGCGCTCCATATTTTTGCAGCTGTGATCCAGCCTGCTTCACAGGACTAGATGCAGCCCCTCCTGCCACGCTTTATTTCCGTTTGTGTTCTCTTGTGTCAAGAAGTGGTGCATACCCAATGTCTATAGGGCCCTGTCAGTTTTCCTTCCAAATCAAAATTTAGTGAAGTCCTTCACTGCCTCCAGGTCTCCATAGGATCATCTCCTCTTGCTGCGGATCTTGTCAAGTTACATCAGTCGTACACCCTTGGAAAGACAGCAAAGGGATTTTCAGTTTTTCTGCCAACTCTTTTTCTCTCAGCGTAGAGGCCACGCCTTCTTCAGTGCTTGTACACTGTTACCACCGATAAGTCTGCCCACACCCTTCCTTCAGCAGATGCTCTCAGATATCCTGGTGGAATTAAGCCATATGTGAACACTTAAGCTTTAACATGCCTAACCTAAAGTTATTGAGCTGTTTGCATCAATCAGTGTGTCCAGCAAGGTAAGCAGTGGTGAGATAGCCCCTACCACCTTGGTGAGAGCTCGCTGGGACCCGAGGGTACAAATGCCTTGAACGGTCAGCAGTCTTGTGCTTGCTAAGGCAGCACATATACTAAAATTGGATCGATACAGAGAAGATTAGCATGGCCCCTGCGAAAGGATGACCGCCAAATCCGTGAAGCGCTCCATATTTTTGCAGCTGTGATCCAGCCTGCTTCACAGGACTAGATGCAGCCCCTCCTTTATTTCCGTTTGTGTTCTCTTGTGTCAAGAAGTGGTGCATACCCAATGTCTATAGGGCCCTGTCAGTTTTCCTTCCAAATCGAGCAAAATTTAGTGAAGTCCTTCACTGCCTCCAGGTCTCCATAGGATCATCTCCTCTTGCTGCGGATCTTGTCAAGTTACATCAGTCGTACACCCTTGGAAAGACAGCAAGGGATTTTCAGTTTTTCTGCCAACTCTTTTTCTCTCGCGTAGAGGCCACGCCTTCTTCAGTGCTTGTACACTGTTACCACCACGATAAGTCTGCCCACACCTTCCTTCAGCAGATGCTCTCAGATATCCTGGTGGAATTAAGCCATATGTGAACACTTAAGCTTTAACATGCCTAACCCTAAAGTTATTGAGCTGTTTGCATCAATCAGTGTGTCCAGCAAGGTAAGCAGTGGTGAGATAGCCCCTACCACCTTGGTGAGAGCTCGCTGGGACCGAGGGGTACAAATGCCTTGAGCGGTCCAGCAGTCTTGTGCTTGCTAAGGCAGCACATATACTAAATTGGATCGATACAGAGAAGATTAGCATGGCCCCTGCGAAAGGATGACACGCAAATCCGTGAAGCGCTCCATATTTTTGCAGCTGTGATCCAGCCTGCTTCACAGGACTAGATGCAGCCCCTCCTGCCACGCTTTATTTCCGTTTGTGTTCTCTTGTGTCAAGAAGTGGTGCATACCCAATGTCTATAGGGCCCTGTCAGTTTTCCTTCCAAATCTAGCAAAATTTAGTGAAGTCCTTCACTGCCTCCAGGTCTCCATAGGATCATCTCCTCTTGCTGCGGATCTTGTCAAGTTACATGAGTCGTACACCCTTGGAAAGACAGCAAGGGATTTTCAGTTTTCTGCCAACTCTTTTTCTCTCAGCGTAGAGGCCACGCCTTCTTCAGTGCTTGTACACTGTTACCACCGATAAGTCTGCCACACCCTTCCTTCAGCAGATGCTCTCAGATATCCTGGTGGAATTAAGCCATATGTTAACACTTAAGCTTTAACATGCCTTAGCCCTAAAGTTATTGAGCTGTTTGCATCAATCAGTGTGTCCAGCAAGGTAAGCAGTGGTGAGATAGCCCCTACCACCTTGGTGAGAGCTCGCTGGGACCGAGGTACAAATGCCTTGAGCAGTCAGCAGTCTTGTGCTTGCTAAGGCAGCACATATACTAAAATTGGATCGATACAGAGAAGATTAGCATGGCCCCTGCGAAAGGATGACACGCAAATCCGTGAAGCGCTCCATATTTTTGCAGCTGTGATCCAGCCTGCTTCACAGGACTAGATGCAGCCCCTCCTGCCACGCTTTATTTCCGTTTGTGTTCTCTTGTGTCAAGAAGTGGTGCATACCCAATGTCTATAGGGCCCTGTCAGTTTTCCTTCCAAATCTAGCAAAATTTAGTGAAGTCCTTCACTGCCTCCAGGTCTCCATAGGATCATCTCCTCTTGCTGCGGATCTTGTCAAGTTACATCGAGTGCGTACACCCTTGGAAAGACAGCAAGGGATTTTCAGTTTTTTCTGCCAACTCTTTTTTCTCTCGAAAACGTAGAGGCCACGCCTTCTTCAGTGCTTGTACACTGTTACCACCGATAAGTCTGCCCACACCCTTCCTTCAGCAGATGCTCTCAGATATCCTGGTGGAATTAAGCCATATGTGAACACTTAAGCTTTAACATGCCTAACCCTAAAGTTATTGAGCTGTTTGCATCAATCAGTGTGTCCAGCAAGGTAAGCAGTGGTGAGATAGCCCCTACCACCTTGGTGAGAGCTCGCTGGGACCGAGGGTACAAATGCCTTGAGCGGTCCAGCAGTCTTGTGCTTGCTAAGGCAGCACATATACTAAAATTGGATCGATACAGAGAAGATTAGCATGGCCCCTGCGAAAGGATGACCATAAATCCGTGAAAGCGCTCCATATTTTTGCAGCTGTGATCCAGCCTGCTTCACAGGACTAGATGCAGCCCCTCCTGCCACGCTTTATTTCCGTTTGTGTTCTCTTGTGTCAAGAAGTGGTGCATACCCAATGTCTATAGGGCCCTGTCAGTTTTCCTTCCAAATCGAGCAAAATTTAGTGAAGTCCTTCACTGCCTCCAGGTCTCCATAGGATCATCTCCTCTTGCTGCGGATCTTGTCAAGTTACATCAGTGCGTACACCCTTGGAAAGACAGCAAGGGATTTTCAGTTTTCTGCCAACTCTTTTTCTCTCGAAAGCGTAGAGGCCACGCCTTCTTCAGTGCTTGTACACTGTTACCACGATAAGTCTGCCCACCCTTCCTTCAGCAGATGCTCTCAGATATCCTGGTGGAATTAAGCCATATGTGAACACTTAAGCTTTAACATGCCTAACCCTAAAGTTATTGAGCTGTTTGCATCAATCAGTGTGTCCAGCAAGGTAAGCAGTGGTGAGATAGCCCCTACCACCTTGGTGAGAGCTCGCTGGGACCCGAGGGTACAAATGCCTTGAGCGGTCAGCAGTCTTGTGCTTGCTAAGGCACATATACTAAAATTGGATCGATACAGAGAAGATTAGCATGGCCCCTGCGAAAGGATGACACGCATAAATCCGTGGCGCTCCATATTTTGCAGCTGTGATCGAGCCTGCTTCACAGGACTAGATGCAGCCCCTCCTGCCACGCTTTATTTCCGTTTGTGTTCTCTTGTGTCAAAAGTGGTGCATACCCAATGTCTATAGGGCCCTGTCAGTTTTCCTTCCAAATCTAGCAAAATTTAGTGAAGTCCTTCACTGCCTCCAGGTCTCCATAGGATCATCTCCTCTTGCTGCGGATCTTGTCAAGTTACATCGAGTGCGTACACCCTTGGAAAGACAGCAAGGGATTTTCAGTTTTTCTGCCAACTCTTTTTTCTCTCGAAAACGTAGAGGCCACGCCTTCTTCAGTGCTTGTACACTGTTACCACCGATAAGTCTGCCCACACCCTTCCTTCAGCAGATGCTCTCAGATATCCTGGTGGAATTAAGCCATATTCAAATTCAAATTCAAATTCAAATTTATTTGTATAGCGCTTTTCACAATACACATTGTTTCAAAGCAGCTTTAAAGAAAGTGCATTTTATAAATGTACATTGAAAAATGTTAGAAAAAGTTAATCAATCATGTATTATTTTAGGCCGCTATAACAGCGCTGGCGTTGAGTCGTCTCTTCACAGGCGTCAGTCGTCTCATCACAGGTGTTGGGGCATCTGAAGTCTCCATGAGAGGCTGGATACAAACTGGAGCTGACCAACTATTTACCTCGGGACTAGTGTCCCGAGATAATAACAGAAAAGCAGATGGGAAATAATTAGCATAGCTGCTGTTCAGAATATTAATTCTTTTGATCCGATTTAACTGTAGTATAAAAGGTAATTATAATGTGAATGCTTGGCTAAAGAGATGCGTCTTTAATCTAGTTTTAAACTGGGACAGCGAGTCTGAACCTCGAACAATATCAGGAAGACTATTCCAGAGTTTAGGAGCTAAATGTGAAAATGCCCTCCCTCCTTTAGTGGACTTAGATATCCTAGGAACGACCAGAAGCCTCGAGTTTAGTGATCTTAAAGAGCGCGATGGATTGTAGGGCGATAGAAGATCCGTTAAATACACTGGAGCTAAACCATTTAGGGCTTTATAGGTCAGTAGCAATACTTTGTAATTGATACGGAACCTAATAGGTAACCAGTGTAGAGATGATAAAATTGGTGTTATATGATCATATTTTCTTGACCTAGTAAGAACTCTAGCAGCTGCGTTTTGGACTAACTGTAGCTTGTTTATTGAGGATGCAGGACAACCAGCTAATAAAGCATTACAGTAATCTAGTCTTGAGGTCATGAATGCATGAACTAACTTTTCTGCATCAGAAATAGATAGCATGTTACGTAGCTTAGCAATGTTTCTAAGGTGGAAAAATGCTGTTCTTGTAACATATGAAATATGATTTTGAAAGACAAGTTGCGGTCTAATATAACACCCAGGTCTTTTACTGTAGTGGATAAAGTGACAGGACGTCCTTCCAAGTTAAAGTTGTATCGTGAGAGGTTTTGTGGGCCGTTTTTTGGACCAATAAGTAATACCTCTGTTTTATCTGAATTTAATAGCAGAAAATTACACGTCATCCAGTATTTAATATCTTCAACACACGCTGTCAGTTTAGATAATTTAGCGTTTTCATCTGGTCGTGATGAGATATATAATTGAGTGTCATCAGCATAACAGTGGAAATTAATTCCATGTTTTCTTATAATATTACCAAGTGGCAGCATATATATTGAGAATAGCAGAGGGCCTAACACAGATCCTTGCGGCACCCCATAGTCTACTGACGTTATCTTTGATTTTTCCCCATTTAGACAGACAAAATGGTAGCGGTCTGATAAGTACGATCTAAACCAGTTTAATGCCTTTCCCTGAACACCAGTGTAATTTTGAAGTCGATCTAAGAGTATTTTATGATCTATAGTATCGAACGCAGCACTAAGATCGAGTAGAACTAGTATTGAGATACAGCCTTGGTCAGAAGCTAGAAGTAAATCATTTGTGATTTTAACGAGCGCAGTTTCTGTGCTATCCCAGCTAGAATTTT
Organism: Gobiocypris rarus; assembly: GCA_023029165.1. Classification (NCBI taxonomy): domain Eukaryota; kingdom Metazoa; phylum Chordata; class Actinopteri; order Cypriniformes; family Gobionidae; genus Gobiocypris; species Gobiocypris rarus. The sequence goes on along the minus strand of CM040911.1, from coordinate 10,976,007 downwards.
TTTGTTATAAGAATGTTCTGAGAACATTACCTACATTGTTCTATAAATGTTTTCAGCGGGTAGTTTTATTTTTGTTCCCAGAATGTTCTTTTAAAAGTTAGGATAACATTCTTTAAAAACATTCTAAAAATGTTTAGTGGTAACATTCTAATAACATACCCACTAAGCAAAGTTTCAACGTCTTTGACCCTAGAGGCGAACGTTGAAAAGACATCCACTGAGGAGCCAGAATAAACGTTTTTATGACGTCTGTTTTGGACGTGATCTGCACGTCCGATATAGACGTTCATGGAACCTCAAGGTTAAACAGTTCAAATGTGCTCATTGTGGACATATATTCCTTTTGTAATTGCAAATCAACTCACAGACAGTGTGTGTTTGTCCAAAATCTTGAAAATAAAAGAAACTTAGCTCACACCTTTAGACACTTAAGGCAACTTAGCATCTGTAATTCACACATCTTTGGATCATGAGAGAAACCAGACCTGAAGGAAAGACTCTCTGGGACTCAATCCAGGATCTTCTTGCTGTGAGGAGCCAGTGTTTCCCACTCATACACTGGTGCTGCCCTTAATCACAGATATAAGAGACACTTTGACTATTTCTGTCAGACGTCTACAGAAAATTAACAGAGGTTTAGATGTTGATGATTTATGGTTCATTTGAAGTCACCATTGTGGTGGGAAGCGTTTGCTTTAGTTGGGCTCTTGGTCCCTGTAGTTGTGTTAGCTTTTCTTTGGCTTCTGACTGTGTTTGTGAAACACAATAGTTGTGGCTGAGCAAGCAAAGATAAAGTGACATCAGGTGTTGTCAGCTCCTAGTTGATGATCACTAAATCATCACAAAGCGAGCATTTGATGTTGTGTTTTAAGTTTTGTGTTCTTGTTTGGTACAAAAGTAATTTGTATATATCCACAATAACCTTGTGATACTGTGGTATTTGCGCCAATAAAATTAAAAGCATCAATTATCTGAAAGGATGACCAAAAAATATATATGCACACAACATTTTGAGCAAATATTTCACAAAGTCATACACCCACATCAAGATTTGGCCTATGATTCACAACAACGGTGACAATCAAATCAAAAAAGCTTGGGAATCAAGCATGAGTTTTGCACTATGAAGCCACCCATCATGCATTGCCGCATGAAACTTGTCACCGTTGTTGTGAATCATTGGCCAAATGTTGATGTGTGTGTGTGTCTGACTTTGTGAAACATTTGCTCCAAATGTTGGGTGTGTATACTTTTTTTTCTTCAGGATAATTGATCAATTTAATGCTATTGGTGCCTATTCTGCAGGCACCAATGTTTCACAAAGGTGTAGTAGCTATAAGCAAATTACTATTGAAAACAACTTGCCAAAAAATTAAAAAAAATTAAATGCTCGCTTTGTGATGATTTAGTGATCATCAACGAGGAGCTGACAACACCTGATGTCACTTTATCTTTGCTTGCTCAGCCACAACTATTGTGTTTCACAGTTACAGCAGCCAAAGAAAAGCTAACACAACTACAGGGACCAAGAGCCCAACTAAAGCAAACGCTTCCCACCACAATGGTGAGTTCAAATGAACCATAAATCATCAACATCTAAACCTCTGTTCATTTTCTGTAGACGTCTGACAGAAATAGTCAAAGTGTCTCTTATATCTGTGATTAAGGGCAGCACCAGTGTATGAGTGGGAAACACTGGCTCCTCACAGCAAGAAGATCCTGGATTGAGTCCTGAGCCAGAGAGTCTTTCCTTCAGGTCTGGTTTCTCTCACGATCCAAAGATGTGTGAATTACAGATGTTAAGTTGCCTTAAGTGTCTAAAGGTGTGAGCTAAGTTTCTTTTATTTTCAAGATTTTGGACAAACACACACTGTCTGTGAGTTGATTTGCAATTACAAATGGAATATATGTCCACAATGAGCACAATTGAACTGTTTAACCTTGAGGTCCCATGAACGTCTATATCGGACGTGCAGATCACGTCCAAAACAGACGTCATAAAAACGTTTATTCTGGCTCCTCAGTGGGCGTCTTTCAACGTTCGCCTCTAGGGTCAAAGACGTTGAAACTTTGCTTAGTGGGTATGTTATTAGAATGTTACCACTAAACATTTTTAGAATGTTTTTAAAGAATGTTATCCTAACTTTTAAAAGAACATTCTGGGAACAAAAATAAAACTACCCGCTGAAAACATTTATAGAACAATGTAGGTAATGTTCTCAGAACATTCTTATAACAAAAAAATTCTAGCTGGGATATCCCAGCTAGAATTTTAGAACATTACTACATTGTTCTATAAATGTTTTCAGCGGGTAGTTTTATTTTTGTTCCCAGAATGTTCTTTTAAAAGTTAGGATAACATTCTTTAAAAACATTCTAAAAATGTTTAGTTGTAACATTCTAATAACATACCCACTAAGCAAAGTTTCAGCGTCTTTGACCCTAGAGGCGACGTTGAAAGAGCGTCACTGAGGAGCCAGAATAAAGCGTTTTTTATGGCGTCTGTTTTGGCGTGATCTGCACGTCTGATATAGATGTTCATGGAACCTCAAGGTGAAACAGTTCAAATGTGCTCATTGTGGACATATATTCCTTTTGTAATTGCAAATCAACTCACAGACAGTGTGTGTTTGTCCAAAATCTTGAAAATAAAAGAAACTTAGCTCACACCTTTAGACACTTTAGGCAACTTAGCATCTGTAATTCACACATCTTTGGATCGTGAGAGAAACCAGACCTGAAGGAAAGTCTCTGGCTCAGGACTCAATCCAGGATCTTCTTGCTGTGAGGAGCCAGTGTTTCCCACTCATACACTGGTGCTGCCCTTAATCACAGATATAAGAGACACTTTGACTATTTCTGTCAGACTTCTACAGAAAATTAACAGAGGTTTAGATGTTGATGATTTATGGTTCATTTGAAGTCACCATTGTGGTGGGAAGCGTTTGCTTTAGTTGGGCTCTTGGTCCCTGTAGTTGTGTTAGCTTTTCTTTGGCTGCTTTAACTGTGTCTGTGAAATACAATAGTTGAGGCTGAGCAAGCAAAGATAAAATGACATCAGGTGTTGTCAGCTCCTCGTTGATGATCACTAAATCATCACAAAGCGAGCATTTAATTTTTTTATTTTTTGGCTAGTTGTTTTCAATTGTAATTTGTTATAGCTACTACACCTTTGTGAAACTGCAGAATTGGCACCAATAGCATTTAATTGATCAATTATCCTGAAGAAAAAAAAGTATGCACACCCAACATTTGGAGCAAATGTTTCACAAAGTCACACACACACATCAACATTTGGCCAATGATTCACAACAACGGTGACAAGTTTCATGCGGCAATGCATGATGGGTGGCTTCATAGTGCAAAACTCATGCTTGATTCCCAAGCTTTTTTGATTTGATTGTCACCGTTGTTGTGAAGCATAGGTCTTATCTTGATGTCGGTGTGTGACTTTGTGAAATATTTGCTCAAAATGTTGGGTGCATTTTTTTTTTTTTTTCAGATAATTGATCCTTTTAATTTTATTGGCGCAAATACCACAGTATCACAAGGTTATTGTGGATATATACAAATTACTTTTGTACCAAAAAAGAACACAAAACACAACATCAAATGCTCGCTTTATGATGATTTAGTGATCATCAACGAGGAGCTGACAACACCTGATGCCACTTTATCTTTTGCTTGCTCAGCCACAACTATTGTGTTTCACAGACACAGTTACAGCAACCAAAGAAAAGCTAACACAACTACAGGGACCAAGAGTCCAACTAAAGCAAGCGCTTCCCACCACAATGGTGACTTCAAATGAACCATAAATCATCAACATCTAAACCTCTGTTCATTTTCTGTAGACGTCTGACAGAAATAGTCAAAGTGTCTCTTATATCTGTGATTAAGGGCAGCACCAGTGTATGAGTGGGAAACACTGGCTCCTCACAGCAAGAAGATCCTGGATTGAGTCCTGAGCCAGAGACTTTCCTTCAGGTCTGGTTTCTCTCACGATCCAAAGATGTGTGAATTACAGATGCTAAGTTGCCTAAAGTGTCTAAAGGTGTGAGCTAAGTTTCTTTTATTTTCAAGATTTTGGACAAACACACACTGTCTGTGAGTTGATTTGCAATTACAAAAGGAATATATGTCACAATGAGCACATTTGAACTGTTTCACCTTGAGGTTCCATGAACATCTATATCAGACGTGCAGATCACGTCCAAAACAGACGTCATAAAAACGTTTATTCTGGCTCCTCAGTGGACGTCTTTTCAACGTTCGCCTCTAGGGTCAAAGACGTTGAAACTTTGCTTAGTGGGTATGTTATTAGAATGTTACCACTAAACATTTTTAGAATGTTTTTAAAGAATGTTATCCTAACTTTTAAAAGAACATTCTGGGAACAAAAATAAAACTACCCGCTGAAAACATTTATAGAACAACGTAGGTAATGTTCTCAGAACATTCTTATAACAAAAAAATTCTAGCTGGGATATTGGTTTGCATACATTGGTTTGTTCAACTATATATGTGATGTGATCTACGAAAACCCATCACATGGTGAAATTTTACCTTTTACAGCTTTTGATATCATATGAAAGCTGGTATCAAATTCTTTTTAAATATATTTTTATTTATTCCATGGCTTGTCTGAAACAAAAGTTATGGTTATCTGAAGTCGGCTGATCACTATGATTTTCAGGAATGGAATTTTGAGAAAAACAGGTTTAAAAACTGTCACCCCTTTTTTTTCCATAGACATGAAAATGCACTATCCAAACTTAAATGGATGTAACTCAAGAATGCTTTGGAATAAAGACCTAAGGTTGGTCTTGTTTTAAAGAAGACACTTGGCAGATTATTGTAGAAGTCAAATCAATTATGAAAGTAAAATAAATAAAAAAGTTATAAAAGTTTAATTTTATGAAAATGTAAAAATATATATATATTTTATAATAATATTTTATATATAATATTTTTTAATAATATGTAATTTACAAAACATTCTGTACTCTAAAACTACAACACAATTAAAGCCAGGAATATGAACAAGTTGTTCTCGAAGTTTCAGGTTGATATAAAAAAAAATAGCTTTCAGTAATATTTTGTTTGGGCGCAGTTCCAAACATTTTCACTAGATGACACCCAAGCTTTATTACTGACCAAGAGCGCCTCCATTTCCGTACGGTTTGAGTGATCTGAACCAAATATTTCCACAATTTTCATACATTTTATGAAGTAGGCTAGACATCCTATTCGGAAGTAGGCTGTTTGATTCGAATTCAACCTCTTATAAATATAAAAATAACATTATAGCTCATTGCTGCATCACAAAAGAAAAATCTATATTTTTCCCTTTATATTTAAAACATTTCCAGAATTTCTCAAAAAATTGACTGGATGTTCATCACTATTTCAAAATAAAGGTCTGGACTACATATAAAAATATGAAAACTGGAATTTATAAGCTGCATCATTACACAAGGGTACTAGCTAACGTTACTCTGAAGAGAACAGCAACTTAGTAAGTAGTGAAATAAGTTTTCCATTGTTTATCATGGGCAGTCTCTGAACTTTGATCACCCATTGTCTAGATCCGGAATCGCGCTAGTGTACAAGAATAGCAATCACAAAGCACAGGTAGCATAGCTAAACTCACTCCTCTTCAGTAACTTCTCCATCATCCCTGGATGTAAAGTAATCCATTATATGATCGTTTAGGGCACTTACTTCACCAGGATAAAGCTGATCGAGGCGAACAAGATCATTAAAGCAATCAGTTACTTCAGACTCTGTTGTTCTCTTTTGCTCCGCCATTTCACGTCGATAACGTTTTATTAAATAAAAACATTGCGTGCTTTAACGTTAGTTTTCATAGGACTAGCGGGAAATGTGCTTTGATACACCTTTATTCTACATGTAATGGGGTTTATTTTGATGGCTGAACTGTCTTTGTGGTATTTAGAGAGTGAAAACTATGGCCGTTTTTTGTTTGTTTGCACTCTGTTCTAAAGAGAAAGACGCAGTCTTTTCCACTTGTTGCTACAGACTGCTGTTTTCTGCACTAAATAATGTGAATTTTGCCCAGATATTTTTTTTTTAGAAATGTTAGACAAGACGTTATAGAATAATAATTTAATGAAAACCCAATTTTGACAAAAAATGGACTTTCAACCTATTATTCGATCTAGCTGAAAATGTTCCAGCGACATCCGACGGGTTTTCCCAGATCGCATCACATATTGGTTTGTTCAACTATATATTGGTTTGTATACATTGGTTTGTTCAACTATATATCAGTTTGTTCAACTATATATCAGTTTGTTCAACTATATATTGGTTGAACAAACCAATATAAAGAAATGGCTCATTTTAATCCCAACAGCTTTTGTAATAATGTTTCAGTGCAAAATGAAACTGTCGAAAAATATTCTAATATTCACAGCTTGGTAAAGCCCATTGAGTCAATTTTTGCAGAGACATAAGTGTTGTCACCTTGTCATATGAGCTTCACCTGTGACTAATAATGGATCAATTAGATCTCAGGTGTGTATAAAAAGAACCCCAGTGCACTAGATCTTCACATCAACTGCAACTAGACCTCTGCAAACATGTCTAAGAGTCACCCTGACACTAAAGTTTTGATTATCAAGAGGCTTCAAAAGAGGTTTCACCTTCAAAGTGTCTCAGCATCAAGTATAGAGGATAAAAAAAAGATTTGAAGAGACTGGAGACGTTTATGACAAACCCAGGTCAGGCAGACCCTGCAAGACAACTGCTCGAAAGGACCGTTTGTTGGCTCGAAAATCCAAGGCCAGCCCATTTTACACTGCAGCAGAGCTCCACGAGACCTGGTCACCTGAAGTCCCTGTGTCAACCAGAACAGTTTGTTGGATTCTGTCTCGAAATGGCCTCCATGGTCGAATCAGTGCCCAGAAGCTAGCACTAAACAAAAGACAATTGAAAAACCGCATGGCATTTGCCAAAGCCACAGCCTGCTAAAAGGATGGACGCTGGAAAAGTGCCAGAAGGATTTTTCAGATGAATCTTCTGTTGAATTACACCTGTAGCAATTGTGGCAACAGACACAAATGAATCTTACAGATGATTCATTCAAACATGAGTCCACACAAAATTAACTCAACATTCCAACGGACAAAGATTTACTACCACTGTGGGACCAAGCCCAGGAAGGAAGGGACTTCTCATTGGTCCACAGGCAGTTTCTTCCCTTCCCCCATCGACAAATTAACTTCTAATGTCCAGCTAGGTGAACACCATAAATTCCTCCAGATCCAGCACTGGGGAAAACCAAGGAAACTCACAGAAACCATGATACCATAAACTGCATCAAATCACTAAACCAGTGATTGTCGAACTGATGGCGACTCATATATATATAAAATATATATTTTGTTGATTTAATGTCTTTATACGATGTATTAAAATATCTGGTGTTTATTTTTATGTAAATCAAACTCTGTATTATAGTAACTGTGGAATTCTTGTATCTCTGTACTCTCAACTTTTAAGATTATAGTTTTGGTACCGCGCCAATCAGAAAAACTTGATAGTACCGAATCTTGTAAAAGAATTTACAGAAAATGCATTACTACAGGAATACCAGCTTTGTAAGGATAAAATGCCCCCTCCGTATATCAGCCAGGAGGCGTAACCGAACTGAACAAAGAACTTCTGCGCGCCAAAAACCTTGCAGACATGATTGGATCAACCAGAGAAAATGGGTGTCGCTCGATCTCATCTATAAAAACTTTCATAAAAATAACATTATAGCTCATTGCTGCATCACAAAAGAAAAATCTATATTTTTCCCTTTATATTTAAAACATTTCCAGAATTTCTCAAAAAATTGACTGGATGTTCATCACTATTTCAAAATAAAGGTCTGGACTACATATAAAAATATGAAAACTGGAATTTATAAGCTGCATCATTACACAAGGGTACTAGCTAACGTTAATCTGAAGAGAACAGCAACTTAGTAAGTAGTGAAATAAGTTTTCCATTGTTTATCATGGGCAGTCTCTGAACTTTGATCACCCATTGTCTAGATCCCGGAATCGCGCTAGTGTACAAGAATAGCAATCACAAAGCACAGGTAGCATAGCTAAACTCACTCCTCTTCAGTAACTTCTCCATCATCCCTGGATGTAAAGTAATCCATTATATGATCGTTTAGGGCACTTACTTCACCAGGATAAAGCTGATCGAGGCGAACAAGATCATTAAAGCAATCAGTTACTTCAGACTCTGTTGTTCTCTTTTGCTCCGCCATTTCACGATACGATAACGTTTTATTAAATAAAAACATTGCGTGCTTTAACGTTAGTTTTCATAGGACTAGCGGGAAATGTGCTTTGATACACCTTTATTCTACATGTAATGGGGTTTATTTTGATGGCTGAACTGTCTTTGTGGTATTTAGAGAGTGAAAACTATGGCCGTTTTTTGTTTGTTTGCACTCTGTTCTAAAGAGAAAGACGCAGTCTTTTCCACTTGTTGCTACAGACTGCTGTTTTCTGCACTAAATAATGTGAATTTTGCACAGATATTTTTTTTTTTAGAAATGTTAGACAAGACGTTATAGAATAATAATTTAATGAAAACCCAATTTTGACAAAAAATGGACTTTCAACCTATTATTCGATCTAGCTGAAAATGTTCCAGCGCGACATCCGACGGGTTTTCCCAGATCGCATCACATATTGGTTTGTTCAACTATATATTGGTTTGTATACATTGGTTTGTTCAACTATATATCAGTTTGTTCAACTATATATCAGTTTGTTCAACTATATATTGGTTGAACAAACCAATATAAAGAAATGGCTCATTTTAATCCCAACAGCTTTTGTAATAATGTTTCAGTGCAAAATGAAACTGTCGAAAAATATTCTAATATTCACAGCTTGGTAAAGCCCATTGAGTCAATTTTGCAGAGACATAAGTGTTGTCACCTTGTCATATGAGCTTCACCTGTGACTAATAATGGATCAATTAGATCTCAGGTGTGTATAAAAAGAACCCCAGTGCACTAGATCTTCACATCAACTGCAACTAGACCTCTGCAAACATGTCTAAGAGTCACCCTGACACTAAAGTTTTGATTATCAAGAGGCTTCAAAAGAGGTTTCACCTTCAAAGTGTCTCAGCATCAAGTATAGAGGATAAAAAAAAGATTTGAAGAGACTGGAGACGTTTATGACAAACCCAGGTCAGGCAGACCCTGCAAGACAACTGCTCGAAAGGACCGTTTGTTGGCTCGAAAATCCAAGGCCAGCCCATTTTACACTGCAGCAGAGCTCCACGAGACCTGGTCACCTGAAGTCCCTGTGTCAACCAGAACAGTTTGTTGGATTCTGTCTCGAAATGGCCTCCATGGTCGAATCAGTGCCCAGAAGCTAGCACTAAACAAAAGACAATTGAAAAACCGCATGGCATTTGCCAAAGCCCACAGCCTGCTAAAAGGATGGACGCTGGAAAAGTGCCAGAAGGATTTTTCAGATGAATCTTCTGTTGAATTACACCTGTAGCAATTGTGGCCGCAACAGACACAAATGAATCTTACAGATGATTCATTCAAACATGAGTCCACACAAAATTAACTCAACATTCCAACGGACAAAGATTTACTACCACTGTGGGACCAAGCCCAGGAAGGAAGGGACTTCTCATTGGTCCACAGGCAGTTTCTTCCCTTCCCCCATCGACAAATTAACTTCTAATGTCCAGCTAGGTGAACACCATAAATTCCTCCAGATCCAGCACTGGGGAGAAAACCAAGGAAACTCACAGAAACCATGATACCATAAACTGCATCAAATCACTAAACCAGTGATTGTCGAACTGATGGCGACTCATATATATATATAAAATATATATTTTGTTGATTTAATGTCTTTATACGATGTATTAAAATATCTGGTGTTTATTTTTATGTAAATCAAACTCTGTATTATAGTAACTGTGGAATTCTTGTATCTCTGTACTCTCAACTTTTAAGATTATAGTTTTGGTACCGCCAATCAGAAAAACTTGATAGTACCGAATCTTGTAAAAGAATTTACAGAAAATGCATTACTACAGGAATACCAGCTTTGTAAGGATAAAATGCCCCCTCCGTATATCAGCCAGGAGGCGTAACCGAACTGAACAAAGAACTTCTGCGCGCCAAAAACCTTGCAGACATGATTGGATCAACCAGAGAAAATGGGTGTCGCTCGATCTCATCTATAAAAACCAACGTGAGCAGAGCAGAGTGGCTTGTTCTTCTATTCGCTAGCATTGTTTTGTGTGTTCCACCTCGAAGAAGGAGTTGAAGAACTCCAAAGGTGGCAGACCAGAGAAAATGGGTTAAATTCATTTAAGCCATCTAGAACTCTCACTTTCCTTTCTTTTACTTAAGTTTATTTTCATTCCATGAGTCTCGTGTTCTAAGTTAAGTTTCGCCGAAAAGCTTCTCTCAACGAATCTCCAGCGAGCACGCTTCAACCTCAAACAGCCGAGACCCCCTCATCCAGCAGCCAACACGCCACGTGGTTGGCTTCCCGCCATCAAAGACACACAAGACCTTCCGCGAATCACAAAGAACCGGGAAACCCCTCTCCAGCCAGGACCGAAAGGGAATCCCCGTTCAATGATGACATGCGCGACAAAAGCAAGTAACTTCCAGATTCTAAACTGAACTGGTGCATTGATATCAAATTGAATAACCCGCCTAAGCAACGATAGGAGGGTTTAGGTCAAAACCGGTGGTTCGTTCAGGTCATGTGTTATAAATGCAGATACTGCTAGAAAACTTGGGACTTCATCCTTCTCTCTCTTTAAACTCACTCTTCCCTCACTTTCCCCCTTTCTGCAACGTGTGAATGTGTGTATGTTTGTTTTGTTAGATTCTAGTTGTACATGTTAGAGTAATCAATAAAGCTTTGTTTATAAATTAAAGATAAGTGTTCTTGTGTTATGTGCTTATGAATGTTAATGTCTTGAACTGCTGATCTAAGTTAACTGGCTGTTAAATAGTGTTTCACTATTCTGTGGATATTAATATCCGCTGCAGAGTTGATAGTTCTGACCCGTTCAAATGAGCAGCTAGGCAGTCATTTGCTCTGTCGTAAAATAGACTCTTGCAAAATTCCCTATGAATTAATTAATTCATTACTTTGAGCTAAATAGACCTGTTCCTTATACAGAGTCCCCTTTGTACATATCATATGACCTACACACCACAGGGAAAATCCTGGTCTGGGGTTACATCCAGTATGGGGTGTACGAGAGATCTGCAGGGTGGAAGGCAACTTCAATAGTCTAAAATACCAAGACATCTTAGCTACCTCTTATATTCCCAACCATAAAAGAGGCCAAATTCTGCAGCAGGATGGTGCTCCATCACATTTTCCATCTCCACATCAAAGTTCCTCAAGGCGAAGAAGATCAAGATGCTCCAGGATTGGCCAGCCCAGTCACCAGACATGAACATAATTGAGCATATGTGGGGTAGGATGAAAGAGGAAGCATGGAAGATGAAACCAAAGAATATTGATGAACTCTGGGAGGCATGCAAGACTGCTTTCTTTGCTATTCCTGATGACTTCATCAATAAATTGTATGAGTCCTTGCCAAACCGCATTAATGTAGTCCTTCAAGCTCATGGAAGTCATACAAGATATTAAATTTGGATCTCACAGCACCACTACTTAATTTGCTGACATATTTTTGTATTTGCAGTAAATTTGTTCAATTTCTGTATAGGCGACAACTTTTGTCTTGCCAAAATTTGACCTTTCTGTCTTGATTAAATGATAAATCTTTTTTCAGTGAAACTAATTTATTTCAGTGCATTAAACGTCATTTGGGAGGGTTTTAGCTTTTCATATGAGCTATTTCTAACACCAATTGATGAATTAAAAGTCAGGTTAATAGCAGGTGTTTCTACAAAATAGAGAAGCGACACGACTTTTGTCAGGGACTGTATATATATATATATATATATATATATATATATATATATATATATATATATATATATATATATATATACAGGTCCTTCTCAAAAAATGTATTGCATATTGTGATAAAAGTTCATTATTTTCCATAATGTAATTATAAAAATTAAACTTTCATATATTTTAGATTCATTGCACACCAACTGAAATATTTCAGGTCTTTCATTGTTTTAATACTGATGAAAAAAATCTGATCTCAAAAAATTTGCATATTTCATCCGACCAATAAAAGAAAAGTGTTTTTAATACAAAAAAAGTCAACCTTCAAATAATTATGTTCAGTTATGCACTCAATACTTGGTCGGGAATCCTTTTGCAGAAAAGACTGCTTCAATGCGGCTTCAATATTGTTTTCTTCAACTATATATTGGTTTAAATACATTGGTTGGCTAGGGTATATATTGGGTTTGGTTGGTATATATATTGGTTGGTATATATTGGTTTGTTCAACTGTATATTGGTTTGTTCAACTATACATTGGTTTGTTCAACTATATATTGGTTTGTATATATCGCTTTGATCAACTATATATTGGTTTAGATACATTGGTTTTCTCAAGTATATAATGGTTTCTTCAGTTATACATTGGTTTGTATACACTCACCTAAAGGATTATTAGGAACACCTGTTCAATTTCTCATTAATGCAATTATCTAATCAACCAGTCACATGGCAGTTGCTTCAATGCATTTAGGGGTGTGGTCCTGGTCAAGACAATCTCCTGAACTCCAAACTGAATGTCAGAATGGGAAAGAAAGGGGATTTAAGCAATTTTGAGCGTGGCATGGTTTTTGGTGCCAGACGGGCCGGTCTGAGTATTTCACAATCTGCTCAGTTACTGGGATTTTCACGCACAACCATTTCTAGGGTTTACAAAGAATGGTGTGAAAAGGGAAAAACATCCAGTATGCGGCAGTCCTGTGGGCGAAAATGCCTTGTTGATGCTAGAGGTCAGAAGAGAATGGGTCGACTGATTCAAGCTGATAGAAGAGCAATTTTGACTGAAACAATCACTCGTTACTACCGAGGTATGCAGCAAAGCATTTACATTCTTCCAGTTCCCTTAGTTAAGTGACTGAAGATGAGATATTGCAGTCAACTAGCCTGTGTCAAACACGCTCGTCTGCACAATAATGCTGTGCGTTTACCCCTGTGGACTTGCTCACTGGCTTGCACCGTGGTATTCTACGTAGGTTGCGCCCACTACACAGGGCGCGCCACTGCACATTATTAACAACGACACACAAAAGAGCTTTTTCTATGTAGGAAATGTGCCCACTTTACAGTCTGCAATCCTGCACCCAAGCACTTTTCACAAAGTGCACTCGCGCCACGAGCAATATAAATGTGAGGCGCGCGCCCACAGCAAAGCCGGCGCCGCCAAAACCTAAACACTATCCCCTCAGTGTTACAAGCTCAGTGTTACAGCACAAGCAACCAGGTTAACAGGCCCTAAGCTGCCCGCCCTGAATCTAATTCACCCCCTTGCTTCCACGAGCCCAGGCCTGGCAAGCCATTCCTGGTATATCAAATTGGGTGTTGAACATATAAAACGAGGTTACTCGCTACAGTTTTGCTCGCAGACCCCCGCGATTCAAGCCGTGGTCGAGCCCTCAGTGAGAAGCAGGGTCAGTCAAGTGCTTCGCTGAGGTGTTAAAACTGTTAAAGGAGGCGGTGGAAACAGTGCACCCGACGCTAGCAAGTCAGGTTTTTACTGTTGCTAATTCCTCGTCCCGAAAATGGATGGCGGTTTTTTCAGGCCCATTTTTCAGACATCTGAACAAAGCACTTATGACATGCTCGTTCAAGATGCTGACGGTGAAACAGATCCTCGCGCACATTCGCCCCAAGGATTGGTTTTTCACAATAGATCTGAAAAACACATACTATCACGTTCGGATAGCCCCCCCACTACAGGCCATTCTTGAGATTCGCCTTCGAGGGGCAGGCTTATCAGTACAGTATCTTTTCTGGGCACTGTCATAGACTCAAGCCTCATGAACGAGCGGCTTACGTCATAAGAACCACCACGTCTTGGTAACGTACATAAAATCGCCAGGGCGGCCGAGATCAGACTCTCTTCACCGCATGGCTAAGCATCTCCTTTTATGGGCAGAGCACAATCTGAGCTCCCTAAGGGCGGCTCACGTGCCAGGTATTTTGAATCAGGGTCCGGACATGTTATCTAGAGGACTCATTCCCCCAGGGGAATGGTCTCTTCACCCGCAAACGATTCATCTCGCACAACACTCGCTGACCAATATTTTTCTGCACATTCATGGACGCCCTGGCCCATGTTTGGCCCAGACTCCCTCTATATGCTCCCTCCGATCGCGATGCTGCTGCAAACCATCAAAAGATCGGGAGACAGTATCCACAGTGCTTTTAATAGCCCCACTTTCAATCAATCAACTTTATTTATATAGCGCTTTTACAATGACGATTGTTTCAAAGCAGCTTCACAGTGTTAAACAGGACAACATTGCAACAAAATTTGATTTGGCTAGTTTAATTTGGATAGTTTATAGAATTATATATGACCAAATTAATAAATTCTATTTGTATATTTAGTTGAGTAACTTGGATCATAATTTGAGTGTCCCCAACTGAGCAAGCCAAGCCAAAGGCGACAGTGGCAGGAACCAAAACTCCATCAGGGCATGATGGAGAAAAATAAACCTTGGGAGAAACCAGACTCAGTCGGGTGCCAGTTCTCCTCTGGCCTATTATTAACAGCGTATAATTATTACTCTGGCAACCTTGCAGGTCATAAATCATATTAGATAGGAATATTCAAAATTTTGGGTATCACGCAAGAGACGGGTTCATTTAGGATGGCGCCGATTACACAAGAATATGAATACTTGAAAGATCGGAGTTATTGCGCGGGAGACGGGTTAATTGAGGATGACGTGCCGGTGAGGCAAATTCAGAGGAGAAACTAATGGACACGGTCTCAGCAGACACTCCAGGATGAGCTGGTCATGTCCAGATGCAGGTCCACCATCCGATCCGGACACGGCCTGGATCCGCCGACTGCAGTAAACCTCGGATAAACAGAGAGACTAACATTAGTGTGAATGCCACTCTTTTTATGATGTAACGAGTACATCAGGTGTTATGGGAAGTGTTCCCGGTTCCGGCTGACCTAGTTAATGCAGCCTAACAATCAGTCATTTGATTTGAATAAAGAAAGTTAAAAATGTTCTATGTGTATGCCATACTAAAGAGATGCGTTTTTAGTCTAGATTTAAACTGACAGAGTGTGTCTGCTTCCCGAACAATGCTAGGAAGACTGTTCCAGAGTTTAGGTGCTAAATAGGAAAAGGATCGACCGCCTGCAGTTGATTTAGATATTCTAGGTATTTTCAACTGGCCAGAGTTTAGAGACTGCAATAGACGTGATGGAGTATACTGCGTTAAGAGCTCGCTTAAGCACTGGGAGCTAAACCATTTATTGCTTTATAAGTAATAAGCAAGATTTTAAAATGTATGCAATGTTTAATAGGGAGCCAGTGCAGTGTTGACAGAACTGGACTAATATGATTGTACGTCCTGGTTCTAGTAAGAACTCGAGCTGCTGCGTTTTGGACCAGCTGGAGTTTATTTATTAGGCGAGCAGGGCAACCACCCAGTAGAGCATTACAATAATCTAGCCTTGAGCTCATGAACGCATGTACTAATTGTTCAGCATTTTGCATTGAAAGCATGTGACGTAATTTAGATATATTTTTAAGATGTTAGAATGCAGTTTTACAGATGCTAGAAACGTGGCTTTCAAACGAAAGATTGGTATCAAAGAGCACACCCAGGTTCCTCACTGACGACGAGGACTTGACAGAGCGGCCATCGAGGGTTAGACAGTATTCTAGGGCACTACTTGTGGAGCTTTTCTGTCCAATAATTAAAAATTCAGTTTTATCTGAATTAAGTTGCAGGAAATTACTATTCATCCAATTTTTAATATCAGCTATGCATTCCGTTAATCTTGTGAATTGGTAAGTTTCGTCAGGGCGTGAAGAAATATAGAGCTGAGTATCATCAGCATAACAATGAAAACTAACGCCATGCTTCCTAATGATATCTCCCAGTGGTAGCATATACAGGGTGAAAAGCAACGGTCCTAACACTGAGCCTTGCGGTACTCCATACTGAACTTGTGATCGGTGTGACATCTCTTCATTTACTGCTACAAACTGATAACGGTCAGATAAGTAAGATTTAAACCATGCCAATGCAGTTCCACTAATGCCAACATCATTTTCGAGTCTATTCAAAAGAATATTGTGATCGATAGTATCGAATGCAGCACTAAGATCGAGTAACACTAATAGAGAGATACAACCACGATCAGATGATAAGAGTAAATCATTTGTAACTCTAATTAGAGCAGTCTCAGTACTATGATACGGTCTAAATCCTGACTGGAATTCCTCACATATACCATTTCTTTCTAAAAAGGAACATAATTGTGAAGACACAGCCTTTTCTAATATTTTTGATAGAAACGGTAGATTAGAGATTGGTCTGTAATTGACTTCTTTAGGATCAAGTTGCGTTTTTTTAATAAGTGGTTTAATTACAGCCAACTTAAAAGTTTTTGGTACATATCCTAATGTCAAGGATGAATTAATAATATTAAGCAGATGATCTATGACCTCTGGAAGCATCTCTTTTAATAGCCTAGTCGGTATAGGGTCAAGCATACATGTTGTTGATTTTGATGATTTAACAAGTTTAGCCAATTCTTCTCCTCCTATAGCAGTGAATGAGTGTAATTTTTCCTCAGTAACACTACAATTTTCTGTCTGAGGTGATACTGTAGTAGACGGCTGCATGGTTATAATTTTATTCCTAATGTTATCAATCTTACTAGTAAAGAAGTTCATAAAGTCATTACTACTGTGTTGTTTACAAACGTCAGAAGTTGAAGCTTTATCCTTTGTTAATTTAGCCACTGTATCGAATAAATACCTGGGGTTGTGTTTGTTTTCTTCTAAAAGAGTTGAGAAATAAGCAGATCTAGCAATTTTTAAGGCCTTTCTGTATGCAATCATGCTCTCTTTCCACAAATTGCGAAAAACCTCCCGTTTTGTTTTCTTCTAGCTGCGCTCCATTTTTCTGGCTGCTGTTTTAAGGGCCCGAGTGTGCTCGTTGTACCACGGCGTTGGATTATTTGCTTTAATCTTCTTTAAGCGCCGAGGAGCAACTATGTCTAAAGTGCTAGTAAAGAGAGAGTCAGTAGTTTCTGTTGCAACATCGAGTTCCTCTAGGCTATCTGTAATGCTGAGGAGATGGAACTGATGAGGAAGATTATGTACAAAGCAATCTTTAGTCGCAGCGGTTATAGTCCTGCCATATTTGAAGAGAGGGGATGGCTTTGCAGCCTTAGCTAAATGAAGTATACATGATATTAGGTAATGATCTGAGATGTCATCGCTCTGCTGCAGAATTTTAATGGTATCAACATTTAGTCCATGTGACAGTATTAGATCTAAAGTATGATTAAGGCGATGAGTGGGTCCCGATACGTGTTGTCTAACTCCAATAGAGTTTAGAATGTCTTTAAATGCCAATCCCAATGCGTCTTTTTCATTGTCAACATGGATTTTAAAATCACCAACAATTAGTACTTTATCTGCAGCCAGTACTAACTCTGATAGAAAACCAGCAAATTCTTTGATAAAATCTGTATTGTGCCCTGGTGGCCTGTATACAGTAGCCAACACAAATGTCAAACGGGATTTATCATTTACACTACACAACGTTACATAAAGCACCAAAACTTCAAAGGAATTATATTTGAAACTAGACTTCTGAGTAATACTGAAGATATTATTATAAATTACAGCAACACCTCCCCCTTTTCCTTTCAGACGTGGCTCGTGTTTATAACAATAATCTTGGGGAGTGGACTCAAAGTAACTACATTTAAAGTAATGTAGTCGTCAGGTTTTATCCAGGTTTCTGTAAAACACAGCACATCTAGGTTATGATCTATAATCATATCATTAACAATAAGCGTTTTTGGCGAAAGGGATTGAATATTCAGCAACCCGAGATTTATCAATTGTTCATCCGTATTATATCTGTTGTTTATTTGTTGGACATCAATTAAATTTTTACTGTTGAATGGTTTTGATGGTTTTTTGTATTTACTGATTCGGGGAACAGACACAGTCTCTATGTGATAATATCTAGGTGAAAGCGTCTATATGTGCTGGGATTTAGCTGACTCTGGTGACGTGAGACAGCTAGCAGACGGTTGGTTTAGCCAGTTTGTCTGCTTCCTGACCTGGGCCCCAGTGAGTCAAGGTTTAGCTCTAAGACTATGTGCCAAATTACTAGAGAGAAGAGCAGCACCAGCCCAGGAAGGATGAATACTGTCTATCTTCAACAGGTCAGGTCTGCCCCAAAAACTTTTTCAATTGTCTATGAACCCTATGTTATTTTGCGGACACCACTTAGACAACCAGCCATTGAGTGATGATAATCTGCTAACTATTTCATCACTCCTTTTAACAGGAAGGGGGCCAGATAAACAGACTGCCGGTGACATTGTACTTGCGAGTTTACACACCTCTTTAATGTTAATTTTGGTGATCTCCGACTGGCGAAGTCGAACATCATTAGTGCCGACGTGAATAATAATCTTAGAGAATTTACGATTAGCTTTAGCCAGCACTTTTTTTTTTGCTTTGATGTCAGGCGCTCTGGCTCCCGGTAAACATGTGACTATGGTGGCTGGTGTCTCTATTTTCACGTTCCATGTAATAGAATCGCCAATAACTAGGGCACTTTCAACAGGATCCTTAGTGGGTGCATCACTGAGTGGGGAGAACCTGTTTGATGTTCTAATCGGAACGGAAGACTGTTTTTTTTTGGAAGAACCGCACATGGTTCTCCGAACTGATTCAGCTTTCAGACACAGCCCCATGGCCCATTCTGCTGAGGAAATACCTCCTCACGCCGGCGAAAGGGAAGATCTGGCATCTCAGTCCTGAGCTGTGGGCCCTCCACGTATGGCCCATCAACGGGTATCCGGAAACCTCTCTGACAAGTTATGAACACTATTTCGGAAGCAAGAGCCCCGCTATCAGCGGCTTCGCTGAAGTGGTCAGTGGTTTTCTAATCAGTGTGCTGCACGAAACATCAACGCACACGCATGCGACATGGCAGATCTGCTTGCTTTTCTCCAAGAGCTAATGGATGCGGGTCGTTCCCCCTCCACGCTCAAAGTTTATGTTGCCGCCATAGCAGTTAACAACGCTCAGATCGCGGGTCATTCACTAGGGAAAAGTGATGTTATTGTACGTTTTCTTAAAGGGGCCAGGAGATTAAACCCGCCTCCCCCTTCCTCAGTCCCTATTTGGGACCTCGCCGGGGTTTTAGAAGCCGTAAAGGGTCCCCCCTCCTAACCACTGCAGACCACGAGCTTGAAGCACTTATCACTCAAAACCGATTTTCTGCTGGCTTTGGCCTTGATTAAGCGAGTGGGTGGCTTACACGCACTCTCACTAGCATATAGGTCTAGAACCTAACCTGTCCTATAGGCATTTAAGCCCACTCCACTAGAGTGGCCTCGTCTTGGGCTTGGTTATGTGGCACTTCCATGAAAGATATCTGTGCAGCGGCAGGCTGGGCCTCTCCGCCCACTTTTATCAGATTCTACAATTTGGAGGTCCCAGCTTTACAAGCAGTGCTTTTCTCCATCTAAGGGCTCTATCTGCAGCCCTGGCAACACGATTGCTTATATTGCGTTCCGCTTATACACAATCGTTCATAAGCACCACTAAATTCTACCATAGATCCGACTATGTCCGGTCAGGTGTTCAAACGAACCGACTCTTCCGGTTCTTTCATTCTCTTTATGAAGCCTGCCTGTGTCAGTCTCCCTAGAGGTTTTTGACTTTCCTCATTCAGTTGGGGATTTTGGGTCAATCAGCACGCACAGCGTTTACATTGTGTTCCCATACACGCAATACGAGGAACCTCTCGAAGTGGAACGTGCTCGGTTACTTCGTAACCTCGGTTACCTGAGAGAGGGAACGAGTATTGCGTTCCGCGCCGTGTTCGTGCTTCTCAGGTGTTGCTTCAGTCGATTTTTAAAACCTGACACCTATGGCGAATCAGGGTCTTATATAGCCTCCTGTATGTATGTCTCTGAGCGCCCCATTGGTTCGTTCCTCTCAGCCGCCTCACCATCGGTTCCTACAGTTGCCACGGCCCGGCCAATCAGAGCGCTTCTCGCGCTGGGTTATTGCCGTGCAGCTGCACTGCGCTTTACATAGATACCTTTATTAATAAAGTTTTGTTTCATATTCTCGAGAAAATTAGTTTTCCCATACGCAATACTCGTTCCGTCTCTCAGGGAACCGAGGTTACGAAAGTAACCAAGTACGTTATCTTTACTTTATATATATTTTTATCAACAACCCAACAAACATAGCAACGTTGTAAAAACTTTTTTTTCACGCTGAAAAGGTCGTGATAATGTTTTTATCCTACCTGTATATATTCCCAGATAGCACACATACGTTGGGCCGATGTCGACCCGATGCACAAAGTTCTATCGGCAAGACGTAGCTCAGAGAGCGTTTGCTAATTGGGAAAATGTCGCCGAGACATCGGCATCTGATCGCGAATGCTCTCCGGCCGACGTGTGGACGATGCAAAAGTGTAAATCCTGGCCACTCTGCACGGGCTTTCTAGGACCTTTATTCATTTAGGTCGAACCTTTCGGGCTACACCCAAATGACACACTGGCATAGAATCAACGTTACTCACTGCATCAAAGACCAACGTCAGACAAGCCATTCAAAACTAACGAAATCTACGCAGATGATTTGCTTACCTTATGCTGAAACGACGATGTCACTTGAGTGAAACACGATGTTGATTTCAGTTTGCTTAAAGTTTTTTTTTACAGTTAAGACGTTTCTGTTTACAAAATAGCAAATAATTAATACTAATAAGATAAATTAGCTTGTTTCTGTAATAATCACACATTACATTCAGTTAACATTGTTTTAATATTTACAAAGCAGTTACAGATAGCCTACATGTTTAGAGCAATATATGACCTATACAAATCTTCAATATGACTAATAGAAAAGGCATTTACATTCAAATAACCAATATTTATACAGGTAAATAAAAAAGACTAAACAGTCAAGTTAAAATAAAATAAATATTAATAGCAATATTTACTCAAGAATAACTGATCATGTACCAAACCTATGATTTTTATTGGAGCACAAATGGAGATGCAAGTCAGAACATAATGAGACTCAAATCATGGGTTATTTTCCAATGAGTCTCCTTTCGTGTTCCACAAAATAAATGCATATGGGTGAGAAGATGGTTTAAAGAAAGCTTACCCTTGAAAATGGAGGGCAGAAGAATATAGCAGATGAATCAGTTTTTCTTTGTAACTATTATACTATCAGCAAATGTTAACTCCTTGGGTGAAAAAAGTGACAAAGACGTAAAGCAAAATTTCATTAGCATAGAGAAAATATTTTTACTGTAATTACTTTCAAAAATAAAATACATTATTATGAGCCAAAAAATAAGTTTAACCCACACTGGAAAGTCATTATTAAATACCCATGAGAAGGATGCAATACTAGAGAAACTAAAGTTTGACCATTGGATGAGAAATACTGATTGGGTCCAGCAGGGTTCAGGCAATCTCTTGTTAACAATTAAATATCAATTGTTTATATATTGATTACATAGTAAATCAATAGTTGTTAATAAGATGGACATGGTTTGGCATTGGTAAATGTGTAATAAAAATGTAACCAGAACATCGACTCAAATTAAGCATGTGCTGTATAATATCTAGTATTATTGTAGCAAAACTAAGCACCTGTGACAGTGGAGAATATTTCAGTAAAGTCACTGAGAAAATGTATTAGGATTAGTAAACTTGTAATTTTCTTTTCTCTCACAAACACAAGAGTTAAATTTGTACTAATACTATTCTACAAATCACAAATGAATAAAATCTTAGGCTAATGTTTTTTTTTAGATCATTCAAATTAAGTAAAGTTTAAGGGGGGAAAAACATTCATAAAATGACTTGTATCGCTTTCTAACACAATCTTAAATATTAATTGTAAAGTAGAAGCATTTATAATAAATAAGCTACTTTTAATTTAATTCCAAAACCATAATTATACAGTGCAGGGTAATTTCAGGGTGGTGCTGTTGATTACTGATTGATTAATAATGACAAGAACATGTTTATCACGGGATAGAGCACATGTGCACTCTAAAAAGAGATGTGTTAAAACTGACACAACATGTGTCATTTTTAACACATGTAGTGTGTGTGCTCAGGGACAACACATGTTGTGTCAAATTTGACACAATAAATGTGTCATTTAACACAGAAATTGTGTCAGGTAATTACATACTCAGAAGTAACTTTAAAAATAAAGTGAAACTAAATTATTAAGCAGTTAATCAGTAGTTGAGTACAGAACGCATGTGCACACAAAACACAACGTTTCAAACTCTATGACTCTATCAACTCAATCATTCACAATTTAACACCTCACCGATAATACTGCTTTAGAGAGAAGCTCATGAGGAGAGAACAGTTAACAGAGTTTGCACTTTGAATTCAATTAAAATGTAGCAACTGATAAAACAATGTGTATAAATAACTTTTATTAACACAGGCCTGATTGTTTGAGAACATAAACACGGCATACACTGCTCTATGATGGTGTGTGTCGAGCGCTTTATAACATGATGTGTTGAAAACAACACAACGAGATGTGTTTAAAATTAACACATGTTGTGTTGATTTTAACACATGTAGTGTGTGTGCTCAGGGACGACACATGTTGTGTTGATTTTAACACATGTAGTGTGTGTGCTCAGGGACGACACATGTTGTGTTGATTTTAACACATGTAGTGTGTGTGCTCAGGGACGACACATGTTGTGTTGATTTTAACACACAACCTGTGTCGTTTCTTTTACACATTATGTCTAATGTGTTATTCCTCTTACTCAGAAGTGTGTTGAAACCTTTTACACACTAATGTGTTATAGGTACACAACTTGTGTCAACTTGTGTTTGATTTGAAGTCACAGAATCGTGATTAGTGGCTTCTTTATTTGAGCTCTTGACCCTGGACTTCTTCACTTCAGCTTTTCTCTTTTTGCTGGAACTGTGTGTTTATTCATCACATTTGAAACAGCAGAACTAACAGGAGAAAAACATGATCAGATGATAATGACATCATCACATGCATTTGCTGAGCTTGGCAAGTGTTTGATATCTGAGCAATTACTATAAAAATATTCTTCATTTATAATTAATACTTTTATATTAATGATGTCATTTGCAGATATTTGTTTGTAGATATTCAGTGTGTACAGGATGTTCTAGTCTATGGTACCACACAGAAACACACACACATCAGAATCAGCTCATGAATCTCAACAATGGTGACAAACTAAAAGTGTCATGCCGCAATGCATGCTGGGAGTCATGGATGAGTTGTGTATGGTGGCTCCTGTCATGCAGCTTTTAGTTTGTCACCATTGTTGAGATTCATGAGCTGATTCCTGATGTGTGTGTGTTTCTGTGTGGAATCATAGACTAGAACATTCTGTACACACTGAACATCTAAAAACAGATGTGCAAACAATGACATCAACATTATTATAAAAAACATTATTTACAAAAGAAGAATATATTTATAGTAATTGGACGAATTGTGTAATTGTACACAATTGGTCCTTAGGGTCAAACACTTGCCAAGCTCAACAAATGCATGTGATGATGTCATCATCTGATCATGTTTTTCTTGTTATTTCTGCTGTTTCAAATGTGATGAATAAACACACAGTTCCAGCAAACAGAGAAAAGCTGAAGTAAAGAAGTCCAGGGTCAAGAGGTCAAAAAAGAAGCCACTAATCACGATTCTGGTGACTTCAAATCAAACATTCAATGATTCGACAACACTAAATCCTGTTCATCTCAATAAGAGCTTCTGACAGAAATAAAGTCCGTCTGGTTAGTAATCACAAGTGAGAAGCGGTGAAAGCTTTTGAAAGAGGCATGATGTGATTGGCTGCCAAAACGCCGACTGCTGTTTCATTTTAACACACTTGTTGTGTTATATCTACACAACATGTGTCAAAATACCCTCAACACATTCAGTGTGTTGTTTTTTAACACATCTCTTTTTGCAGTGTGTGAGTGGAACGTCACATACTTTGATATGAGATATTATATCATATATTATGTGAGATCTTACATATCAGTTAACAAGTAACATTTGTCCATGGCTTCACACTTTTTGATACAGCAACCGCAGAATAAATGTGCCGTCACACTACATTTTACACCTTTGTGGTAAAGTCGAGTAGATATATTTTTGAATATACTATTTGTTAAATTTTGAATTCATGTTTATAAAAAGACTCTGCAGAGCTTGACATCATATCAAGTCCTATTCTACAAATCTCACAATTTAAGACATTCATACATATGCTCATATGAATGTCTTAAATTGTGAGATTTGAAGAATAGGACTTGTGCACCACCAGAAAATAATTTGAAAAGGTTTAACTGTTGTATTCTTTGTAAGAGAGAGAAAAGTTTGCAACTTCTAAAAAAAACTTTTTCTCTGATTTTAAGTACTGATGTGTGACTATTCTTTACAACTTCAAATTCCACTGTCACAGGTGCTAAATTTTCCATAATAATACCCTCACAGAACATGGTAGTAATCAGCCATCCATGCAAAAGCAGAGGTCAGTGTGGTGGACTGTTGGTCCATCGGTCCAGGCCAACATCTGATGTCTTCATGCCTTCAACTGGGGATTCCCAGAGAACCTGTAACAAAAATAGTACAGTTCAAAATCCATTGTACATACATACTCATTACAAAGTATTGCATCTGGTAACACAAAATATCATACCAGGTTCAATTTAACTTTAGCTCAATAGACAATATTTGAAGAAATACTCTGAATATTCCTTTATTATGGCATTTTGTGAGAAGCCTTGTCGCATTTTCATACAAAATGTATGATTAATGTAGGGCTGAAACGATTCCTCGAGTAACTCGAGTTACTCGAATTGAAAAAATCCTCGAGGCAAAATCATCTGCCTCGACGGTTCGTTTAGTTCATTTAACTACACATGGATGTTGCAGAAATATTTTTTTGTGTATAAGGACTCGGAGTATGCGCGGATCGCGGTTAAATCCGCGAATCAGGTGGGTAAACATCCCAAAAATTGCGGGTGGATGAGAGAAATCATTAATGTGTTGATTTTAATTAAGACGCGGAACTCATTTCACGGTAAAACGCAATGAATGTGTCGCTCATTAACTTTCGTTTTCAGCTCATGACGAGATCAAAGACTGCAATGCGAGAGATTGGCATCAGCACTGCTAATATCATTTAGTCTCGCTATTTTTAGATGAAGACAACCGTGTGTTGAGCTTCAGGATACGACACTGAACATTTAGGCTTCATTTGCGGCAGTTCATGGCAGCTGAGGAGATACGAGCAATATTTATAGCTACTAACTTAATTAAACAAGCTGTGTTACAATGATGAATAATGATTAGCTGACGATGTAGATCTGTATGCGCGATGTAGGCTACTTTATCTGAATTAAACACAAACTCATCTCTCGCGTTTGCGAGGTGATGTAGAGGTGTCAACCCGTTTGGGTTATTTAAAACGTGTAATTTCGCCAAAGAAGATTTGTTTTAAAGCCTACTTCAGTGTAGCTGAAATGTGACGATAGCATCGCTTACACTGAGGATTTGAGTTTATGACGATCAGGTGCGGATTGATGGTTTGTTTTTAACAGCGGATTCGGTGACGTTAGCGCTGATCCGCGCATCTCTGATATGACCATCTCTACTCTTGTTCTTATTTCAAGTTTCCTTCCTGTCCAATATTTTTTGCTTCTTACAAAAGCCTCACAGCCTTCAGAAGACAGTAAAGGCTTGTCATGCCTGAACTGAAGCTGAAACTTTAAAGTTAAGATTTAAACATACATGCAATGTTTAGGCATTATTGCTATTTATATTAATATTATTTTTGTTTATTGGTTGTAGGTTTAGTTTTAGACTGAACAATGTTTTCCTTTTTAAACTAATTTGAAATAGATTTTTATAATGTGGCAATTGAATGCATTAACATGGGTTATTTTCACAGTTATTAATGTATGCAATTTCAGCAGTAAACTTTATTTTTCTAAAAAGAAAACAAATTAGATGTTAATTTTAAGATACCTGTCTTATTTTCTCATATATATTTAGTATTGCTCTTTAATAAAGAAAAAAGTAATTATTATCCGATTACTCGATTAATCGATGGAATAATCGGTAGAATACTCGATTACTAAAATAATCGATAGCTACAGCCCTAGATTAATGTAAAATATAAAGAATCCATGCATTACCAAACCTCACTTGGATAAATATTAGGGATTCCACAATTCTCAATATAATATTGAACCATTCGGTACTACACCTATGGATCAATACGCGCTTGTTTATTATCAATTTTATTTCTCTCTGAATTGGCTCTGTTTGTGTTTGCCCGTGAGTCTACGCTGAGCAAAATATCCTCTAATATTGCACTAAAGTTAGGGGGTGTTTAGCCACGCTTGGAATGCTGGTGTCTTAGAGCGGTGAAGTTAGGCTGCAGTGCGCACCACCATCTCTCAAACCTGTGTGATATAGATTTAAGCTCACCTGACACTATAGTTACTCTATAGTTAAAGCTTACACTACTCCTACATCGCGTCAGGGGTTAAAGGCATCATTGACCGCTGGAAGCTAGTTATTTTAGTCTATAAAGTTTTAAATATCTTTATTTTTCTTACACAAACATGCCACTTCGCTTCAGAAGGCCTTTATTAACCCCCTGGAGCTGTGTGGAGCAGTTATATGATGGACAGATGCACTTTTATGGACCGAATGACCCAACAATTCACTGCCATTATAAAGCTTGGAAGGACATTTTTAATATAAATCTGACTGTATTCGTCTGAAAGAAGAAAGCCATACACACCTAGGATGACTTGAGGGAGAGTAAATCATGGGGTAATTTTCATTTTTGGGTGAATTAACCCTTTAAATTCAAATAACAAGATTACAACAGATAATTTCAAACAAATTAGATGTTGAAATTTTTTTAATTTTGTGGAAACGTTTTCCTAATTTAAGTTTGTTCAACAGCTTTGTTTTTGAGTATATTTTCCAGACTAATAATGTAACATTAAACCTATCCAAATAGATTAATACAGATTGAAGCCTGTTGTGTTCAGTCTTTTGATCTGGGATAGTGACAGCTATTGGGAAACTCACCATCTTCATGTACCAAGTGTAGATGGCATTAAGGCCTTGTCCTGAAGAATCTCAACACCAAACGCTGGGCTTTATATCTCATCTGGTAAAAACAAGGGCACAGCCATTACTGTAAGAACTGTAATGATATCTTTACCCCCTGATATGGTATTGGTGATGTAATTCAAACATTTTAGAGGCTAAGAGTATGAGCAGTGAGTAAGCTGAAAAGTAACTTAAATACCTAAAGTTGTTGACCCCCTGAACCACAGTCAGCATATAAAGTATTTAGTAAAAGTATTTAAGAATTGATCAGTAAAATATACATACAAATAGTGGGGCACTGTTGTATGGTGCCTAGGAAATGTAACTCAAAACAGACCTAGAGAAAATATATTAATGACCATAACATCCTGTTATCATAATAGTTTATCATAAATACAAACTATAACATTAGATGTCACCTCGTCTAATTTTGTTTTACTCTAAAGGCTTTTCAGACAGTCTCACTGAAACAACCTGGTGTTAATGATGTTAAAATGTTAAACTTTTTAAATTACAGACCCCAAACTTTTGAATATTAGTATATTTTTGAGGTTTTGCTTACTAGTCAACTGGTTTTTAGCCTGAAATTTTCTTCAACAGGAGTGCAGGCCATCAGCATGGGAGAATCTAGGAACATAAACACTTTATCACAGAGCCTATATAATGTCAGGTTTATTAGAAGGAAACAAGCTAGAGCAGAGATCAAATGCAGATAAGAGAAAGTAGAATATACAGAGTATACATACAATCATTTCTTAACAGAATTAGTTTTAGGCTTACTTCACTTCACATTGCTCAGTGATACTTACGTTTGGATGTCAGAACCTTGCAAGCTGTAATAAAAAATAATTATTTTGCAAAAGAAAATAACATGCTCTGTGATATAGGTAAAATATATTGTGGGCTAACACTTTGGTATGGGAAACATTCACTTTTGCCTCAAATTCTTAATTTACTGCTTAATTGATAGTAAGGTAAAGCTAAAGTTAGTTGTTTTTAGTGTTTAAGTGTAGGTATCAGGTAGGATTTAGGATGTTATAGAATTAGGTCATGCAAGTCAAGTATTAATATGTGCTTAATGCTAATAAACAGCAAATATGCAGGCTAAGAATTGTTCCCCTTACTAAAGTGTTAACTTTTGTGGAAAAAAAATAAGAATGATTTTGTAAGCTCCCTCAGTTCACCTGAGTTTCCTACTTCCCTGTCAGCAGCCCATGGGATCCTCCTGTGTCTAGCTCCGATGTTGTAGAATTATTTTTTTACTGAAATCACAGAAAAAAAATGCTATTAAATGTAATTGGTATTAAACATTAAATGTAATCAATGTAATTTGTATACCATGAAATTTCATCGAATTTATAGTAACGTTACGTTAGTTTAAATAAATTAACTCGCTTCCAATAACCCATTGACAGATTACCAGCAAAACTATCAAAGACTCTCTTATGCACATTAAGACGTGATTAACAACTCACTTTCATAAGAGCTAAGGTAACTTAACGTTAACGTTATATTAGCAATAACGTTAGCTGTTCTGAAACGGTTGCTAACAGACTTTTTCAAAGGCACTGAACTATTTCAATAAAGTAAATATTCGACAGAAGCGTCTATTACGAGTAAGAAATGTTTACGGAACAGTTTTATATTATTTGTGTAAAGTTTAGGGACTAAACTTACCTGAAAGCAGAGAAAACAACAGGAGCGTGTCCGTTACTGTGCTGCCAGCCCGGCCCGTTTCCATGGTAACTTCTTCAGTGTTTGAATGTTCAACGCGCACGCCCGTTAAAGTCACGCAGCCAACAGCATTACATAAATAAACATCTAACGTTACCATTACCAGTTTAGTGAGCTTGTCAGTTTATTTTGCAGGGGATGACAAATGTTCAGACAGTTTGGCTACTTACAAAAACGTTGGCACAAGATTATGAACATTTCTGAGCTAAAACTGCTCGTCTAACCCATTCAGTTGCAGTGAGAAACTGCGATTACAAACTGCCTGTTATTTTTCTGATTTCCTCCAGCTAAAAGTTACCTTTAAACCACGTTTAAACCACGTCGCCTTGGTTGGTTGCAAGTGATGAATGGGCATGAGCAAATAAACGCGACATCGGCCTCCAGTATATTGGGCCGACCCAAAGCCGACGAGCTGGAAATAAAGCGCTATTCGCCTATGCCTGGCCGATACTTATTAGATGTTATAAATTGGAGGCCGACGTCCGCTATAGGGCCGACATCGGCCCAACGTATGTGTGCTATCTGGGTTAGGACAGATGTCTGTTTTTTCACGTTATAAATACGTTTTTTCACAACGTTGCAGAAACGTTATCACGTTACCATGTCTCCTTGTAACGTTGCAGAAACATCTATCACGTTACCAAGTCTCCTTAACGTTGCAGAAACTTATTTATAAAGTTTTTATCACGTCATATCTCCTTCCAGCATTGTAGAAACGTACTTACCACGTCCAAACTAGTTCTTCACTTCACACATGCTGTCATCAAAATGTTTTTTTTTCTTTCTTTTATCTTTGAAAAATTACTTTAATATAAAAACATTATATCTACATTAAGAAAAATAGATTAAGTGGTCTTTTTAGATCTCTTTATAATTCGCCGTAGGCTAGTCATAGGTTATAATATTTCTGTAAATCTTAACCCACTAAGATTTACACAAACACACTGTCTGTGAGTTGATTTGCAATTACAAAAGGAATATATGTCCACAATGAGCACATTTGAACTGTTTCACCTTGAGGTTCCATGAACATCTATATCAGACGTGCAGATCACGTCCAAAACAGACGTCATAAAAACTTTCATTCGGGCTCCTCAGTGGACGTCTTTTCAACGTTCGCCTCTAGGGTCAAAGACGTTGAAAAGACGTCTTTTGGACATAACTTTGCTTAGTGGGAATATTCAATTTATTATTACTAACACTTTTTATATTTCACGTTACCTGTAGGGCTGACTTCTGGTTATTGCCCATTTTATTAAACTACATTAACATATGTAGTATTAATAATTTATACTACACACAAATTGTCACTCATTGTATTTATTCAAAAAGCAATATGAATCGGTCATTTACTCATCCTTGTGTTATTTCAATCTAAATCTGTATGACTTTCTTTCTTCTGTTGAACACAAAGGGAGGTGTTAACCTTAATTAAGTCAGGAGATATTAAGCATAATGTTATACACCATTCACTCTTTTGAACAAAATAAAGTGAATGGTGAATAAGAGACATTATAACATTATTTTTCTATTTAAAAAAACGTTTTTAAAACGTCTTTAAAACGTTGTACTACAACATTACCTAATTGCAATCAAAATACAACGTTGTGAAAAGTTGTAACAACGTTTTGTGTTTGCTGGGAACTGGTCTACTGATTGTATTTGCAAATGTTTAAATAAAGCTTTTAATTGTCCAATAAACTATATTTTACTCCACACATGACTGAGATCGAATGAGGCGGTTGTTTGTCTGTATTATTATACCTTATTTTTGT
Source organism: Gobiocypris rarus (assembly GCA_023029165.1). Lineage (NCBI taxonomy): Eukaryota > Metazoa > Chordata > Actinopteri > Cypriniformes > Gobionidae > Gobiocypris > Gobiocypris rarus. Next base: position 10,945,092 of record CM040911.1, on the reverse strand, counting down.
TTGTGTCGTTTTATCGTTTTAAATAGTGTGGCGCTTGTTTGATGATCTGCAGTGGTCTCGCCTCGCGGCGATGACGTCATCACTAGCGCGCGCGATCAGTCGGTGCAGAGTCTTCTGTGAAGAGGTGAGCTGCTCGCAGTATTTCACATATTTGAACGGTTTTAAAATATACTTTGCACTGTTTGTTCATGCAACAATATACGAGGTAGTTTCTGCCGTGTTAGAATCGAGTACAGCGCTTTTTTTCATGCATTTGTCGATTTTTAGATTTTTTTGTTTTATCTTTTCATAAAGTGTGTTTTTCAGATTAGTGGAAAGGAAACATCCAAATTGATACTTTTAACTGTAACTTTTATAGAACTTTGTCTATTTGCGTCTGTTAATTACGATACATATCTTTAAAGGCCGTTTTCTCAAAATGAGTTTTTTTTCCCCTGCACTGAGTCAGACAACTCTAACTTTCACATTTACATACACCTAACTTTACAGTTTTATTCCTGTCTATATTCTGAAGGTTTTCTAAAGGGGTACACACACACACACACACATACACACACATTTTATTCCTAAACAAATTGTGAAAACCTTTTTTTTTGGTTGTTGACAGCATTTTCTAATATGTCAAAGAAAAAGGAACACAAATTTTGTTCATTCAGTGTTCAGATTTTTGCTGTAGAAATGAATGCAAATTAAATGCATCTTTAATTAAATTTGCATATTTAAACATAACACTTATGAATTCTTAATGTAGTCAATCAACTGGGGAAGCATGGTGATTAGTTATTTTTGTTGTAGTCACCTGGGCTGTCTTGCCTTGAGCCCTATTCGCACTGGATAAGTTATATCTGTGGACCTTGTGTGATTTAGAAATTACCCCATCATCTAAATCTGTGTGGCGCATTCGCAGGGGATAAGCGAAGCCTGTTATTTTACTCAAAATGCCTGATTTATGATGTCAATACTTGGAAATATTTAGTTGTTAAAGGTCTAGCTGTGTTGTGTATCTTAAACAGTTGAATGTTTCTTAATGAATGCTGCTATATATGTTTGCATGTCATCTAGGCTTGCATCTAGTGTTACCGGTGTTCAGACACAACGCCGATTACATCACTTGGTGAGTGCAGCACCGCCCACAGTGTCGATTAGATTTTAATTAATTAATCATTTATATATTTATTATAAAAAAACTCAACTTCCACAGTAATTAATTGAAATAAATTTGTGCTGCTCTGCACCGTTATGCAGAGCCTGTGCGGCTGTGCACATTTTACTTTCGGTTTAGAATTTTCCATTTAAAAGCCCCTGCCGGTGATACCGGTATTACTGGTGTTGCCACACATTGTTTAACCGGTGGGATAATTTCCTCGCCCTCACATCATCCATCTCCATCTAAGCTACTAAGCTTGTTTTCGCTCTACTGATGGTTTTCAGCTTTCTCTCTGCAAATTGTATAATTATATACTGAACATCAAAAAGTTTCCAATGCTGTTCTTTACGAAAGATACATAAAAAGGCTTATGGGAAACAAAAACCTTGTTATATACGATAATGCCAAATCAAAGAGATGCCGATTCACACTGGACTAATATTATCACAGGACCTCGATATTCTGCGAAATATGGTAGGTCATTTGCGGGGGAATTATTACTTTACAAATTACAGATATTAATACCGTGCAAATAGGGCTTTAAATTAACACATGCTGCGATCCAGACAGATCGGAATTGGGATTTTTTCCCACCTCTTTCTAGTAAATAACGCCTGGAATATCTCTCAAAGTCGGACATTCGGAGTGTGAATTCCGGGTACAAATTTTTCTTTTGTGGTACAATTTTGTGGAGATAATTTTCTTGTGGTGCCCTCCTCAGCACTCGGTGCCCTGAGCGCAGCGTGTGGTGGGAGTGGCGGCACTGCATGTGCCATAATTTAGATATATTTTTAAGATGATAGAATTGTGGCTTTCAAATGAAAGATTGGTATCAAAGAGCACACCCAGGTTCCTCACTGATGACGAGAGCTTGACAGAGCAGCCATCGAGTGAAAGACAGTATTCTAGGTTACAACTTGTGGAGCTTTTTTTGTCCAAAAATGTTAAATTCTGATTAAATGGTAGGCAATTACTAGTCATCCAATTTTTTTATATCAGCTATGCATTCTGTTAATCTTGTGAATTGGTAAGTTTCTTCAGGGTGTGAAGAAATATAGAGCTGAGTATCATCAGCATAACAATGAAAACTAACGCCATGCTTCCTAATGAAATCTCCCAGTGGTAGCATGTACAGGGTGAAGAGCAACGGTCCTAGGACTGAGCCCTGCAGTACTCCATACTGAAAAATTGATAACGGTCAGATAGGTGTGATTTAAAACATGCCAATGCAGGTCCACTAATGCCAACATAATTTTCAAGTCTCCTCAAAAGAATGTTGTGTTCGATAGTATCGAATGCAGCACTAAGATCGAGTAACACTAGCAAAGAGATACAACCACGATCGGATGATAAGAGTAAATCATTTGTAACTCTGATGAGAGCAGTCTCAGTACTATGATACGGTCTAAATCCTGACTGGAAATCCTCACAGATACCATTTCTTTCTTTTTTGACAGAGTAGATTTTAGATTAGCTTGTTATTTACTAATTCTGTAGGAGCAAGTTTTTTTTGTAGTATTTCTGTTTAAAGAAGATTTTTATCACTGTCAGTTTCTGCACATATAAAACATCATGTTTATAATTTCATTACTTTATTGCTCTGAATGTAGTTATTAGAAAACTAAACTATATTTAGATAGTATGTGCTTTAGAGTAGTTATTTACCTGTAGATATGAAGTGTAATCAAATTTCTGTGTTTTTTGCCTTAATTTTTAATTCTTACTTATTTATAGTTAACCGATTCTGTTTTTTTTTTTATATAGTAATAGAATGATTTACAAAAGTCACAACTTTGTATTTATTCGGCTGTGGTGTCTTCAAAGATAGAATTTGGAGGACTTCATGCTTCAAATACATAAATGCTTAAATTAGTTTTAAAAATTAAGTTATTGAGCATTGATTTTTGGCTAATCTGCTTCTTCCACACAGAAGTTCATGTTCAGTGAAGCTCCTCCCACAACAATCCTGCCTTCAGTGATTTCACCAATAAATGCTGGGATATTCTAATCAGCCTACAAGTGAAGACGAGCATTAAAGCATCAGGAAGAGCTGAAATCTGTTTATTGAAGAGGACAGTGAGAACATGAGTGATCCAGAACCCTGGAATGAAACACACTGAAGATCCTGAAGAACAAAGAGGTTGGTGTTTATTATTAATGCTGAAGGGTAAAAAGGCTTCAAGGAGATTTAGATTTTGGTTTGTTGTATTAGGAAATATTATGCTATTTTAAAGTTTCCTAATTTAGTTTTAGGTCTCCAACAACAGGCTTACATGCATCAATGGTAAAAAAAAACGGTTAAATTTTCTCATAATAAACATTGCACATCACCACAAAGTTAAATGATTCTCTTGAAATGACTCGATGGATGAATCAGTCTCTCTAAATCCTTCTTTTTCATGAGCTACTCTGCTCTGATTGGTCTACTCTACTGTAACAGCACATATGTTAGCCCAGCACTAACATGAATGACTGATGTAAGATAACATTAAAGTTTGCAAAATAAATCTGGCTCCTTCCTTTATCTTGACAGACAATCTGCATTAATAGACACAATGCGCATTAAGTGGACAGGCAATATGCTAATGTTGACGTCACAACAAAACGGCTTGCAATTCTTTTAAAAAACGATTTGTTTAATTTACTCTTACCTTTTGAGAGACAATAAGTTTATATACGGTGCACTTTCAGATTTAAAACTCTGCAATATGTTTTCATTCACTTAGAGCTATGTTACACAATACATGAAAAGGTAATTTCCAAAAATCCATAATAGGTGCACTTTAAAGCTGTGCAAAAAAACTCTGGTTCATAGAGGTATGGTTCTGGATCGTGATTGTCTAAGAAGTAACCCTCTTCGTCTCTCACAAAGTCAGCCATGTTCTTCGCCATTCATGTACTGTATGAAAAAATAGCCAGCAACTATTCACGCCGGGATGTTGACTGAAGTTGTGGGACTTCATGTGTTGCGTGATATCTCTGCGCCCAAGTAGCAGTGCTTCGCATGTGCTTCCCCATAATATAGTCCCAAGTCAATATCTGCCTAGGAAATCGCCTAGTCTTAATCTGCATCGCTATTTGTACTTGTTGTGAATACGCAGGTGTTTTTTTTTATAAAACCAACACTCTTTAGATTGTATAGTGTTATTTTTTTGCTACCTTTTGAACCAGAAATAACACAGTAACCAAATAATACAGAACAAAAAAATTATAAAGACAAAAGTCCATCTCTCCATTTGGAATAAAGAAATTAAATGTCTGTATGAGGGGAATAAACTGAACTTTTACTGTCTGTCACTAACTGTCATCCATGCGTATCCATTTTAATAATATTTTAAATAATTAATCTAATAATCATTTTTATTAGTCTTTTTAATAACTCATTTTACATGTGGCCTGAGAAAGTCATGTCTATTATTTAGTCATGTCTATGAGACGAAGAGCTCAGTGCTTTTCATATCACTATTCAACCACATAATGCTTATTTGAGGTTTTAGAGATTGAAATAGATATTTACAGGAATTACTAGCCTATGTAAAAAGACTGATTTGTTCAATTTAAATTCCATACACTGATATCTATGGAAGCTGCAATAATAACGTTCAATTAATGCGTTCATAATAATTAAAATACATGTTTTATTCATTTCAGATACACATTGTGAACAAAACAAAGTTTGTTCTTCTCCGTGTTCACTGGCCACTTACCTATGTACCTCGGGGAAAATTGATGAATTTACGTGATGTACACAGATCCTCTGAATTACAAACTCATCACCTTATATCAACTAACATGATCATTATTAAGGTGTTTAAACGACAAAACACATTCACTTCTACATATTTGACAATCAGTATACCACAATTCATGATATAGTTAACAAGTTTGTAAATATTTTGAATAAAGAAGGAAAAACTAAATAAACGTTATGCTTATCTCTGAATGCATGACGCTTCGTCATTGAAATAATACGTTCTAAAATAACGGTCTCTTTAAAACAAAACCTCACGCTGAGGGCTCAGCTGACTGCCGACTTAAGGCGTTTCTTTGGTTGAACTAAAGCATTGCTGTTTGGTTCCTCTGCCACAGTTATTCCTGTGCGTACACTAGTAGCCTCCGTGACTCGGATAAGCACGGCACTTTAAGATGGTGCATCGCTGGTGTGACTTTGTTTTAGTTTAGTGCAAGTTGCAACAGTTGCGTTCCGTGCAAAAGAAACACTCGGTTTAGCAGAGCCTTTACGGTTAACTAACCGTGACGTTTTTATGCGCGGTTAATCGCGAAATCGGTTAATCGCTGCATCCCTACTTGTTTTGCTTTGATGAAGCGAGAAAAGAGTTCAGAAGAGAGTAGAAGGAGAGCAGCAGTATGTACACTGTTGTTTAAATTATACACACTTTATTATTTTTCTCTAGCCTCAGTTTCATTTCATTTTCCTCTCACAGCGTGAGCATCAAGCTGCGAGATGTATCAAACCAAAGGAAGGGATCATCAGCTGGTTCCAGTCGTTTAGAGTTTGAAAAATATAATATAGAAAAATATAATGTGCCGCAGTTTATACATTATTTTAGGCAATTTTCTATTTGTTAAAATATTGATACAGGAACTGTTTACAAGTAATGTTCATTCATAACGCTTCTCCCATTGCAAGCATGTGCGGTCTCTAAATTGTCTGGGTGCTGCGCAGCTTTTGAAGTTGATTTCCGGCTTCTTTGTTTTACGACATTGTGTTACTAATAAATACATTTATAAAATAGATTTTTGAAAGTTAGGTTAATTAGGAAGAAAGGATTGTGAGTCATATCCAATATAAGCATATACATAAAGTAAGCATATGCCTCCGAGCTCCCTCATGAGAGGACTTGAGACCGGTGTGCCTCGCAGGTGACGCTCATTCTCAATCACGCACCGATATCCTCTAACTCCTCCCACGTCTCTTGCTCGTCCACCTCGCCACAATATCATTTAAATTTGAATATCTAATAAACATTTAACTTGACAAACCTTGCAGACTCGAATCCAGTGGTCAGATATTCTGAAGTAGCCTGAATAACGTGTTACTCTGTGCATGAGTAAAGAGGCACGATCCACAGTTGGTGTGGAAAATAAAAACAGAAATCAAAATATATGATTTTTTAAAACTATTTATTTGTATGATACAGCTGCAAATAAGTATTTGAACACCTGTCTATCAGCTAGAATTCTGACCCTCAAATGACCTGTTAGTCTGCCTTTAAAATGTCCACCTCCACTCCATTTATTATCCTAAATTAGATGCACCTGTTTGAGGTCTTTAGCTGCATAAAGACAACTGTCCACCCCATACAATCAGTAAGAATCCAACTACTTACATGGCCAAGACCAAAGAGTTGTCCAAAGACACTAGAGACAAAATTGTACACCTCCACAAGGCTGGAAAGGGCTACGGGGAAATTGTCAAGCAGCTTGGTGAAAAAAGGTCCACTGTTGGAGCAGTCATTAGAAAATGTAAGAAGCTAAACATGGCTGTCAAACTTCCTCGGACTGGGGCTCCATGCAAGATCTCACCTCATGGGGTCTCAATGATCCTAAGAAAGGGGAGAAATTAGCCCAGAACTACACGGGAGGAGCTGGTCAATGACCTGAAAAGAGCTGGGACCACCGTTTCCATGGTTATTGTTGGTAATACACTAAGACGTCATGGTTTGAAATCATGCATGGCGCGGAAGGTTCCCCTGCTTAAACCAGCACACTTCCAGGCCCGTCTTAAATTTGCCAATGACCATTTGGGTGATCCAGAGGAGTCATGGGAGAAAGTCATGTGGTCAGGTGAGACCAAAATAGAACTTTTTGGTCATAATTCCACTAAACGTGTTTGGAGGAAGAAGAATGATGAGTACCATCCCAAGAACAGCATCCCTAGTGTGAAGCATGGGGGTGGTAGCATCATGCTTTGGGGGCGTTTTTCTGCACATGGGACAGGGCGACGGCACTGTATTAAAGAGAGGATGACCGGGGCCATGTATTGCAAGATTTTGGGAACAACCTCCTTCCCTCAGTTAGAGCATTGAAGATGGGTCGAGGCTGGGTCTTCCAACATGACAATGACCCAAAGCACACAGCCAGGATCACCAAGGAGGGGCTCTGTAAGAAGCATATCAAGGTTCTGGTGTGACCTAGCAAGTCTCCAGACCTAAACCCAATAGAGAATCTTTGGAGGGAGCCAAAACTCCGTTTCTTAGCGACAGGCCAGAAACCTGATTGATCTAGAGAAAATCTGTGTGGAGGAGTGGGCCAAAATCCCTCCTGCAGTGTGTGCAAACCTGGTGAAAAAATACAGGAAATGTTTGACCTCTGTAATTGCAAACAAAGACTACTGTACCAAAATTTTCTCAGGTGTTCAAATACGAATTTGCAGCTGTATCATACAAATAAATAGTTAAAAAAAATCATACATTGTGATTTCTGGATTTTTTTGTTTAGATTATGTCTCTCACAGTGGACATGCACCTACAATGACAATTTCAGACCCCTCCATGATTTCTACGTGGGAGAACTTGCAAAATAGCAGGTTGTTCAAATACTTATTTTCCTCACTGTATATAGACACACAAAAGCTTTTCTGAGTAGTTTGGACACTGAGTAATTTAAAGTCTCAATGTCCTATTAAATTATGAGTTCTCTCTTTGATTGCATACAAGCCTTGCAAATTGCTTGGTAATTAAATATTTTATTTATTTATTTAAAATAGTGTCAATAAGTGTAGCGCTATGTAATGTTATTCTACTTGGTTTAATTATTGTTGGATAAAGAGACCTAGTCAACATAGTATCTAAGAAGTCATCTTTATGTTTAGTTCCATTTAATAAGTATATATTAAAATCACCACAGATAAATAATGTTTTGTGATTTTACATTGGAAAACAATTTCTCCATCCATTCATCAAAGATGTCAATATTTGAACCAGGTTATCGATATACAACGCTTACAAGAATGTATTTTTTTTGTATTTCATTTTGTAAATTCAACGTTCCATAATTTCATCCATTGCTAGGGTCTTATTTGATAAAACCATACAACTGATAGAATTATGAATATATAGAGCAACTCCACCCCCTGCTTTGTTTCCTCTATTTTTATATAATAAGTTGTAATCATCAATTTCAAAATCTATGCCTTTGTCATCATTAAATCAAGTTTCAGTAATAGCTATGATATTGATCGAGTGAGTGAAATGTTGCAAATACTCTTTGATGGATTTAAAGTTAGTGTACATACTTCTACTGTTAAAATGTATTATCGATAGTTTGCCCTCTAGTTTCACATTGTTTTCAAACTGTTCTTGTGTGATATAACTACAATTTTTAACAATAGCAGAGAAAGAGAGAGAAAATTTGTGTCTGGGTCTATATCTGCTGCTGGATCTATTGTGCCATGTTCATATGAAAAAGTGCCCAGATCCATTTGGTTATGGTGGAAGATATTGTTTGCGAATGTCCATGTCATTACTTTTCCTTAATACAGATTGAGTAACGTTAGGCTTATTTGATGTATTGAACATAGAATGTGTAGAGAGTCACAAGTTACCTTGTTTTCATCTCAGAATTTATCAAGATCTTCTATATTCCTTACCATCAATACTTTTGCTTCCTCTGGAGTCCCGTTTAGTTTAATGAAGATTTTGCAGTTGATTCCTCAAGTGTGTTGTATCTTGTGTTCCTTTTTAAGCAATCTTGTCTTTTTAGCGATTTCAGCATTTCTTCTCGTCAGGTGATCATTCATGAAAACATCTGTTCCTTTCAATTTATGTCCTTGTTTCAGAAGCGTCAGTTTATTTTTTCGATTGAACTGCATGATGATGGCTGATGGTCTCCAATTTCTGGTGGGTAGTTGATGGCAGGCCTCAATGTGCTCTAGGTCCATCTCTATCCTCTTGCCTTGGAGTTAGGATGCCACCTGTTGCTCCACAGAACGCGTTTCCTGCTCACTGGACACCTCGCTGTCTGTGGCCACACCATATTTTAAACAATATTGTCCAATTTAAATATGTACGCTTTTACCGAATGACCAAAGCTGGGTATACCGAATGACTTGCTACCCTTGACATTATGAATATTTTAGACAATACACAGACACAAATAGCAACAAAAAGCCATTTAATCTGTACAAACATTTGATTGATAATATAATATTAAAAGTATGGTATGTCAAACATTAAAACATTTCATTGTTATTGGAACAAACATCGTATTGGTAATTATATTAATATATTGAAGTGATTAAAACATTGAACACATTTAATTGTTCTTGGAATAAGTGTTTCAATTGTCAAATGATGAGCAGCTAAATATTCATGAAAGCCAACCAGTCTCTGGAGCATAATCTTGAGGCCTCTGAATTTAGAGTTTCTGAACATGAGCATCAGCACATCTCTTCACAGCCTCACCAACACCATCTGGGGCCCCCTTGCCATAGGCCTTTTCAGAAAAATTCCATGTCGCTTGAGTGAACCCCTTAAGGAACGGGATTGTGCTGTTGAGGCAGAAGTTTTTATTGTTTTGGTGTTGTGTATCCGGACCATCGCTTATAACATGTAGTTTAGCAATGGAAGTGTTTGGCTCTCTTACATAATTTAAAAACTGGCTTCAAGTGGGCCCATACTGCTCTCTTGTCATGTCAGAGGGGGAATCAGAGAGAGTGGCATAGGCCTGGCTTCCATGTGCTGTGTATACCACACTGGTGTAGGTGGTGGACTGCTGCCTGCTCCCGCTAAAGTGAAAAGCTTGCACCTCTGTGTTCAGCTTGCAGTTTAAATTTTCAGAAAAGTCTATGTGAATGGCCACTTCATCCTCGCTCTACATGCCTCACCCTGGTGAATCCAGTTAAACTGGTGCCTGGCTAATTTATCCAATGTGACATTGAACAATGTTTTAAGATCTTGCAGTGAGCATGTATCTGTAAAAGTTTGTGAATGATTTTTCCATCCACAGACAGCTTCTTTCTTCCACTACTCAGGATTATTTCCTCTGCCTCAGGTGTATCAATTTCATCATAGCAGCAGTGGGGACATGCTCTGTACGTACAATTTTTGCTCTTGAGGTCACACTTTTGCAGACAGGAGCCCTGAAATGCTCGATGTTTTTAGCATCTTTTAATTCATTTTTTTCTATGAGAAGCCTCATATTTTCATGGTCAAAGCACGCATAAGTGTTGCGGTCCCTGGGTTTTTCCTCTGTTACCCATTAAGTGCGTTATCTTGCAAACTGACTGTAAGACAGAGGCCTGTGTCCCATCTCGTGGTAAACAGCATGTAGCTCAACCAGTGGTTTTGTTAGCACCTGTCATTGTCTTTTTTACTTTTTCTTTGTAAGTAAGTAAGTAAAATGTATTTGTATAGCACATTTCACAGATACAAATCACAAAGTGCTTCACAACAAAAGGAGGAAATACACAACATAAGTCCTAATCAAAATAAGTAACAAAAGCAATAAATAAAAATGAAAATAAACAGAAAAACACAAAAATCGGCCAAACCACCCTACAGTCTAGATAAAAGCCTCTTTAAATAGAAGTTTTCAACTGTGTTTTAAAGTTTTCCACTGAGTCCAGGCAGCGTAAGGAAGAAGGCAATGCATTCCACAGCCTAGGTGCCACAGCTTGAAATGAACGGTCCCCTCTAGTTTTAAAGTGTCTGTGGGGGGCAACTAAAAATCTTTGACATGTTGATCTTAGACTACGTGAAGACGTACGCAGCTGTATTAGGTCAGAGATGTAACAAGGCGCCTGTCCTTGTAGGGCTCTAAAAGTAAGAACCAAAATTTTAAAATGCATTCTAAATTTCACTGGTAACCAATGAAGTGAAGCTAAGTAATGTGTACTCTTTTACTGGTGTGGGTTGTAACAGTATCCTTCTTGCCAGGTAAGAGTCAGCTGTTCTCATCCCTGCAGAGAAATGCCAGTCACATTGGCTTTTCCTTGAAAAGCAAATTTTTTAGTCCATAGTGTCCATAGTCCAGTCTGAATATTCTCAATAGTATGTTTCAAAATTGTGAAGATCGCGATTCAGATCGTGATGGTTTGTTATAGGATCATATGACATTTTGGGAAGATCACCCAGTTAATTTGAAGATAAATGTACCTCATTCATTGAAAGTTTCAGGGACATTTAATTAATAGAAATTCATCAAAATTATACATTTTGTTTAGCAGTCGTCTACTGTCCACTGTTACAACAGGGTTCACTTTTATGTGAACCTGAAAGGTTTTTTTACTGAAAATGTATTACTTTTATTTCAGAGTTTATTGAAGGAAACGAGAAGAATGAAGAATTGAGTAAAGTTGAGGAGGAAAATTATTTCAGAACTGGAGAAAAACCTTTGAGTCGCTCAAAGACTAAAAAGACATTTTTAAAGAAAAGAACAGCCAAGAAATCTACAACCTGCTCTCAGTGTGGAAAGAGTTTTACAAACAAACAAAATCTTGAACGTCACATGAGAGTTCACACTGGAGAGAGGCCATTCACTTGCACTCAGTGTGGAAAGAGTTTCACAAGCAAATTTGTTCTTGATGTTCACATTAGAGTTCATACTGGAGAGAAGCCATTCACCTGCACTCAGTGTGGAAAGAGTTTCAAAAGCAAATATGATCTTGATGTTCACATGAGAGTTCATACTGGAGAGAAACCGTACACATGTGATCAATGCGGAAAGAGTTTTACACAATCAGGACACCTTAAAGAACACATGAACATCCACCCTGGCGAGAAACCTTACAAGTGTTCACACTGCGACAAGAGATTCAATCAGTCAGGAATCCTGAAAAAACATGAGAGAATCCACACTGGAGAAAAACCTTATAAGTGTTCACACTGTAACAAGAGATTCAATCGCTCAACAAATATGAAAAATCATGAGATAATCCACAGTGAAGAGAAACCATACACATGTGATCAGTGCGGCAAGAGTTTCAAACAAAAAGGACACCTTAAGGGGCATATGAGAATTCATACTGGAGAGAAACGCACACTTGTGATCAATGTGGAAAGTGTTTCAGGCAATCAGCATACCTTAAAGAACACATGAACATCCACACTGGAGAGAAGCCGTTCACTTGTGATCAATGTGGAAAAACATTTTTGTGGTCTACAGTCCTGAAGATGCACCTGAAATCTCACACAAAGGAGAAGCCACATTCATGTTATTTATGTGGAAAGAGTTTTTCACGTCTAGAACATTTAAAAGTACATCAGAAAACACATACTGGTGTGAAAGAGTACATGTGCTTTGAGTGTGAGAAGACTTTTACTACAGGGAGCGATTTAAAAGCTCACCAAAGAATTCACACAGGAGAAAAACCTTATAAGTGTTTACACTGCGACAAGAGATTCAGTATGTCAGGACATCTGAAAACACATAAGAGGATCCACACTGGAGAGGAACCTTACAAGTGTTCACACTGTGACAAGACATTCAAACAGTCAGCAAATCTGAAAAGACATGAGAGAATTCACACTGGAGAATAATCGTATCACTGCAAAGGTGGAGTTTCTCCCCAAAGAACAATATCACAATGTTCTATTATTGCATATAATTTTGCTTCATGGTATAAATTATATTGTGTGTGCTTTTGAGTTCCATATTATGGTAAATTGTCACCTATTGTAGAAGCTTTTTACAAACCTTTCTTGTTCACGAAGCTGAAGAATAGGCTGTAACACTTTTAAGAGAGGCTGAGATTTATTTGAAATTTGTTCTTCACTGTTGTTTTTAAAATGACTAGTTAATCTTTTACTTGTGATGTATTAAGAAAACACAGATGTAAGATATAATGTCATGTAGCTTTGCAACTGATCCTTCTTTGGTTCTCTTGTAAATAGTGATGGCAACTGGTATTAATGGGGTGATGAATTGAGAAATCAACTTTCTCTTGAGCTTTTGACATATAAAAGGTCATGGTAATATAAGAATATATGAGTTTCGGAGCTGAAAACTTCCTTGTTAGTCAAAGAAAAGCTTTTATTGACACCACACCCAGAAAATGAGAGCTCTCAAATATATACTGATCAATGTAATAGAACGGGGAAAAGTTGCTTTAACAGATAAATATGTACGCCTGCTTCTGTAGCCCCGCCCACCAACTGGAGGAGCTAACCGAGCAATAAACATGCCAAAGAGAGCAAGATATTGTGCTGTGCCTGTTTGTGGAAGAACACAGTCGCTGCATAAGCTTCCTTTGGATTCTAATATTATGAATGCATTGATTAACTTTATTTTTAATGAAGTTCCAGCTCACTTGCATAAAACATTGCACAAATGTTTCCTTCACTGCGGAATCGTTTGTAAACAAGATACAGGTGAGACTAGATTTGCAGACATATTGAGATTAAAACACAAAGCTGTGCCTTCTATATTGGATCCGACAGGAATGGTGTAACAGACTTATGTGAGTAAGACATGTTTTTTTTATATGTGATAGTATTGCACATAGACCGTAAAAAAAATATGGACGACATGACTTCATTCTCTTCCACTGAAGTTTTTGAAGCGTCCGGAGGTCCGAATATGGCGCTGACATCTTGTGCAGATTTGGAACTGAGTCTGCGCAGTAGTGATCTGGGGACCAGAGTTGCGCAGTAGAGAGCAGCAAGTAGAGGCGCGATATCAAAAGCCCGTCCACACTCTCGCGGATACAGAACAATTCATTATGTTGGTGTGAAATAAACAGTTATGGAAATGTAGAAATTAAAGCTAAAGCTCCAATCTCCCAAAAATCCAGAGAAAAGTCTGTTAGTGCCTCAGTGACGACTTCACTCAGAGAAGCCATCAATCTCAGCTATCAATCATGATGTCATCGAGGCACGGAGGCTTCAGTTTCTGAGAGGAGTGCTACAGGCTTGGTATTGCATTGTTATCATATTGATTATGTGTACGTGTCTAACAGAACATACCTTAGCACAGTGTCACAGGCTGGTTAAATCCTTTATTTGTCGGTTCATTGCAATTCGGGATCAGACATGGGCCAGGGCTTGTGTGTTTTCCAGACGGCTACCAAAACGTAAGGCCAGCGGCAGGCTAGTGAATTTTTAATAGTGAAATAACATTCCTTTCTTTATCACTCTCTTGACTTGATATTTGAACAGTGTGCAGTTTGCACTTATATCCACCGTTCTGGCGGGCTAAGTAAAGAAAAAAAATTATATTCTAATCAATTGCAGGTGGATGAGAGATAAATCATTGTGTTTGTTTGATACATACGTCTTGAGAACCCTGTGAGAGAATGTTACGTACGCAGGGCTACGTAAGCTGTCTTTTTGGTTTATTTTTGTATGTATACGTACATACGTGTGTTCGTGTGAGTCATCTGTCTGTTTCAGATAACGCGAGTGGAGGAACCGCCTGTCAGTCATCAGACGTCAGCTGCTGACGTCAGGATTGACCAGCCAATCATCGATCCGGAGGCTCGTTATGAATGGCGACAACTTCAATGGAGTGACTCACGCTGACTCTGGGAGAGTGCGCTCTGTGGACGGTCTCTCGAGAGGTCCAGTCTGAGAGAGTTCTTTGGAGCTCACTGCTGTAAGGGCAGTTTGACCAGATATGAGTTTGTTCGCATGCTATACGCCGTTTGCCAGATATGAGTTTGTTTGTGTGCTATCGTCTACGTTAGTACTATGCCTGATCACTGATGTGGGATCGCTGTTCTCTGATATACCATCGTAAAGCTGCCATCTAGTGCTGTATAACATATACCGGGTAAGAGAGGTTGTGAGACAGGTAAGCAGGTCGCGACCTACATTTTCCACACGTAGAGATTCCATGTATTAGACACACTAGGCTTAGGAGTGGTGCTTGCTATGTTTTCTTTTTGGTTAGTTAGGAAGGTTAGTTATGGCTTAATGCCGAAGATGTTTCTTTTCACATCTTTTGTTGTTAGTTAGTTTATCTTTCTTAAACTATTAGTTATCTGGGTTTTGGTTTTGTTTTGTTCTTTGATTTAAGCACCACCTGTTTGCTCCTTCCTCTCCCCTGGTTGGTTTGTTTATTGTTGCTCAATTCTAATTCCTTTGTAAATATTCTTTAAATACTTTACTACTTCATCTTTTCATATTACTTCACTTTATTTTTGTTTATACACATTAAATCCTTCTTAATTGAAGTTGACTTGTCTCTGCCCATCTTTTGCAGTTCCCCTGCTGTTTTAAACACCCACACACTACACTATGTGTTATGTCTGATACCACACTAGACAATTTAACATCTAATTCACGAGGGCGTAACATATTGGGGCTCGTCCGGGATAGTTATCTCTTTCTTTTCGTTTGAGATGCAATCTTAAAAGTAAACAGTATCCCGTTAAGTGTGTGTGGTGTTATTGTATAGTGTGGGGACACTGCAACTGAACGAGGTCGTTTGTATATTGTAGTAGTAGTAAGAGAAAATAAGTAGTAAGAGAAAATGAGTATTTTTGATCTGCAATCATTTGTTGCTAATCCAACTTTGGATATTTTTGAGCATTGTAGAAAAAACGAGTTACTGCAAATCGCTGACCACTATCGTATTCCTGTGGTGAGGCAAGCGTTAAAGCAAATTATTAAAAGGAGATTTTGAAACACTTGGTCGAACTAAGCGTGTTCTTATTTCCAGATGCGGATAGTCGAAGGCTGGTATGTCGGCTGGGGAAACGTGTCTGCCTAGTGTGGGAAATGGTGAGGCGACAGGTGAGAATGCTGAGGTGGAGGTGGAGGCCGAGGCCAAGGCAGTCTTACCGCCCTTCTACCCATTGTCTCCGTTCTCCGTGGAGTCTGGAGGTGACGCGACTTAAGGTCCGTTTAGCCCGACTCCAAATGGAAGCGCATGAGCGGGCTGAGGCAGCGCCAGGCCGATATGAAGCTACGCCTAGAGATCCGTAAACTGGTAATGCTGACAAACAGGTAAAACTGCGACAGCTCGAGTTAGAGTCGGCGAAGGTTGATTCTGACCGACTTGCGCAGTCTAACCTTGTTAGTCCTGTTGTTTCTTCAGTTAATTCGGTAAACTCTGTGAGTGTTTAGACCGCTACATTCGATATTAGTAAACATATTGCTTTAGTGCCTCACTTTCGGGAATCTGAAGTGGGCCAGCGTATTTTGCTGCTTTTGAGTGTGTTGCTGCTGCTCGGTGGCCAAAAGAGGTTTGGTGTCTTTTACTACAATGCCGGTTAGTTGGTAAAGCTCAAGGCGTTTGCTCTGCGTTATCATTGGAGGAAAGTTTGCAGTGCGATGGCGTGAAAAACACTGTTCTTCGTGCATACGAATTGGTACCTGAAGCGTATCGGCAGCGTTTCAGAAACCATAGAAAGGTAGCGCAACAAACCTTTGTGGAATTCGCCCGTGAGAAGGGAGTTCTTTTGACAAATGGTTGTCTACTGAATAATGTACAGGATTTGAGTTCATTGAGAGAGCTAATGCTTCTGGAAGATTTTAAAAATTGTTTGTCGAACGAGTAGTCACATACCTGAATGAGCAAAGGTTACGTCGCTTTCACAAGCCGCAGTCCTGGCTGATGAGTATGTGTTAACGCACAAAAGTTTGTTTGTTTCAGCCAGACCAGAGAGAACCGTGAGTGCGCCTTCAGCTCAGACTTGAGTATCCGCACAAAAGGTAGTTCAGCACCGAATAAGGAGGTAAGAGAATGCTTTTATTGTCACAAGGCCGGACATTTGATTTCTGATTGTTTAGTACTCAAACGTAAAAATCCGCAAGGACAATTAAAACCAGTTAACTTTGTGAAGACTGTGCCTGACGGTGTTTCAGGGAAAGATGAGGTTGATGCAGGGTTCAAACCATTTGTGATGAAGGGGTTACTCTCTGTAAATGGCAAATCTGAGGACCAGAAAGAGGTGAGAATTTTGCGAGATACAGGAGCGATCCAGTCATTTGTAATCTCTGATGCACTTCCATTCTCAGAACAACAGGCGTCTTGTGGGTCAAGTGTCTTAGTTCAAGGGATTGAAATGGATACAGGTACCGCTACATCGGATACATTTACACTGTGATCTAGTCTCAGGTTTTGTTAAGGTGGGTGTCGTTCTTCTTTTCCTGTGAAAGGTGTTTCATTCATTCTCGGGAATGACTTGGCAGGAGGAAAGTGTTGCCTGTGCTTGAAGTCGTTGACAGACCTGACTGTTTTATTCCTACTGATGACATTTCTGATGACATAAGTTTCCGGATGTGTTTGCCGCTAGTGTCGTTCTGCGTGCACAGAAGCGTAGAATTGGAGATGACATAGTGTTGTCTGATTCTTTTATGTCACCTGTGTTTAATGAGACCAGTTCTGAGTTCGTTCACCAGTGTTATGGAGATGTTAGACATGAGAAACCTTCTGTTGACGTGACTGCGTCAGAGTTATTAGCTAAACCCATCTCTCATGAGTGCATTAAGACCGCGCAAAGGGAAGATGTGTCGCTAGCTAACTGTTTTTCTGCTGCAGAAAGTTTGAAATCTGATACGGTAGTCCAGCTAAATATTTGATTGAAGAGGGACTGTTGCTGAGGAAGTGGCATCCTCGCACAGATGTGGAGAATGAGTGGGATGCAGTTTGTCAGATTGTTCTACCTACGGCATATCGTAAACAAGTCTTGAGTTTGGCACATGATCATGAGTTAGCAGGTCACTTGGGAGTGACAAAAACATACAATCGTATTCTCAAACATTTCTTCTGGCCTGGCTTGAAGAGAGATGTATCTCAGTACTGCCGCACCTGTCACGAATGTCAGGTGATGGGCAAGCCAAACCAAAAGATTCCGCCAGCGCCACTAATTCGATTCCAGTTATTTGTGAACCGTTCGAACCGTCCTTTTGGATTGTGTGGGTCCGTTTCGAAGGCAAAAGCGGGTAATCAATTTCTGTTAACCATTATGTGCTCCGCGACCCGTTTTCGGAAGCTATCCCTTTGAGAAGAATAACTGCACGATCATTATTAAAGCTTTGCTTAAGTTTTCTCTACGTTCGGATTACCAAAAATCGTGCAGACAGATCAGGAAGCAATTTTCTCTCTAATGTCTTTAGCCAAGTGTTGAAAATCTTGGGAATCAAACATCGAGTTTAGTCGTATCATCCTGAAAGTCAGGGTGCTATCGAGCGTTTTCATCAGGCGTTGAAGTCGATGTTAAAAAGTATTGCTTGAGTTCTGGTAAAGAGTGGGATGATGGTGTTCCACTAGTACTGTTTGCAGTTCGTGAGGCAGTTCAGGAATCCCTAGGATTTAGTCCTGCAGACTTGGTCTTCGGACATACCGTCTGAGTCCATTAAAGGTCCTGAAAGACGGAATGATGCATGATACAGAGTTAAAGAAACAAAGTGTGCTGGAGTATGTCAGTCGGTTTGAACGATTACATAATGCATGGTCATTAGCACGATCATCGCTCGCGGCTACTCAAGAGGGCATGAAAAAGCGTTATGACCAGAAAGCTGTTATGCGTGAAATTACACCTGGCGACAAAGTTTTAGTATTATTACCGATCCCTGGTTCAGTTTTGACGCTCGTTTTCTGGTCCATACCAAGTATCCAAGAGACTGAGTAAGACTGATTTTGTTGTACATACACCTGACCGGAAGCGTAAATTTCGCACTTGTCACATTAACATGCTTAAATTGTATTGTTCTAGGACTGCATCTGAAACACCGCTGCAGGAATCAGAAAAACCCGTTGTTGCTGTTGCCGCTGTATCTGAGTCCACTGCGCGTAACTGTGAGTGGGTGCCACCTCCGGGTGAGTGTGATGCTGATGATGGTGTTGCCTCTCGTAATGACTTGTCAGCGGGTGGCAGACTTGTAATTCTGAAGTTTTGAGAAATTTGCCAGCTAAGCTTGCAAACCTGTGTGAGTTCCAACAACAGGAGTTGATTCAGTTAATTAATGAGTTCAGCGTGCTGTTCAGTGGCGATACCAACACAAACCCATGTAATACAGCATGATATTCAAGCGTGTGATTCTGCTATTAAGCAGCATGCTTATCGTGTGAACAATATCAAGCGTTCTGTGATGAAAACTGAGGTTGAGTATTTGCTGAGAAAGCGATTTGGCTGAACCTAGTTATAGTCCATGGAGTTCTCCTTGCTTGCTGGTCGAAATCTGATGGTACCTTTCGTTTTGCGGATTACGAAAGGTTAATTCCGTAACGGTGCCTGACAGTTATCCTCTTCCTCGAATGGAGGATTGCATTGATAATCTCGGTTCAGCCAAATTTGTAACGAAACTAGATCTGCTGAAAGGGTATTGGCAGGTGCCCTTGACTGCTCGAGCTGCCGAGATTTCAGCTTTCGTTACACCTGATAACTTCCTGCAGTACCGCGCTCGGGCTGCGAAACGCCCCCGCCACTTTTCAGCGCCTTGTAAATATTGTCTTGTCAGGAGTTCAGAACTGTAATGCATACTTGGATGATTTAGTGATTTATTCGTCTACATGGTCATGAGGGACGTAACAGAGAATCTTTCCGGTTGCCGCTTTCAAAACAATCTCTCACGTGAACTGACCGGGGAGTTGAAGCTCATTAAATATAAAAATCTTATCCAATCCTAGCCGTGGGCGTTTACTTTCCAAGTCTTCAGTACGTTGCCCAGCGTTCAGGAGAGAGCCTCAAAACCAGTGTAGAAAATAGCCTATTACTTATTCATTATGATGTTTTTGAATGTAAAAACCACACGAACATCATAAGTTGACCTCGGACAACAGTATTTTTTTTTTTTTTAAGCCAGTTCATGACACCTTTTAAAGATTGTGATAAATACAAAGGTTACCACAAAGTTAAACCATTGATGGCCTTATAGGTCAGTACAAAGTTAAACCATTTATGGCCTTATAGGTCAGTAGCAATACTTTAAAATTGATACCGAACTTGATAGGTAACCAGTGTAGAGATGATAAAATTGGTGTTAAATTATCTTGACCCTAGTAAGAATTTTAGCTGTATTTTGGACTAATTGTAGCTTGTTTATTGAGGATGCAGAACATCCTGCTAGTAATGCATTACAGTAATTTAGTCTAGAGGTCATGAATGCATGAACTAACTTTTCTGCATCAGAGACGGATAACATGTTCCGTAGCTTAGCGATGTTTCTGAGGTGGAAAAAAGGCGGTTTTTGTAACATTTGAAATATGATTTTCAAAAGTTCCTGTCTAATATAACATAATGCTGTCTATATTGCTAAAATATGTTTTGCTCATGGCTTTCTACATTTTCTCAGAGGAGACAAGTTTTCCACAGATTAGTGTTATGATCATATTTTCTAGTAAAAACTCATTTTGGACTAATTGTAGCTTGTTTATTGAGGATAAATCATGATAAAAAATTGTTTGAATTGATATCTTCAATTGATCTATTAATTAAAAAACGGAGACAATATATTTTTATATGTTGTTGTGGGCTCCCTATATTATTATTAATATCTATGATTTAGTTTGATTATTACAACAAATATATGATGAATAAAACTATTTAACAAATATAATTGTATTTTAATACTTTCATTTTCACAAGTTTATCATTTACTTTTTCTTTAAATGTTTGCATTTTAGGCTTATTTTAAGCATTTGTTATGTGTTAATACATATTAATTATGTGTTTTCTGCACATGTATTTGTTGCAAATGTGTAATTGTTTAGGTTTTTTTATAGTTCAGATGTGTGGTAATCACTGCGCTATGACTGCAGAACTTTTGGGGACAAAACAATCTTAGAGGTCAACAAAACATTGTTGATGCTTTGTAATTAAGCACATGCAATCAGTGTTACTTTAATTTAACATAAATAGTATGTTACTACCTTGAACGCAATAATTATGTTTCTTTTGATATTTGACGATAATGGCGCTCTGATCTCGGTTTCGTTCTTCATGAAATAGTAGCAGTGCTCCTATACGATTACTCCTATAACCAGCAGCTGCTGAATGTTGGTTGGGTGCTTTTTTTGCAATGTATCTGAGGGTTGTTTCGAACGAGCTATAAAATCTGGACATTTCCGGGGACAGCTCCAGTCGGGGAAGGAACACCAAAGACAAGGACTGTCCCCCTTAAAACTTTCCACATATGCCAGGATTACGAAGCTTTGTGTTAATTAGCTGCCATATCAACACTATATCGAGAAGAAGAAAATCTGTAAAAATCTTTCTTTCTTGCGTTAATTTTTCATCTCTGTTTTTTGTGTTTATTTAAAATAAGACAAATCTGATATCATTGTAATCTTATATCTGTTATTTAACAGTTGATATAATTATTTAACGCTGATTTAACCAGCTGAAGACACGAGTCGGGTTTAAATCCCAGCTGTGCAGGTGGGGTGTGTTGTAACACTGCGTTACAATGAGCCCTTAGAACTACGCTATTCTAGTTAAAAAATATAAACATAAGAAAGGGGTGCATAATGACTCAGAGTCATTGTTCAGAAATTATTTATAATGTTTTTAACTATGCTGTATAGCTGTATTTTTTATTTATTTTTTTGTCAAACTAAAACATTTGTTTATTTTTAATTATAAAAAATGCCATTATTTGATATGAAAAAGTTAATAATTGTATTTTATTGACTAAATATGTTTTGTCTTTGATATGTTTTTGATTATATCAGATAACATTTTAAGCTTTCATTTGCTCATGTTGCAGTGTGCACATGTCACAATGTACCCCACCTATAGGGCATGTTGTCACGTTTCTATTCTTTCGGGGTAAACCAAGAAAAAAAGTATACACTGTATTAATTAAACAAAACCACATAATTGTACTAGACGTGTGAAATTAATTTGGAAAAAAAAATGCCCATTTACATGCTTAGGATGTTTGCGATGTAAGAATGCACAGGAAGACTTCAGAAAAATGCAGACTCAATGTAAAGGCTTAGTTCACCCAAAAATGAAAATTCTGTCATTAATGACTCTAATTACCCTAATGTCATTCCAAACTTGTCAGACCTCCATTCATCTCCGGTGTAACGAGAGAATCAAACGACGATAAACAGTCCAAGGCCAGACACAGAATAGTAGCATAAAGGGAAACGCTCAGAAATTATCACAGTAACAAATCAAGACTATGCAATGGTGGTGTGTGTGTGGCTTGCTTACATAGGGTGTGTGATGGCATGCTGGTGTGTGTGCAATCAGCCCAAGGTATAAGTGTCTATGGGAGTTGTTGTCCGAATAGCAACAGTCAATATTCTGACGAGAACTCCCTCTGGTGATCCGGAGGAATCGGAGAGGAAGCTTCACCTGTAACATCTGGAACACAGTTTAAGATATTTTAGATTTAGTCTGAGAGCCTTCTGACCTTCCATTGAAAGTGTGTTCATAGTATACAGTCCGTGTCCAGAAAGATAAGAAGAAAGGTATGAAAAGTAGTCCATGTGACATCAGTGGGTTAGTTAGACTCTTTTGAAGCATCAACAATACATTTTGGTCCAAAAATAACAAAAAAACGACTTAATTCAGCATTGTATTCTCTTCCGTGTTTGTTTCGTCACTCTGATCGTAAAATATTCCCAGATAGATTTAAAACACATAACCTGACAGGCGCACATGCACTAAATGAGCTTTTGTAGCACTAAAGTGGCGTTTATGCTTGTAATTTCATGAAGCCTCTTTATTTACAGCAGATTCTCACGATTAAAAAGAGACTAAGGACACAATAATCTGTCTCTCGGATCAGAAGTTATTATTCTTTAAATTGTAAATTATGACCTGACAGGAGCACATAAGCTTAATAGCAGTAGCTTTAAAGTGGCGTTTAGGCTTTTAACTTTATGAAACATGCTCTGATCGTTAAAAGCACATCAGTAATTACAGTTGATGCTCCCAATTGAAATTAGTCCAAACTCAACATAATCCATTGCGTCGTTCATGAGATATTCCTTGGATGTTGTGCTGATCAGTGCAGTTTTGAGAACTACGACTATTCATTTGTATAGCAGCTAGGGGCGCCACGGAGTTACACACTTTATCAGCAGTTTCTCAGCATTAGATTAAAAATGTAATATTTTCTTAAAATATAAAAAGTGTTCTAACAAATGACACCTACCATTTGACTTTCCTTGCTATAGTTTGAGTTATAAGTCTTTTAAATATTTGCATATCACTCCCATCCCCATCCACTAAACAACAGTTTTGTAAATGTCAAGGACTGAACAAAAAGGCTACCTTTGTTTCCAATGCTGTAACTTTTAAGTACTTTATGGCATGTTTCCCATATTGCTAATCTATATGTTAAGACCAAGACAGCATATTGTCAAGTTTCACACCCAGCAAAGGGTGATAGCATTAGCTATCACCCTTTGCTGGGTGTGAAACTTGACAATAATGGGTGTGAAACTGTGGCCAGGAAATGTTTTGTGTTTCTTCCATCTCTGATTTTAAAAGATGTGGTGCAATCACATTATGTGTTTCATCTCATCTTGAGTACTGCCTAATGATATGGTCAGTGCATCAGAGAAAAACTTTTTTTTTTAAACTTCAGATGGCTCAGAACAGAGCAGATAGGTTAGTGCTTCATTATCCATTTCAGGCCAATGTTATTGATATGCATAGACAATTATCATGGCTGTTAGTGAAGGATAAATTACATTTTCGACAGCTGGTATATTTCTATACGGTAATCAAGTATCGCACACCCTGTTTCTTCTCTGAAAAACTTGTATATGTGGGTTTTAGACATGACTATAGAACACATCAAGTGAGTAAGGCTCAACTCTTTTTAGCTTGTCCCCACACAAATTTTATGAAAAAAAAAAAGCTGTGCTTTTATAGAGGTTCTGTTGCTTAATATATGGTTCCAATAAACATACGAAAGAGTAAAAATACATATGTATTTAGAAGACAATGTAAACATATGTTTACAAATATCTAAATGTATGTTGTATGTTTGATGTGCTGCTACTGCTAAGATGTATAGTTTGATGATTTGATTAGTCTAATCATTTTTTTTTTTTTTTTTTTTTTTAGGCTATGTTTTTTGTCTTGTATGGCTGTGTGGACCCCAGGAAGATTAGCAACCACTTTGTGGAAGCTATTGGGGAAGTGAATAAAGAATAATACAATTGACAGGAGAGAGTCACAGATTGGCCTGACTAAGCTCAGTCTGTGAGGATGATGATGATGATGATGATGGAGACACTGAATACAGCACACAAGCACAACTGAACAAGACACAAATCACAGACACTTTAATAATCATGTGAAATTAAAGGAAGATTCTGCCACGTTTAAACTGACCACAATCATATTCATCAGATGGTGTTGGCTAGCAGATGGTTGTCTCCTCTGCTGGCTCTACTCACACAGACCAACGGCTGCCAGTCTCTTCTCCATCTTTAGAGGCTTTCGGGGGAAGGGATGTACACTACAACCTGGCAGCACGCATAGATAGCAGAGGACACTGGCTCCATTTAAGCCACAATCAAACTGTCCCAAACACTATATAGTGTACTCCTATGTTGGATGCATGTCCCTGTGTCACATTAGCTCAGATGTGCCTCTGTAGTTGTGTTAGCGACTCCACAAGTTTGTACGCAGGTTTGTGAATCTATCTCTACTTTAATGTTCTGGCATGCCATGTTTCAAAATGATCCTCTCTGAGTGTTATGAATTATGGTGTAAAGCATGTTCACAGTTTTTACTTTACTGCAAAAACTGCAAAACTCTCCCAACTACCATAAATATGCAAAGTGGTGTTGGACAATAAAGTGGGACAAAGGGACTTTCCTCTGCTCAAATTCTGCCTTTGTATTGGTCGTTTTACCAGAGATGTGTGTGACGTCTACACCAGATCTCTATCCAAACACATCTATGCTCAGACAGACACTCCAGACTTTCCAGCAACTTTACTATCAAGTTAACTTAGCTTAGATTCAATGAAAGCTTCCAGCTCACTCCTATCAAACTCATCCAGAATCCCTGTGCTTCAGCACCCAGCCAATGCAAGTTCACCAACCTTTAGATGCTTCTGTATATTAATTCTGCTACAGTTGATTCTGAAAACTGATTTATATATCTTTAATTAATTATACATATTTTACTACGTTTTAATGCAGATAAAAATAAATACAGTTTGCTACTGAAAACTTAATTGTCACTGATCATTTTCAGGTTCTGCACATACAGTTATTTTTATTTCAATTAATGTAGTTATCATAAAATCAAACATATAAAATGTTTTAATTTATAGTTATTTAGCTGTGGTTAAAGATGAGTGTCATTACTGATTGTTTTTGGATGTTTTATTCATGTCATATAGAGAAATAACAGTATCGTCTTTCAATAGAGCAGTTTGATAGGCTTTTAGCATATATCCTGACTCAAATAAAGAGTTTCTATCAGCAAACACTCAGAATAAAGTGAGATGATCTGCTAATGATCCTAAATGGCTTGTTGAATGGGTGTTGATAGCCCGAGGCTCATCAATAGTAACAGAGCTACTGAAAAGACTCTTTATTTAATGTTAATAGTTCCTGTTTTCACTTCATTTATTATGCTGCTGTCTTCAGATCTCCTATAAATTGACACTTAAAACTAATTTCATTGGTTTCAACAAACGGAAGGTATTTATTGGTTAAAAATATGTACATTTTTTTCTGTGTTTATGCATTCAACTGTTTTCTGTACCATTATTTATATTTGGAAGAATTTACATTACTACTTATACTCTAGATATCGGCCTATGTTTGAATGAAGCAGTCGAATAGTTCTGCAATCACTTGTTAAGTGAAGCTCCTCCCACATCAAGCACATCATCAGTGAAACTCCTCCCACATCAATCACAATATCAGTGAAGCTCCTCCCACTGTAATTCACCAATAAATGCTGGAATATACTCATCAGACTACAAGTGAAGACGAGCACTAACGCATCAGGAAGAGCTGAAATCTGTTTATTGAAGAGGACAGTGAGAACATGAGTGATCCAGAACCCTGCGGTCTGAAACACACTGAAGATCCTGAAAAACAAAGAGGTTTATTCTTTATTAATGTATGATGCTGAAGAACATTAATGTTCTGAAGTATTATATTTTTCAGATTTACTGATAGAGTATTATTTCTCATAAATTTGGTAAGTTATTAATAGTTAAAGAGATTATTCTTCTTTCAATAACTTTGGTACCTGTTACCATGAATGCAGTCTGAGACAATGGATTGTGATTATTTTCTTGTCCTGCCATCATGTTGTGGAAGAGTCCAGATGATGTCACTTCCTGGTGTCATGGTTTTAAGAAATGCTCTGTTTTTAAAAAGAATGTAATCATGTTAGAAGTAACAGTGTTGAGTGAAACATGTAAGACACAAAAATTGCTAATTTAATACAAATTAAGATTTTTTTTGAGGAATGTTTGTAACCAAGCAGATCTTGGCAGCCATCATGGATATTTTCCAGGGTTAATAAACATCTTGATGCTTCTCGATCTAAGCTCTGCATTTCCCTTACGGAAAGAGAATATATTTCCCTATGAATGATCAATATATTAAATGTGTATATTTGAACATTTACAGAATAATATATTGTTAATAAAACATAAGTTCATATATTGAAAAATGTGACTATATATTTACTAATATATCATAATTTATGTAATTTTATATTCAGTAATACGTTTAAAATATATAGAGCAAGCATATCTTGCCCCCGATTGTCTACCATAGTATTTTTTTCCTACTATGATGCCAATGTGAACTATCCCTTTAAGTGTTGTTGATCAAATATAATTATTGTACCTCATTTATTGAGATTTTAAGGGACATATTAATAAAAGATCATCAAAATTATTATAACAGTATTTTAGGGCTCACTTTTATGTTTTTCTACTTGATATTTCTCTCTTTGAATTGAAATATACTGAAAATGAAATTAATTATTTTTTCTTTAATTTCAGACCTGATGGAAGAGAACGAGGAATGTGAAGAACTCAAAAAGAAACATACTTTCAAACCTGGAGAAAAACCTTTGAGTACCTCAAAGACTAAAAAGACATGTATAAAGAAAAGAATAGGCAAGAATAGGCACACTTGCACTCAGTGTGGAACAACCTTCAACACCAAACAAGGTCTTAAGCGTCACATGAGTATCCACACCGGAGAGAAGCCATTCACATGTGATCAATGTGGGAAACGTTTCACACGATCATCTGGCCTTAAAGAACACATGAGAATCCACACAGGAGAGAAGCCGTACACATGTGATCAGTGCGGAAAGAGCCTTGCACACAAAAAAAGCCTTAAAGAACACATGATGATTCACAGTGGAGAGAAGCCATTCATGTGTGATCAGTGTGAAAAGAGATTCTCAAAGAAAAAAATTCTTGAACTTCACATGATAATCCACACTGGAGAGAAGCCATTCATGTGTGATAAGTGTGAAAAGAGATTCACAAAGAAAAAAAGTCTTGAGTTTCACATTAGAGTTCACACTGGAGAGAAGCCATTTACATGTGATCAGTGTGGGAAGAGT
Source organism: Gobiocypris rarus (assembly GCA_023029165.1). Classification (NCBI taxonomy): domain Eukaryota; kingdom Metazoa; phylum Chordata; class Actinopteri; order Cypriniformes; family Gobionidae; genus Gobiocypris; species Gobiocypris rarus. Next base: position 10,917,511 of record CM040911.1, on the reverse strand, counting down.
TTCACGCAATCAACATACCTTAAAGATCACATGAGGATTCACACTGGAGAGAAGCCGTTCACATGTGATAAGTGTGGAAAGAGTTTCACACACAAAACAAGCCTTAAAATTCACATGAGGGTCCACACTGGAGAGAAGCCATTCTCATGTGATCAATGCAGCAAAACCTTTCTTGGGTCATCAGCCTTGAAGACACACCTAGTAGTTCATACTAAGAAGAAGCCACATTCATGTTCTGTATGTGGAAAAAGTTTTTCACTGCTGCCAAGTTTATATATACATCAGAAAATACATACTGGTGTGAGAGAGTACATGTGCTTTGAGTGTGGGAAGACTTTTATTGTAGCACACCATTTAAAACGGCACCAGAGAGTTCACACTGGAGAAAAACCTTACATGTGTTCATACTGTGACAAGAGATTCAGTCAGTCAATACATCTGAAAACACATGAGAGGATCCACAGCAGAGCGCGAAACCGCACACATGTGATCAGTGTGGAAAGAGTTTTGCTTTTAAAAGTCACCTGAAGCTACACATGAGGATCCATGCAGTGGAGAAACCACATCACCACAGTCTGAAATCACGGTAAGTAGTTCATATTTATGTACTGAGCAAACAAAGTATCTTCTGTGTAAGAAAGTTACAGCCAAATGACACTGTAACCCAGGACTTGTTGCCCACTGAAGCTAAGATGGGTTGAGTCTGATCAGAACCTGGATGGGAGACTCCTGGGAAAGCTGGGCTGCTGCTGGAAAGGTGTTAGTTAGTCCAGCAGGGGGCACTGCTCACCTCATGGTCTGTGTGAGTCCTAATGCCCAAATATAGTGTAACAGGCACCAACTTTCGGATGAGACATTAAACCAAGGTTCTGGTCATTAAAATGTTCTTGAAAAGTGTGGGGCTGTAATCTTGGTGTCCTGGCCAAATTACCTCAATTAGCCTTAATCAATCATGGCCTTCTAATAATCCCCATCCACTAAAGTGGCTCTATCATGCTCCTCCTCACCTATGGCTAGCGTGTTTTAAGCTCTCTGGTGCTGTATCACTGTGCCTGACATTGTATCCAGGGCCGGATTAACATAAGGGCTAGTGGGTAGAGGGGGCCCATGATTGACATGATAGGTGGTTGATTTGTATCTAATAAAAAAGGAGAATTTTTGTTCTTTTTCCTCTCATAAACCTCTTCAACCCCATCTTCCCATGGTACTGTTAATTCTACAACATATGCCAGCTTTGTTGTTGGAGACCACAGGACTATGTCTGGCCGGAGTGTTGTAGCCACCATTTCTGGGGGAAATGCAAGCTTTTATCAAGGTCCACTTCCAATTTCCAATCCCGTGCTGACTGAAGGATGCTTGCCTCCATAGGTGTTGTACTATGCTCTTGATGTTGGCCAGCTGGTACAAAATTTGTGAAGTTAACCCGTCCTGCCGATGTGTGTGGGAGATTGTTTATGGTGGTTCGCTTCTGTTCCAGTACTGACGCCAGCTCTCTGAGTATTTGATTATGCCGCCAAGTATAGTGCCCTGGGGTGAGACTTGTAGTACACCCTAATAGAATGTGCCTTAAGGATGCAGGTACTTGACACAGGGAACAGGTGGGATCTTCCACATACCACTCTTTCAGATTTTGGGGAGAGGGTAGCAGATCATAAGTGGCATAAGTGGCTCCTTCCATCTGCCAGATGTCACGCCAGCTGAGCTTTTTCTTCTCCAGACCCTCCCAGTTGGTCCATCTCCCCAGCTTGGCCATTGAGACATCTTTGGCATGTCGCTCTTCCTCCTCCTGTCTCCTGACTTTTTCTACCACTAGCTGTCTCTTCTGTGTTGATGTTGCTTTATTCCACAGAGGAGTTTTTGGGATGAGCCCTCCCATGATGTATTTGTCCAACCACGTCTCTGAGGTGAAGTGCAGACTTTGCACTCTGAACAGCTTCTGATGGAGTCCACTTCCTTCCCGCTACCACCCTGGGGGCTGCTGTTCGAATGACTGCATCCTCAGATTCAGTTAGGGTCATAAACAAGCCTTGCTTTAGTGCATTTGAACTCTTCCACAAGCCCTGTTATTGGTAATTCCAATTTGCCATGTCCATAAAGTTCGACTGAGCTTAAACAACGTGGGATTCCAAGACACTGCTTCAACTGTGTGCTTATCAGGCGTTCCAACTTTTCAATCTTGGTGATTGGGATCTCATACACAGTTAACAGCCACAAGAGTCTTGGGAGTATGCCAAACTGAAAACACCATACCTTGAGTTTTCCTGGCAACAAGGTCTTCGCTGATTCGCTCCATTTACATACTGGTATAATTTTTTAGTTGTTCAAACTGCTCGGTGTCTCTGAGCTTCGCATCATACCATCTCCCCAAGCTCTTTACTGGCATTTCTGAGACAGTTGGTACCGGTGTTCTGCGTACATGAAACCTTTGATCTGTGACTTGGCCTTTCACGATGGAGATGCTTCTGCACTTACTGGGCTTTAACTTCATCCTTGCCCATGTTATATTTTGATGAAGTTTCTCCAACAGCCTCTCGGTGCAGGGGACTGTGGTTGTGAGTGTTCATCATATAGTGTAAATCATCCATATAGGCTCAAATTGGTGGTAACCTGATTACATTGCAATCGTTCTCCTCCACGACCAATTTAAATCACCGTCAATCAAAATCACTTTACAATTTGCGCCATGACATCGTGAAATGCCCCTTTGCGTTATGCTATCGCTGGTAGACTAGAAAATGGGAAATTGGCCTTTATTGGTTGTTCAGCCTCGCTGATGTTCAAAATGATTAAAAAAAAGTGATAGTGGTGCACAAAAAAAGGAAAAATAAGCTTGAAAGGGAGAAAAGGGATGCTAATCTTACAGCAAAAATTCCAAAACTAACTAACTACTTCGGTTCACATAAAACAACCGACCCAGTGGAAGACCCCGCATGCAGCGGCAGCTCACAATTATCTTCACCCACCGACACTGTCGCCAATCTGCGTGCTTTACACATTGAAGAAGGTGAGATGGCAGCTGCAGCAAGTTATTATTCTTAGTTAAGCCCTTTTCGGAAGGTAATTGTTTCTCATGAAAACGTAAGGTGTTTTCAACATTTACAGGGATGAGTCGATTGATTTTATTGCTGTTTGAATTCAGTTAGTAATAGTATCCTGTGTAAAAATCCCAAGTTAACTTTCCTACTGTTTTTTTGATGAACACCAATGTCATGTGACTTGTCTTCACTAACTGCCTTTGAAGCACATTCTTTAAGTTCTGGTGCCTTCAGCAGTTCTGGTGCCTCCATCCGTACAACTCGACCTTGATACATTCAAATCACATGTTAACACAGCGGTAGAGTTTCTCACGGGACACTGCACTTATTCGCAATCACAAAAGTTATTTATTTGCATGTGCTTTAAAGCCCTGCCAGTTAAACATGTAATATGTGTGCTGTTCTGAGATGCGCTTTTTCTGACCCCATTCACCCGAAGCGTGCACACACACTTAACCTGTTAACCAGCGCCCCAATTTTTGAAATTTTCTGAAAACGACATTCCCAAATGAAAATGTCTGCAGCTCTTAAACCCTATGGTCTATATTCATAAATCTGGTCTTATTTTAAACTAGACACTTCAAATAGTGTTACCCAAGAGTCATAATAGCTCAAAGTTGTATATGAACAGAGTAATATACATGTAAATATACATGTAAGTGACTCGCGTTTTTTATTTTTTATTATTCACTTAGGGAAAAATTATGAGATTTTAATGTTAAGGTCCTGAAAATAAGCATAATATAAAACTGAATGTCTGATCATGTTTTGATTCAAATTTGAGGATGATTCTGTCAAAAATGTAGCTTCTGTAAGCTTTTATATCAAGAAAAGACTAGGCGTCCTTTCCAAAAGGGCTTTTATTTTAGAACATTTGTAATTGCAAAGAGTAGTTTTTTTATTCAAATAAATCTGCAATAAACTGCTGATTATGATTAATTTACAGTTACTGAAAAACTAAATGAACTATTTACAGAATTTTTAAAGTGTAAAAAACTCATTTAGTTGATAAAAACAGTCTGTCATAGAGCCTGCGCTCCACTGCAGTGTTGCGCAATCTGACTGGCAGGCGCTTGGCTGCTATGGAGATTGTGACTAGAGGCATATTCACCAATAATGCTTACAAACACAACGTAAGATAATGCCTTGTGATTAGTTACGTCCGTCAATCAAACCTTTATTGGCAAGGCATTGGCTAGGCATTGATTGCCTTCATCCAACGAAAACCATGCACGCTTTGATTGACAGCTGGCGGAGCGAGTAATGCAACTCTGTGTAATGACTCCTCAGAAAGCCTGTGATTGAAGCAGAGAGACCTGGGAGGGTTTAACGTGACAGGAAGAGTCCACAGCACAGGGGAGATCGTCAGAAACGGATTTGAGTCACTATTTCATTGAAAATGGACACGATTGATTACTCTAACTCAAAAGCGCCCAAGCAAACAAAGGAGTATTTTTAGTTTTTTCCTTATTTTTCGTTGTTTTGGATTAAAAAGTGGGATGCATTTGGAAGAGTGGACTCTTACACGGACATGTATGCGGTTGTTTTTTGGATTGGTCCGATCTGATCTGCACGATAGGAGATGAAAGATGAGTACTGCGTTCATTATGCTAATGTTTAAATAGCTACTGCTACAGCATTTCATTTAACCCTTTCCTCTCTGGTGTATTTATTGCAAAAACGAGTTCAGAACATGAATCTCGAGTGTTTTAGCTTTCAAATGATGCATAGTTTGTGATGGTTGATTAAATAGTTTGTATAAAACAAAAGTGAATAAAAGTAGAGACACGCCCACTTACGTCAACCCCCCCGCCCACGAACCGGTGCGGGTTAACTCGTTAAGCCTGTCAAACAGCACCTGACTACTGGACTTCATCTTGCGCTATAATACTGTCAAATACACAAAAGGGTTACATAAACACAGGTGGTTATGTCTGAAGTGAGTTGAGAAAATCGGACGCATACAGGTCTTAAAGTGACAGCATCTTAATAGTTAGCATGCGGACCCTTGTCCTTAAAGGGATAGTTCACCCAAAAATTTAAATCCTGTCATCACATACTCACTTTCAAGTTTTTTTAAACCTAAATGAGTTTCTTTCTGCTGTTAAACACACAAAAAAATATGTGGGTAAGAAGAATGTGGGTAACCTAACAGTTACTGGTCCCCATTATTTTCCATAGTAGGAAAAATATATACGTAATTGTTTGGTTACCAACATTCTTCAAAATAGTTTATTTTGTGTAAATCAGAGAAAATAATTATTGTGTCAGCAATATATGCAATACAATTTTAAAATATGTATCATATCATGCCATGTCAGAATCACAGCTGTGATTTTTCTGCTTTGGAAAAACAATATAAATACCAAAAACGGCGTTTTCAAAGAGTCTTTTAAGCCGAAAACTTGCCAATGGTCAGTCTGTTCCACTTGACTGGCTTCTGTACTCTCCAATCAAAGGATCTGTGTTGTGTTTTGTTTGTAAACTGTTTGGAGGCATTTCACCATTTTCTGGACCATCTGGATACAGTGACTGGAAACACACCCACAGTCGCATTCCTGATCATGAGAATCCTGAACAACACAGAGAGTGCATGGTAACTTGAGTGTCAAGGGCATCTGAAAAGGGGCAGATTGATGCAGGCCTGAGGGATCAGTTCAGAGTGTCAGTACTGGGAGGATGTGCTAAAAAGGGTTGTGGCTACAGTCAAACTTTTGTCGGAGTGTGGTCTATCGTTCAGGGGCGATGCTGAGACATTCAATTCCCCTAATAATGGTAATTATATGGGAATACTTGAACTCATTGCTCAATTCGATCCATTTATGCGGGAACACATAGCTTGCTTTGGAAATGCTGGGAGAGGAAAGCCCATCTAGTACAATATGTTTTGTCAGAGATTGTCAACAAAATAAAATTAGCCAAGTACTTTTCTATAAGCGTGGATTCCATGCCAGAAATTGCCCATATTGATCAACTTTCATAGCGCGATTCCTTTCTCCAGAGGGAAATATAGAGGAACGCTTTCTTGAATTTCTTCCTATTACAAGCCACACAGGGGAATCGCTTTTTAACTCTGTGATGACTGCACTGAAGGAGCTGGGGATTGACACAAACAATTGTCAAGGACAATGTAACAAAAATGCAAGCAATATGTAGGGGGTTTATAAGGGCGTACAATCATGCATTCGGGAGGTAAATCCATTGGCAGAATGGGTGCCTTGCGCAGCACACACACTTAACTTGTTGGGAATAAACACAGTGAATTGCTGCTTTGAAACAAATGAGTTCTTTACATTTGTGCAGACACTGTTTAATTTCTGCTCCCGATCATCCTCACGATGGCAGGTGATTACCAGTGGTCTCGAAGCAAATGAGAACAAGCGAATTGAGACAATAAAGTCTCTTTCAGACACTCGCTGGTCTGCACGTGCCTCAGCAACTAAAGTACTGTGCTACAACTATTCAAACATTCAGCGGTCTCTCATTGACTTGTCTGAGGATGACAATCAGAATTCATCCACTCGTAACGAAGCTAGCGTGCTCGCAAAGCAAATGGACAAATTGCAAACCGCTCTTCTTTGCAAATACTGGAGCTGCGTACTTCAACGTTTTTATACAACTAGTACAGTCCTACAAGACATTGACCTTGATCTCACCAAAGCTGTGGATTTGGTTGCATCGTTCAAGGACTTTGTTGCAGTGTTGAGAGGCCAGTTCGACAGTTTTGAAACAGTAGAAAAAGGAATGTCACCTACTATTTCACAGGCCTACAAAAGTGACTCCCAGAGAAAGCGGACACGTAAAAAACATGCAGATGAACCAGACAAACTTCATCAGGACTTGCAGACGTTTGGTAGAAGTTTATTGCAGATGTTTTTAATGTAATAAATGACCGTCTTACAGCAGAGCTTGATAGAAGAAGTGAATCATACAAAGAGATCACTAACCTTTTCACATTCCTGAATAATATCCATACTCTCCCTGATCAAGAGCTTTGTTCTGCTTGTGTTAAATTACAACAGAAATACAATACAGACTTACAAGAAGATTATGTTTTTAATGTAATAAATGACCGTCTTACAGCAGAGCTTGATAGAAGTGAATCAAACAAAGAGATCACTAACATTTTCACATTCCTGAATAATATCCATACTCTCCCTGATCAAGAGCTTTGTTCTGCTTGTGTTAAAGTACAACAGAAATACAATACAGACTTACAAGAAGATTTTGCTGATAAGATTTTACATTTTAAAGCATTTTGCAAAAAAGAAAAGACTGCATCAGCCAGGGAGTTGCTAAAAGAAATAAGAGCAAGAGACTTTACTTTTTTTTTTTCCAAATGTGGACATAGCCTTGAGACTATATCTTACCTTGCCAGTCACAAATGCATCAGGAGAGCGCTCCTTCTCAAAATTATCTTTCATTAAATCTCGATTGCGGTCAACAATGGCCCAAGAAAGTCTGAGCCATCTACCACGGATGTCCCTGGAATGCGCCATTGTTAGAACCATGGATTTTAACGATATCATTAAGGATTTCTGGTCTGTTAAAGTTAGAAGTAAGACTTTAACATTAAGACCCTATTTATAGTGATAGTTCACCCAAAAAACATTTACTCACCCTCATGATGTTCCAAACATGTATGAGTTTCTTTTTTGTGTTAAACACAAAAGAAGATATTTTTAAGAAGGTTGGTAACCAGACAGTTGACGGCACCCACTGACTTTTTTCCTACTATTGAAGTCAATGGGTGCCGTCAACTGTCTGGTTACCAATATGTAACATGTAAGTACAATTTACATTTTTGGGTGAACTATCTCTTTAAAATATTCATGGTAAATTAATCATTTAGGAAGTATGACAAATGTTTTGCTGCTTTTGGCAAACGGTTTGTTTGGAGTTCATATCTGGAGTTAATGCATTTGTTTTTAATGTGTTAAATAGCATGGAATATTTAGTGTGCTTGTGCTTATATAAAATGATTTGATAAAATGAGATTTGTAAAAATATAAAAATAATAACAATTTTAAAAAATATAAAAATATTCAATTCAATTCAAATATATTTGTATAGCGCTTTTCACAATACACATTGTTTCAAAGCAGCTTTACAGAAAGTGCATTTCATAAGTGTACATTGAAAAATGTTAGAAAGAGAATGTTAAAGAAAAATGTTAGAAAAGGTTAATCAATCATGTATTAATTTAGGCCATAACAATGCTGGCGTGGAGTCGTCTCATCACAGGTGTCGAGTCGTCTCTTCACAGGCGTCTAGTCGTCTCATCACAGGTGTTGGGGCATCTGAAGTATCCATGAGAGGCTGGATACAAACTGGAGCTGACGAACTATTTACCTTGTGTCTCGAGATAACAACAGAAAAGCAGATGGGAAATAATTAGCATAGCTGCTGTTCAGAATATTAATGCTTTGATCCGATTTAACTGTAGTATAAAAGGTAATTATAATGTGAATGCTTGGCTAAAGAGATGTGACTTTAATCTAGTTTTAAACTGGGACAGCGAGTCTGAACCTCGAACAATATCAGGAAGACTATTCCAGAGTTTAGGAGCTAAATGTGAAAATGCCCTCCCTCCTTTAGTGGACTTAGATATCCTAGGAACGACCATAAGCCTCGAGTTTAGTGATCTTAGAGAGCGTGATGGATTGTAGGGCGATAGAAGATCCGTTAACACTGGAGCTAAACCATTTAGGGCTTTATAGGTCAGTAGCAATACTTTGTAATTGATACGGAACTTAATAGGTAACCAGTGTAGAGATGATAAAATTGGTGTTATATGATCATATTTTTTTGACCTATTAAGAACTCTAGCTGCTGCGTTTTGACTAACTGTAGCTTGTAGCTTGGTATATATATATATATAGTGGTACAAGACACTGTGACATGGCAATCAGATGAAAGGGGACCCTTGGTGTTGCTATAGCCCCAGGGCCCAATGTGTTCTTAATCCGGGCCTGATTGTATCATCAGTGGTGGTGGATAGTAGTACATAGTAATGCACTATATAAATGTATCATTCCTTCATTTGTTTCTTAACAGCTACGGTGAGCAACAGGACACATTGTTGATTGGTCTCATACCCTGTCTGTTGGAAATTAAGTAGTTTTTTTTTGTTTGTTTGTTTTTTGCCAGAAATACCCCAAAGCAACTGGAAGGAGAGCACAGTGAGAACATAAGTGATACAGAACCTGAGGAATACTGAAGAACAAAAAAGTTGGTGTTCTTGATTTCCCAATCATGATGCTGAAGAACATGCGGATGCTCACATGATTTACATTGTTTCATGACCAAACTAGTTATTTCTAATTCAAATAATCTTCAAAACTTAAAAGTCGATCATGATCGTGCACAGCAGTTGTTGACCAGATTTTATGGGATTAAATTGACTATTAAATTCATCAGTGATCTAGACTTTGCACTTCACTCAGTTCACATTTGTCTCTCATTTAAAATCTCTTGATTTATTGTTTCTTTTAAACCTGATAGACGTGATCAATAACCTGCCCTCAGTGTAAACAAGGTTTTCACATGTAAATCAAGGCTGAAGATGATGATGAACTGAAAGAGCAGCAGAAGATGCACACTATAAAAATGAAACGGAGTGTCTATTCACACTAAGTGCAAATAGAATGCCTTGTTGGCAAGTGCTATTCGCACTAGCTCTGCCCACCAATGCCTGGTTGGGCCAAACAAGATTTAAAAAAGTGCTAAAATTTTAACATCCTCAGTGGCACAATCAAAAAAATGCATGGTGCAAATATCTTGATTTTTGACGCGATTGACTGGGTTCTCATCCGCCTGGTGCAGAGTTTGTCCTTATCTCTTTTTTCATCACAAATGACACCAGAAATGCATTTACTTTCAATAAAAATAAGAAAATGTTCTAAATGTGGAAATAAAGTGTCTAATGAAATATTTAATAATAATAAAAGCCTTTATTGGGTAGGGTTAGGGGTCAGTGTAGGGAGGGATTTTATTGTCCCATTCAGGCAGAATCCATTTAACAATTTTAATGAATATAATTTACACACTGTTTTTATTGCGTCTGTCAAAAAGTATACATTAAATGTAATTACTATTTACACATATTGCAAAGAACTGCTACGTTTATATGGTGTTGTATATAACAACTTATATCGAATTATATCAACTTAGTATGCTATTTAACTTAGTAAATAGCATCTACAGCTATCTGCACTTAGTGTAAATATCATCTATCGCTAAGAAAATATGTTATTTTCACTGAGTGTAAATAGAATCGATTTGCTATTTACACTCTGTGTAAATAGCATCTATCGCTATTTGCACTTAGAGCAAATAGCCGCTGCCAAAATAAAAACCTTCAAGTGCTCATACTGTGAAAAGAGATTAAATCTATCATATACAGGATTCACATTGGAGAGAAGCACATCAGAGTTTGATCAATTTTCTACTCTATGGTCACAATCACGGTAACTAGATCATCTTCAGCTCCAGCAGTGTGACACCAGATGTGACACGATAAAGGATCTCTTCCATAGAAATCTGTCCTAATCAGCTGCAACAAGTGACACAACAAAGCAACATCATCTAAAGTTAGAAGTTCATCTTCAAGCAGTGCGAGATTCAAGATGGAGTTCCTCCCCAAAAAAACAATATCTTGGTTTTATTCTTACATGTAATTTTTGTTTTATTATATAAATTATATGAAGATGCATTATTATTGTCATGTGTAGCTTTCAATAAATTGAGAAGATGGATCTATTTGCAGCAGTATCAGATTTTTTTTAAGGTCCCATGATGTGGATTTTTTTATTATTTTATAATGTTTCCTGAGGTGTACTTATATTCAGTGTAAATATTATTTTTTTTCTGGAGTAATGAGTAAAGTAACGCATTACTTTATACATGTACACATTAATATTTTAGTTACTTAAAAAAAAAAGTAATGCAAGTCAGTTGATTAATTTGCATAAAACATTTAAGAACTGAATTAAAATGAACATAGTCATAGAATCACGCACTCATACGTATGGGAACAGTCACTAGTCAGAAATGAAAATGGCAGGCCTGAGCTGTACATTACTGGGATGGAAGTATTCTCATTATTTTGAAATCATCAAAGAAAAAGGAGAAGGAATTAATAGTTAAGTGTAGATTAAGTGAAAAGCTCTTGTCAACTGCTAAAAACTCAACAAAAAAAAACATCTGCATGCAAAGCACAGCACTACAGAGCTGGAAGCAAGAGAGCTGAATGATACCTGCACCCCGCCTCAAGCGAAATAACAAAAGCTTGATTTCAGTTCACCACCAGGTAAAATGATTAATGATTAATGATTAATGGAGATGAAGCAGAGAATAATGAAGAAGAGGTCAACGTTAAGGACTTGCACAAGTTTTACGAGATGACATTGAGACCAGTGAAAGGTATGTTCTACCTCCGCATCACAGCTGTGTGTCCCACACCCATAACCATATATGCATGAATATGGCATCAGAGAGCCTGGAGGAATTCAGCAAAATGTAGTTGCTGGTCCCTTCAAGGTGGAACTCCTTTCATAATGCGCTTAGCAGAGTCACAGACGTGCCCTTAGTGGACCTCAATCAACTTTTCACTCACCTGGACATCAGATGCATTGCGGAGAGAGAGTATCAGTTCCTTAAAGAATACTGCAAGGTTCTGAAGCCTGTATGTATGGCATTGGATATACTTCAAGGTGATGATGACTGTTTCTATGGCACCTTTCAACCTTCCCTTGAAATCCTGATGGCCAAAATCTTGGCACTGAAAGAGGGCCTCTCTCATATGATGGCTGACCTCCCAGACCTCATAGTTCAAGTAAGTCTGTTCAATATTGTCTTATTATTAGTAGTATTATTATTGTAGTAGTTTTTTTGTTTTATGTTGTCACTTTTATTTCCATAGAACTTTATACAATAGATATAGATTGTTTCAAAGCAGCTTTACAGTGATAACAGGAAATAATGATTCAATGATGCAAACAGAATTTAATTTGGCTGTAAAGCAGCTCTGTAAAGAAAATAGTAAACAGTCATCATTCAGTTCAGTTCGGTTCTCAAACAATAGTGTCGGAGCATTTGTCGGGACATGACCAAAGCAAAGGCAGGAGACACTGCTTGCCGTCAGTTAAAAGCTTTATTGACTTCAAACTTGCGATCAAAAAACCCAACAACATAAAACAGAGCCACTAAAGGTGACCTTCTCACGGAGGTCCCTGACCAGAACTGACTCAAACTTCTTCTTTGGGTTTTAACGGCAGCTTGACATTGCATTACTGCCATCTTCCGGTTCTAGTTATTTCCCATATACTTTAGTCATCATATTCTTGGTCCTGTTTTAGTCAGAAAGCAAATCAAGTATTTAATTACTTGTTCACTTCTACTGCAGGCCATTATACTCTTTACTCCATGTCCTATTAGTCCTATTTTTCCACATCTTTTACCATGTCTATTCTCTGTAATTCATATTTTGAACAATTCATAAGCACATGTTCTACAGTCTCAGGTATTTGGCACTGGTCACAAAACCCAGTAGGATGTTTCCCCATCATTAGTATTTTTTATTTATTATTCATCTGTATTTTATTTTATTTTTCTGTGTTTTCTTTTCTCTTATTACTGTATCTGTTTCTATAATTGTTACTGAATTTCCGTGCGCTCGCTCTCTTTTGCTGGATGTCATGGAGAGAGGCACAACTAGACCAGAGATGTTGATGGATTGTGTCTGATGGTGTCTGTTTTGTTTTGACACAGAAACCATGACCCCAAAGTGACTAAAAAAAGAGAGATTATTTCAACTGCATCATCGTGTGGGCTCTTTTATTATTACTCATAGCGAAAAATAAACACAACGCAGAAGAAAATCCACTACAAATTGTTGCCGTGACTTGTCGTTTGGTCTGCTGGTTGCTGACCACCGGGAATGTTGCAAGCAGGAACATCATTGTGGGGACGGTGTCGTCACTGATCTGCCTGCCGGTTGCTGATCGACTGGGATGTAGGACGCGTGAACGTCTTTGCTGGAACTGTCGATATCGTCATTGAATGATCTACTTGACTGAAGTGGTTCGTCAGTTACTGGTTTGGACTTTTTGATCATTTTTTTTTTGAAGGGACAATTCTTTCTACAATAGATTAATGGACATTTCATTGTAGCTATATTTTGAATTTAATTTTTTTTTTTTTTTGTTTTGTTTGTAAGAGTACAACAGAAATTGGGAGAATTCAGAATGGCAGATAAGGAAGAAAGGTTAGTAGTCGAACACAGTGTGACGATGGCTTGTAGAGGGAGGGGTGCATTATTAGCCACGCCTGACAAAGGGTTTCAGTTTCTGGGTCCTCAGTATGCAAGCACCGGGAGGGGTGGAGTACTTAAGTCATCAGTTGATACTAGAACAGACTTGTGCTATAGCCCAGTCTCTCAACATGGCAACCCAGATGATATCAGAGTTGAGTCAGGTCTTTCAAGTGAAATGAGCAGTCTCGTTAGGAAAATTGGATCTAAAATAGGCAAAGCCATCAGAGACAGTCTGTTACAATCTGGGCATTCAAGTATTCCATCTATTGGATATTTTGCAGAATCCACAAAAAATTCTGACACTAAGGTGTCGAATGCAACCATTATAGATGCTTCAAGTTAAATTTGGTACTGAATTCGAGGTCACCGTACACCGTATTATCGTGGAGATGGTACAGATAAGTGGTCCATGATGGAGTGGGAGGAATTGATGCGAGTGTACCTTAACAAAAAAGAAGTGGCAGACTCTGAAAAGGTTGAAGAAGTGATGAACAGACTAATGGGGAGGGCCAGGGACATCATAAAGGTTTGGCTCAGTAACAGAACAGTAACCCCGACTGTACATGCTGTGTTCACAGTATTGAGACACCATTTCAGTGACTCCAGTAGCTCAGGAATGCCTTTAGCTGATTTCTACTCTGTGAAGCCCTACCCCAATGAGAGTCCTTTGTATTATTGGATAAGGTTGAACAAAGCAGCTGAAATGGCTGAGCAGAGCCTTAGAGAGGAGGGCAGAAACTTGGAAAATCGAAGTAGAGAACTAGCTGTAATGTTTATTCGACACTGTCCTGATAAGGAACTGTCTCTAGTGTTCAAAAGCAAATCTGCACAGTCATGGACAGCTTCTGAGGTCCAAGAGCGGTTGGATGAGATGCTGAGAGAACAGAAAGCAACAAAGCGACTTGCGTGTCAACAAACAGCCAAAGTTCTTGAGCCTCTTGGTGATTAACCTTCTCTGTCTACTCATAGGTCAGATATGGCCACACCGGCAACAGATTGTGGCACTCTGCACAAAGTCTTGACCATGTTGGAAAAGGCTCTTGTGTGTAATGCCCAGTCTGTGCGTGGTGGTTGGTCCAAGAACTCCAACAAACAGAGCCGTGAATGTAGAGTGAGTAGCAGCAAAGATCACAGCACTACTGCCCATTGTAAGATGTACAATCTCTGCTTTAAGTGTTTTTCGTCTGGGTATAGGAGTTTCAATTGTGAGAAGACTGCACCCGGAGAGAACTCTGGCAGGCGTGGGGATGAGGCGCCTCAGGGAAACTAGAAAGCCTCCATTGGGGGGAGGGCAATGTGGGGCAAAATCAAAGTTCCTCCTGGGATACTGATGTTGAGAGTGTCTATTCATTTTATTGTGAGAGTGCAAGCAAAGACAAAACTGTGATTTTTCAAAATACCGTTGGCACAAAATGACCACAAAAAAAGGTCTGTTTTATACGAGTGTTTTGGTACAGGACAAAGTACGTCTGAGGGGGATGCTGGACAGTGGCTCCATGGCGACTACTTTGAGTGCTGATGTGGTACCTCAACTGATAGAAGCCGGAGTCCTGGATCAGGAGTTATTTTCCCCCTCAGACATCATTTTGGTTGGTTGTGGTGGGAAACAGACCTGTCCTGAAGGCATGTGTGATCTGAAAATTGAGGTATATGGGTTCAGCTTTAGTGTTCCAGTTCTTATTGTCAGTGGACAAGTGGACCAGCTTGTTATTGGAATGAATGTGTTGAAACCTCTGATCAGAGAAATGAACTCAAATGAGGGATTCTGGAGAGTTCTGGATAAACCAGACCAATCAAATCTGAGTGAAGATTGTCAATTTCTGCGTTTGCTTTCAAGCATTGAGAGGTGGAGAGGTAGTACGATTCCTGACAGGGTGGGCACCTTAAAGTCAAAATCTGCAGTTGTCTTGCAGCCTATGAGTGAGCACCTTGTTTGGGGTCGGTTGCCACCAGGATTGAAACTCTCAGTGGGTAGCACGGTTGTGATTGAGCCAAGTACCTCTCGCTGTGTTCACCGGAACATCCTTGTTGGTAGAGTGATCTCGCCTTTATGGAGTGATGGTTGGCTCCCAGTGAAAATGATAAACCCAACAAACTCTGAAATTGTGTTGCGCAAGAATGCAAAACTGGCAGATGTCTATCCATGCATAGCTTTGGAAGATTTCGACCACATACCAGAGCAAAGAGTTTCTCAGAATGTAGCCATGAGCAGTGACAGTTCTTGCAGGAGCTTATCAGCAAAGAGCTCAGTGTCTGGTGTTAGGGACGTCTGTGGCAAGCGTTTGGATGAACTGGGTCTCAAAGATTTAAATGTGAATGACTGTGAGGTGTCACCTTTTTGGAGAAACAAGCTTGTCAAGCTCATAAAAAAATATGAGTGTGTTTTCTCTAGGCACTTGTTGGATTATGGTGAGGCAAAGGGGTTCTGTCATCGCATTCGCTTGACAGATGACAGACCTTTCGCTTACCTTATCGTAGACTTTCTCAGCAGCACTATCACAAGTTGAGGGAGACACTTGATGAAATGGAACAGAAGGAGATCATCAGGAAATTGTCCAGTGAATTTGCGTCACTGTTAGTGTTAGTTTGGAAAAAGAACGGCGATTTGCGGTTGTGCACTGACTTTCGGTGGTTGAATGCTCAAGACGGTGAAGGACGACATCCTCTTCCTCACCAGGCAGATGTGCTAGCGGCTTTGGGGGGGAATACTTTGTTTAGCACCATGGATTTAACATCCGGCTACTACAACATCCCTTTATATGAGGAGGATAAGAGATTTACAGCCTTCAGCTCCTCTTGGGTTGCACGAGTACAATCACAGCAGGGTCTTTGCAACAGTCCTGCCACGTTCATGAGGATGATGCTAACTATTTTCGGTGATCAAAACTTCATAAGTCTGCTCTGTTATCTGGATGACCTATTAGTTTTTGGTAAGACAGAGGAAGAAAACTTGCAGAGACTGGAAATGGTGTTTCAACGTCTCAAGAATCACAATTTGAAACTGTCGCCATCTAAGTGTATGTATTTGCGAGGTCAGTTAAATTTCTAGGCCACATTGTTTCACAGGAGGGTGTGGCTAGTGATCCAATGAAAGTAGAGGCTATCGTGAACGTGTCGGAGAAAGATTTGATGGAAGCTGATGGTGTTACTCCATCTTTGAGTAAAATCAGGTCATTTTTGGGCATGGTTGTATATTATCAGCATTTCATTGAGAATTGCTCCATGATGGCAAGGCCTCTGTTTCAACTGATGACTGGTCAGAAGAGACCTAGGAAGGTGAGAGGTGTAGGAAAGAAGTCAGTTAGCCGAAAGCTTAATCCTGATGATTGGACGGGTGAATGTCTAGGGGCATTTGAGAATTTGAAGGCTGCGCTGGTAAAGCAAGTTTTGCTTGCCCATCCTGACTTTTCAAAACCGTTTATATTGTCTGTTGATGCTTCAACAAGTGGGCTTTGCGTGCTCTCCCAAGTTCAGGAGGGTTATGCGGTTGCAAGGCCAATCGTTTTTGCATCAAAGTCTCTTAATCATGCTCAGTCTAAGTATCCAGCTCACAGGCTTGAATTTTTGGCAATGAAGTGGGCAATATGCGATAAATTCAGCCACTGGCTTCATGGGCACAGGTTTACGGTTTGGACAGATAAGAACCCGCTGAAGTATATTTTGACCAAACCTAAACTTGATGCCTGTGAGCAGAGGTGGGTTGCAAAGTTAGCCCCTTTCGACTTTGACATACAATATATACCTGGTCCGAAAAATGTGGTGGCTGATGCCTTGAGCCGTGAACCTTTTGCTACTTCCAAGATTTTGCACAGAATTACCAGAACACCGTACGACATCCTGAAGCATGAAGCAGAGGCACTTGAGGTTGAGCAGGTACAGGGAATGTTTCACTTGTCCTGTGACGTTACAGAGAGGGAAGCTGTAGAGGATATATCTGGTGCACAGATGTGTCATGAGGTCACTCACCTGGTTCAGAGTTCTGCTGGGTGTCAAGTATCCTGTGAGGAAAAATTAGCTGTGCTTCGTTCACACTGTCACTGGGAGGAAGGTTCAGCTGTTCGAGCAGTCGCTTATGTACAGCATTTGAGGGGTTTGGAGGATGCGGTGCAGTGTCCACTCAGTAAACTTACCCATGCAGATTTGCTTGACAAGCAATGTCATGACCCTGTCATTAGTAGGGTGAAGTTTTTTGTAGAGCATGGTAGACGGCCTTCTAGGAGAGAAAATGTAACGAGATAAAAGAAACAGTGAACACTCAGACAATGGGGCAAATTCACAATCAGGCTAGGTATACTTTTGTCTAAGAATCCAACGACCAAGAAAAGGACTTTTCAGTATGTTGTGCCGGCAGCTTTAAGAGGCTTGGTCTTGAAAGGGGTGCATGATGACGCAGGTCATCAGCGCCAGCACCGTACCCTTTGGTTAGCAAGGCAAAGATTTTACTGGAATTCTATGGAGAAAGACACGAAACTATATGTGATGCAATGCAAGAGATGTGTGTTGTGTAAGACTCCTGAGCCTGAGGCCAGAGCGCCACTTGTGTCGATAACCTCAACAGCACCGCTCGAGTTGGTTTGTATCGATTTCTGGTCGGCTGAGGATGTCAATAACAAGTCAGTTGATGTCTTGGTAGTAACCGACCACTTCACAAAACTTGCATGTGCGTATGTTTGTCCGAATAAAACTGCAAAGTCTTTTGCCCGTGTTCTGTGGAACAATTTCTTTTGCATATATGGATTCCCAGAACGGATCCATTCAGACAAGGGTGCAAATTTTGAAAGTTCTCTGATTGCTGAAATGTTGAAATTGTCAAGTGTTGCTAAATCTCGTACCACGCCATATCACCCTATGGGTAACGGTCAAACTGAAAGATTTAATCGTACGCTTGGTGACATGATAAGATCCTTGCCTCCGAGGTCTAAAGCTAATTGGCCTCAGATGCTGAACACACTGACTTTCTCATATAACTGCACTAGGCATGAGACAACAGGCTATCCACCATTCTTTTTAATGTTTGGCCTTACTCCGAGATTGCCAGTAGATGTTTTGTTTGAGAATGTCATTTTGGATGGGGGCACTGTTGATGTGAGTAAATATGTCCAGTCTCTTGGAAAGGAGTTAAGGGAGGCAATGTCACTTGCACAACGAAATGCACGTCAGCAGCAGAAGAAACAGGCTGAACATTACAATCGCAAGTGAAAGGGTCATTCATTGGAGGTGGGCGATAGTGTCCTACTTGCAAACAAAGGGGAGAAGGGAAAAGGAAATTAGCAGATCATTGGGAAAGCACAGTGTATGTTGTGGTTAGTAAGACCTGTTCTTTGAACACATACAAGATCCGCCATCCTGTTAATGGTCGTGTCAAAACTGTTCATCGAAATCTGTTAATGCCTGTAAACTTTTTACCATTGCCTGCTTGGGATGATTCTGTGAATTCAGAGTGTGATTGGAATTCAAACTGTGAAGTTCAATTCATCACTAATTGACTGCCAAAGAAGTGGAACTGCAGACCGAACCTCTCAATGGATTGCTGATTTAGACGAAGTTGCAGGGATGGGTAATGGTGAATTGAAAAATGTTGTGATTAACTGTGGTGAGCCTGAGAGTTATGATCATGAGGTAGGGCAACAAACTGAACAGGTTGAAGGGATGGAGTGTCAAGACATCTCTGAAAGAATGTCTAATCCTTTTGGGTCCTTGTGTCCTACATCAAATGCTGAGATATCTCTTGTATCAGATGTTCAGAATGAAGACTCTGTATCCCAAATTGATCTGCCTGTTGCTGATCAGGATTGTGATAATTCAACAGTAGTGCAGGAGATGTCTGTGGGTCCGGTTAAGCAAGGTGCAGATTCTTGTCATGTTGCAAGAGAATCTGATGAGCAGCAAAGAATACGCACAAGATTTGGTAGGTTTATTAAACCTGTGAGTAGTCAACTCAAAGAGTGTATCCAATACTTGACGTTTAAACTTGTTTCTTATTGTTTTTGTTTCAAAGAGTGTATTTGACTGAATGTACACCTGTCGATTAGTAATGGGTGGAATGATCTTTTAAGATACATGAGTTTGCTTAAGAAAATAAGCATAGAGAGTGATTATTAGTGTATGTCATAATTGAGACTATGTATATGGCATGGTTTGTCAAATGGTAGATTGGGGATTAGCTACCCTTGATTTATCTGAATCTTTAACAAGATAGCTTTAAAGCTGTATAACCTAAGGTGGTTAATGTGAAATGACATCACTGATATGTCAAGTGGTTGGCCTGTCCAATAATCTAGTGTAAAACAGTGGGGGTGGATGTAACAAGTGTATGTTGTTACACTAGATTATTGAAATAAGAAACAATTAACTGTATTAATTTTGGGATCTTTTATTTTGAAATTTGTATTAGTATAAGTACGATCTAAAGTCATTTGATCATAAGCATAATGTTTATAATTTTAATTTATTTACATTTGTATATCGTATTTTGGGTTTTTGTTTTACTGATTTATTTGTTAAATTGTAAAAAGTTAAGAGAGCACTATACACAAGTGACGTCATGCACAAGTGCGAGGTGAAAGCTGATGTAATTTCCGTGCGCTCTCTCTCTTTTGCTGGATGTCATGGAGAGAGGTATGTTTTTACTAGCTCTTTCGAAAAAGTGTTTAAATTGTGTTAAGTAACTGTTGTTTAGAGATTCTCTGTGTAAAATGTGGTTGTTTAATAACTTTTCTTTAATTAGTGTTATGGGAAGGAGGATGCAGAAACCAGGGAGGATGCAGTTCACAGTCTTTAATGGAACAAAAAGGCAAAGTCCTCAAACAGCAAAAGCTGAACAAAACGTCAGGCAAACAGAGCCAACAGAAAATGCCACAAGGCTGAACCAACTCAGGATCCCACGAGGACAGAGGGATGATTCCTTATCAGAAGACCACGGTGGGAACACAGCCAGGTGCCGAACAGGTACTCTGCACACAGTCACAATATGAGCACAAACACGGGACAGGACATGACACGAACGAGTGAACAAACCAACGTCTCTCATTAGTAGGAACAATAATCCGACAACCAGAACAAGACAGAGAGGGACTAAAGAAGCTAAGACAATCAAGACAAAGGAGATAACAGGTGAGGAGAATGATCGGGAAGGGCAACCAGCTGTGAGGGATAATGAGTAGGGATGAGCGTGAATGACCACCAGAGGGAGACAGAGACAGAATGATAACGGATCATGACAGTACCCTCTCTCAACGAGCGCCACCCGGCGCTCCTAGGGGCACCTGTCGAGACCGGAGGAAATCAGAGATGAGGGAAGGATCCAGGACGTCCCGGGAGGGGACCCAGCTTCTCCTCTGGACCGTATCCTCCCAGTCAACCAGATACTGATGACCGCGCCCCGACGGCGCATGTCCAGAATACGGCGAACCCTAAAAACGGGATATCCTTAACTACACTAGGACCCTGAACAGGGCGGAGGGAGGGCGAATGGCAGGCTTAACGCAAGAGACATGAAACACAGGATGAATCCGACGTAATCTAGGCGGGAGGTGAAGTCTAACAACGACAGGATTAATCACCTTAGAAATGCGAAAAGGTCCGATAAAACGGGGCGACAACTTGCGTGACTCGGACTGGAGAGGTAAATTAGTAGTGGATAACCACACTCTCTGACCACAAACGTAGTGAGGGCTTTTAATCCTGCGTCTATTAGCGGCAATGGTCATACGCTTTCTAGCTCGACAGAGGCGGACCGCACTCCTCTCCAGGTACGCTTACAACGACTAATAAAGGCTTGTACGGAAGGAACGTTCGATTCAGAGTCCTGCGACGCAAACAGCGCGGCTGGTACCCGAGGCAACAATGAAAAGGGGACAGACCGTGACGGAGGATGGAAGCGAATTATGGGCGACTCGGCCCAGGAAAGATGCTGGGACCAGGACGGGACTCTGATGAGAGAAACTGCGCAGAATGCGGGCGATGATTTGATTAGTTCGTTCAGCTTGACCGCTGGTCTGGGGATGATAACCGGACGAGAGACTAACGGATGCCCCAATCAGACGACAAAACTCCTTCCAAAACAGAGATTTAAAATTGAGGCCCCTATCTGACACTATGTCAGAGGGAAGCCCATGTAGCCTGAAAACCTGATCAACCAAGATCTGGGCGGTCTCCTTGGCAGAAGGAAGCTTAGCGAGTGGAATAAAATGGGCTGACTTGAGGCGGTCTACCACCGTGAGAATAACGGTATTACCTGCCGGCGGGGAAGCCCGGTGATAAAGTCAAGGGCCAAGTGAGACCAAGGGCGTGAAGGTACCGGTAGCGGCCAAGCAGACCGGCTGGAGGAGAATTACCAGCCTTGGTCTGCGCGCATGTAACGCACGAGGACACAAAGCTCCGTACATCACGCTCCAATGAGGACCACCAGAAGCGCTGACGGATAAACGAGAGGGTGCCCCGAACGCCTGGATGGGCAGTCAATCTAGATGTGTGTCCCCATTGAAGGACCGCGCGTCGCGTAGCTACGGAACAAAAGAAGTCCCCTGGGAACATTACGCGGGACCGTGACACGAGCGAGGAGCGCTAACCAGCTCTCTATTCCCCAAATGGACGTACCAACTACCCGACCGAAGGATAATCTCCTCTGGTTCAGAGGGAGAGGACAAATCAAAGAGACGAGATAACGCGTCCGGCTTGACGTTCTTGGTACCCGGACGAAACGAGATGGTAAAATCGAAACGGGTAAAAAATAGAGCCCAACGGGCTTGACGGGCGCTGAGTCTCTTAGCCTTACGGATGTATTCGAGGTTACGGTGATCGGTCCAGACCAAAAACGGAACGGGAGATCCCTCCAACCACTGTCGCCACTCGCCTAGCGCTAGACGAATGGCGAGCAGCTCCCGGTTACCAACGTCATAATTTCGCTCAGCGGGAGAGCCGATGGGAAAAGAAAGCGCGGGGATGAATCTTTCCGTCAGCGCCGGGAACGCTGGGACAGAACGGCCCGACCCCACCTCGGAAGCGTCGACTCGGCGATAAACTGTTTAGAGAAGTCGGGGTCAAAGGATCGCGCAGTGGTGAATCGGGATTTTAGATCGTCAAAGCAGCCTGTGCCGACTCTGACCACCTAAACTGTGACTTGGTAGAGGTAAGAGCAGTAAGAGGGGCGCCACCTGACTAAACCCAGAAATAAAACAACGGTAAAAATTAGCAAAACCAAGAAACCGCTGAAGCGCTAGGCGAGACTCGTGCACGGGCCAGCCAGTGACTGCCTGAACCTTAGCCGGTCCATACTAATTCCTTCTGCCGAGATGACCGAACCCAGAAAGGTAACGGAGGGGGCGTGGAAAGAACACTTCTCCGCCTTAACGTAAAGCGATTCTCCAACAGTCGCTGAAGGACCCGGCGAACATGTTGGATGTGTACCTGGAGTGACGGTGAAAAATTAAAATGTCGTCCAAGTAGACAAAAACGAATACGTTCAGCATGTCCCGTAGGACGTCGTTGACTAAGGCTTGAAAGACAGCGGGGCGTTAACTAACCCGAGCGGAAGGACTCAATATTCAAAGTGCCCGAGGCGTGTTAACGCGGTCTTCCATTCGTCCCCCTCCTGATACGCACCAAGTGATAGGCGTTACGTAAATCGAGCTTAGTAAAACCCTAGCTCCCTGCAAGAGTTCGAAGGCCGATGACATCAGTGGCAATGGGTAACGGTTCTTGACAGTGATGTCATTCAGACCTCGGTAGTCTATACAGGGACGCAGAGAGCCGCCTTTCTTCTTAACGAAGAAGAAACGAGCTCCCGCAGGAGAAGAGGAGGGAACGATGGTCCCAGCGTTAAGCGAATCGGACAAGTAACTCTCAAGAGCCTTACGTTCGGGAGTAGACAACGAATATAGTCTTCCCCGAGGAGGCGTGGTCCCGGGAGAAGATCTATACCGCAATCATACGGGCGATGAGGAGGAAGAGAAGTGGCCCGAGAACGACTGAATACCTCCCGCAAATCGTGATACTCCTCCGGGACTCCAGACAGATCACCTGGCTCCTCCTGAAAAACAGTTATAGACGAGACAGGAGGAACAGCAGAAGACAAACAATCAACATGACATGACAACTTCCAAGACAAAATAGAACCCTCCGCCCAGTTAAACTGGGGATTGTGGAGTACTAGCCAGGGATGGCCTAAAACAACTGGGGAATAGGGAGAACTAAAAACAAAAAAAGAAATAGTCTCTCTATGATTACCAGAAACAGTAAGCGTCAATGGAACAGTTCTCCTCTGTACCCTATGAAGGGCGGTACCGTCAAGAGCGTACAGAGGGTGGAGTCTTGTAAGTCAGAAAGGGGAATACCTTGCTCTAGAGCCCATGACTCATCAACGAAGTTCCCCTCCGCACCAGAGTCAATCAACGCAGAACAGGAAACTGACGACCCCGGCCAGCGAAGATGAACGGGAAGAGAAGTGCAGGACTTAGAAGGAGAGACCCATGAAGTAGCGCTCGTCAGTAACCCTCCGCCTACTGACGGCGTTGGCTTTACCGGACACCTGGAGACAAAGTGATCAGCGGCAGCGCAGTACATGCACAGGCGGTTCATTATCCTGCGCTGACGCGTTCCCGTGGAAATACGAAGACCCCAAGCTGCATCGGCTCGGGATCCGCGGGCGAAGGATGTATCGGCTCTCTCGGTGTGGAAGAGGAGAACAAAGAAGACTCCAATCTGCGGGCCCCGTCGCACCTCGAACCGTCTCTCCACTCGCAGAGCCAGCTCGATCAGAGAATCAAGGTTCTTCGGGACCTCTCGGGCAAGGATCTCGTCCTTGACCTCTGAACACAGACCCTCGAGAGCGGGCCTGCAGGGCAAAACCGTTCCACCCGCTGGTGGTAGCCAGAGTACGAAACTCAATCGAGTAATCCGTGACTGACCTCCTTCCCTGGCGCAGAGTGGATAGAAGGCGAGATGCTTCATCCCCGTGAGCAGAGCGATCAAAGACTCGGATCATCTCCTCCTTGAAAAGAGAAAACCTCTGGATGCAGTCTGCTTCAGCAGCCCAGTTAGCCGCAGCCCACTCACGAGCCCGTCCGTCAAGGAGAGAGATCACGTAAGCCACTCTAGACCGTTCCTTGGCATAAGTCAAGGGCTGGAGAGAGAACACAACCTCGCATTGTGTGAGGAAAGAACGGCATTGTGTAGGCTCACCCAAATAGCACGGCGGGTTGTTGATGCGCGGCTCAGGCGGATCGCGTCCTCCAGCGGAACCCGTGGCCTCCTGGCGATAATAGTGGAGCTGCTGGGTCAGATCCGAAAGCTGGGCGGTAAGAGAGTCCACAACACGTCTCGTGGCGGCTAGGTCCTCGTGCTTACCCAGCAGAGCACCCTGGAACTCGGCGGCCGTGTGAAAGGACTGCTACTCGCCTGGTCCATCCCTTTGGTCGGATTATTCTGTTATGGGAAGGAGGATGCAGAAACCAGGGAGGATGCAGTTCACAGTCTTTAATGGAACAAAAAGGCAAAGTCCTCAAACAGCAAAAGCTGAACAAAACGTCAGGCAAACAGAGCCAACAGAAAATGCCACAAGGCTGAACCAACTCAGGATCCCACGAGGACAGAGGGATGATTCCTTATCAGAAGACCACGGTGGGAACACAGCCAGGCGCCGAACAGGTACTCTGCACACAGTCACAATATGAGCACAAACACGGGACAGGACATGACACGAGCAGTGAACAAACCAACGTCTCTCATTAGTAGGAACAATAATCCGACAACCAGAACAAGACAGAGAGGGACTAAAGAAGCTAAGACAATCAAGACAAAGGAGATAACAGGTGAGGAGAATGATCGGGAAGGGCAACCAGCTGTGAGGGATAATGAGTAGGGATGAGCGTGAATGACCACCAGAGGGAGACAGAGACAGAATGATAACGGATCATGACAATTAGAGAGTGTGCATTTGAAAGTGTGATCATTCTAAGAGTACATTTAATCGTCGTATGAAGTTTAGTAATGGCCGCTGTTGCATGTGCGATATGCTGATTGCGGTTCGTTATAGAACTATGCATTCTTCGTTAAAACGGAGTTAGGGTTTAATTTGTGTTACATGAGTTATGATTAACATTTGTAAATGTCATATTTGTTTCTTTAATGATCCATGCAATGTTTAAATGCATTTTCTTTTATGGTTTTAAATTGCGACTATGTGATTGACAGGCACAACTAGACCAGAGATGTTGATGAATTGTGTCTGATGGTGTCTGTTTTGTTTTGACACAGGTATGTAAATGGATCATTAGTATTTTTTTATTTATTATTCATCTGTATTTTATTTGTTTTTCTGTGTTTTCTTTTTCTCTTATTACTGTATCTGTTTCTATAATTGTTACTGAATTTCCGTCCGCTCTCTTTTGCTGGATGTCATGGAGAGAGGCACAACTAGACCAGAGATGTTGATGGATTGTGTCTAATGGTGTCTGTTTTGTTTTGACACAGAAACCATGACCCCAAAGTGACTAAAAAAAAGAGAGATTATTTCAACTGCATCATCGTGTGGGCTCTTTTATTATTACTCATAACAAAAATAAACACAACAGAAGAAAATCCACTACATATAGATATAGATTATATAGATATATATTCATAGGTGATATATATAGACGGCGACTCCACATAAGAGATGCAGTTCATCTGTTTTCTTTACAATGAATTATGCATTCTGCATTATGCATTATCAGAAAAAAAAAGACCACAATCTCACATAGCAAGCCAACAGTCAAACTGCCACTAAAGGAAACGCTGATCACCATAATAGTGACCAAACTTTCGATAAAACATCAACATTAAACCTTCTGCTAAAGATCTTGAGAGATGTATTGTCTTCTTCAGTTGATTTCAGGCTGTGTGGCTTTACGTAATTTATAGTTGTGTTTCATTTTCTGAGGGGGCAAGCACAATGTTGAACCATCATCACATTGTGAGTGACATTGATTCAATGCCATTACCATTGATTTCTTGACAAAATTTCAAAATTCTTTCAACATTAATTGTGGCTGAAAACATGATGTTGTTTCAATGCAGTTAACATTGACACATTAAATTGATTTAACATTGTTTCGAAGGTGGCTTGCAATATCCATATTGCTCAGCGGGGGGATGCAATAAGATCATAAAATCGAGGCATGTTGGCAAAGCTGCTGAGTTCAGGACTGGGGTCTATGCCATCTGGACCCTTTGGACTACTGAAGCTGAACTTCTGAAGCAGAGACACGATGAACAGAAAGAGCTCCATACGAGCCAGAGACTCACCCACACAAGAGCGTTTACCTGCACAGATGCAAGACAGAATAAATCACCCTGATCATTCAGGTTATTTCTGACATTTATAGGCCTGGTTTTACAGACAAGGCTTAGATTAAGCCAGGATTAGGCCTTAGTTCAATTAGCATGTTTAAATAGCTTTTATAAACGTGCCTTGGAGGAAAAGATTACTGGTGTGCATCTTGAGACAAAACAATGGCACAGACTAAATTTAAAGGTGTCATTTTAATTTTTTTATACTGTTGTCTGAGGTCAACTTATGACGCTTGTGTGGTTTTTACATTCAAACCCATCATAATGAATCAGTAATATGCTATTTTCTACCCTGGTTTTGAGGCTCTGTCCTGCAACGCTCAGATTTTATGGGCGTGCCGCACTGAAGACTTGGAAGTAAACGCCACGCCTAGGATTGGATAAGCTTGCATATTTAAAGGGTACTTCAGCGCTGGGAAGATGAATCTGTATTTAAACTGGGTCATGAATGTAGTAGAAATGTGAAATTATTTTTGAATTTGGTGCCTTCTAGACTGAGAAAACACAGAAAATGTATTTTTGTCTCATGGGGATGAAAGACAACAATTCCCAGAACACACTGCTTTACTGCCCTACTCTAGGCATGGCTAGTCGGCTACTGGATTACTGGATCACTTGCCTACGCGTTCATTTTCAGAAAATCAGTTCAGTTAGAGACACTACAATTAAAAACTGAACGTGTCTGTTCAATATAATGTGAGTGAACCGATGGCGTCACGAAACAAACGCATTCATCACATGAGCTGAATCGCGGGATTCGCTGCGGCTGCATTCACAGCGCGTGTTCAGGTCTTGTCTTTGGAAGCATAACTTTCATAGGAAGTTTAAAAGTTAAAACACTCACTTTGGTCTCCACCGCTCCGTTTACATGAATCTCCGCAGCTCCCGAGCCGAGTGCTATGAGTGTGATGTTGAAAACATGTGGAAATAGCGCCTCCTGCTGGCTCTAGTCTTCAGCCTCTGGCCAAAAACTCCTCCGATGACGCAAAATGGCGATATTTGCGTCATCGGGAATCAGAAAAAATACATAATTCTCTCGTCTCAGGGTCATATGAGGGGGGAAAGTACGATAATTTGAATATACTCCCGGGTTTCTACTGATACAAAGCTTAATGCTAATCGCTGAAGTAACCCTTTAATGAGCTTCAGCTACCCTCGTCAGTGCATGTGGGAATTGTTTTGAAGCATCTGGGAAAACGACAACCGGAATGATTCGTCCCACAGGGCTCGCAAAACGTCTTTATTACGTCTCGTTAAACAAACACAGTGATTTATCTCAGCCACCTGCGATTGATTGGAATGTTGATTGATATTTTTTTATTACTTGGCCCCCCCGATCGGTGGATATGAGCGTGAACCATGCGTCTCTCACACACACATACAGACACAGGCGCACGCCAAACGTTGCAGACAGTATGATCAAAACTTCCGCGATTGTATTTTTCCTTCAAATATCTAGAGAGTGAACAACGCACATCAAGAAAGTAATGTTATTTCACTATTTAAGATCAGTCGGCAGGCCGAGATTACGTTTTGGAAAACACATATCCCCGGGATGTTGGGCTTTACGAGCCCTGGCCCATACATGTCTGAGTCTGAACCTGAATCACAATGAACCAAGACCACCACAAATAAAGGATTCTCCAGCCTTTGCCAGTGTGCTAATTATGTTCCTTAAGACACGTATAATCAGTAGATCTATATCAAACAATCTATAACAATGTAATACTATCACATTTAAAAAAAAAACATTTTACTCACTTAAGTGTGTTGCTTCATTCATTCATGTAATCTCATCCTGTCTGCAAATCCAGTCTCTTGTTTACAAACGAATCCGTGATCAGAAATGAAGGAACAAAGCGCACAATCTCTTCCCCACATGAGCTGGATATTCATTAGAAATAAAGTTCATCCATGCATTCATAATATTGGAATCCGAAGGAAGCTTATGCGTTCTGTTTATTGCTTAAAAAGTTGGATCTGGTTTAGCTCTATGTTAGGCCTGTGTCATATCAGTAGCATGAGTCGGTGGGCGGGGCGAGGCATTGCTTCACCACGATGACATCAAGGTGGGGCATATTCTGAGATTGATCGTTGTCTGGGCCTGGTGTCAAAAAAAGCTTTTCTTTGACTAACAAGAACGTTTTCATATCTGAAACTTAGAGGATATTCTGGTAACACTTTACAATACCGGGTGCACTAATATGCATTAATTCATGCTTAACTAATGCACAGATAATCATGAGTTAATGTGTTACTAATGGTGAACTAATCCATTTATTAATGATTACTGCATAAGCAACTAAAGAAGATTCGACATGATTAATAGATTAAGTAATCATTAAATTGTTATTAGTTAAATGTGTCATAATGTATCAATTCCTTAATAACATATTATATGAACTAATAATGTAAATTAATGTGTTAATTGGTCAAAGCCATGCATTTCAACTTCCAGTTGTGTGCTTTAATTAATCATTAGCTAATGATTTACAAATGTGTCATTGTGTTATGACTTTACTTGTTGGGGCACATGACTATTAACTAATTGATTAAGTAATATGTAATTGTGGTTATGGGTTTTGAATTAATTTTGAATTAGTTAATAGTCATGTGCCCCAACAAGTAAAGTCATAACATAATGACACATTTGTAAATCATTAGTAGTGCATTAGTTAAGCATTAATTAATGCATATTAGTGCACCCTTATTGTAAAGTGTTACCGATATTCTTATATTACCATGACCTTTAATATATCAAAAGCTCAAGGGAAAGTTTATTTCTCGATTCATCACCCCTTTA
Organism: Gobiocypris rarus; assembly: GCA_023029165.1. NCBI lineage: Eukaryota > Metazoa > Chordata > Actinopteri > Cypriniformes > Gobionidae > Gobiocypris > Gobiocypris rarus. Next base: position 10,888,029 of record CM040911.1, on the reverse strand, counting down.
AGATATGTCAGTACAAGTTGGTTTGAGTTAAAACAGCTCAAACATGCATTCTAGTCAAGCCTTGTCTGTGAAACGGGGGATAGTATCACAATTTGGAGCTTAAAACTGGGGACTATTCTCTTATTATATAGGTCATAAAACGTATTGGATCCATGCTTGATTTAAAGGTTTAAAAATCTATTGATGTAAGGTTATACATGCTGTGAGTGTGTGGCCCTGGTAAACCCTACGTTTTGGGGACAATATGTAATTTTTTGGTCCCCATGAGAAAAAAAACATAAATATACAGAATATGAATAATACGCAATGCTGTTTTTTTGATAATGTAAAAAAGCAGAAATGTATCTGTGATGGTTAGGGCTAGGGGATAGAATATACAGTTTGTACAGTTCATAAAATCATTGTCTTTGATTAACTCTGGGTTGACATGAGAGACTTTATAGGATTTACCTGCAGAAAAAGGAAAAAATGCTGGATTCTTTTTAAAGTTGCCATTAGGATCCAGGAAGTGCTCTGGGTTAAATGTCCAAGGGGTTTCCCACTGTCCCTCATCCCTTAGGACAGAGTGCAGCAAGGGAAGAATAACTGTGTCCTGGGAAATAAAATCCATTCAAAATTAAATTAATTAAAATTAAAATAAATTAATTAAAATACCAAGATTCAACACAATACACCAACTAGAGATTATTGGGAAATATTTAATGCTTTAAAAAAAAAAAAAAATCCTGTACTTTCCAAGATAAGAGAAGCTGACCATTGTAAGTGCTCTTTGTTACCTTTGGTATAACATAACCTCTGAACGAGATGTCATGCGTGGCATAATGGGGAACATTTAGTGGGACAATGTCCATATAGCGTTGTACTTCATGAATCACAGCGTCAGTGAAAGGTAGGGACTTCCTGTCGTCCATTGTAGGGATTCTGTTCTGTCCAATAACTTGATCAATCTCCCTCTGCATTTGCTCTAGATCAAATACACCAAAAATCATTACAATTCTTAAATATATTCAATAATTGTAAAAGACAAAGACAAAAAGCAAATAATTAATATATTGTAAGTACTGCACACAATACTGTTGCAGAGTTACACAGTGTTTACACCAGCCGAGAGCAGTGTGACGTGAACAAAAAATAGAACCCATTCTGATCAGTGATGCTGTCTACACTGCGGCGCAGGGCGACACATCATGACTAATTCATGATGGTAAACTGATGCGCGTTCTATTTCTGATGTACATTGTCACACTTATAGCTTTTGGGGCGTGACAATGGTCGTGTGTGTACACAGTGTTAGGCTAAAAATTTATTTATTGTTTTAGTCCAGACAGTTTTTTTTTGTATTTGATAATGTTAATGTTCTTTGTGTGTGTGTGTAACAATATAGAGGGTATGCATCAACGTCACTTTCCTGCCAGAATACGCTACCCTCAGCCAGACTGAGAGGCAGAAGAGCTGCTGAATGATTGGATTTAATTGGGGAAAACACGAGTAACAAAGCGTTATCGGTTTAAACTAAAGGTTGGACTCTATTTCGTGTTCTTTACAACTTACCAAAGATTCAGTGATCCGTGGATATTGACATGCAGCTAGGAATCATGTTTCCTGTCATCTGTATGAGCCTGATTTCGATACATAAATATTTATCACTGTCCGTCATCAGTTTTAGAGAGTGAATCCCACATGCTGATATGGGGCTATGTATTGAAGAGGGTATGTGACTGCTTTTCAAGAATGGAAAACAAAAGTTTATTCAAATTCTAAATATATTTTAGGCCTATTAGTTATTTTGGTAACACTTTACATTAAGGTTCTCTTTGTAAAGGGTTTATAAAGGTGTTTGTTAACGACTAATAACGAATTTACAAATGCATTATAAATCATTGATAAGCAGTTATAACTGCATGAATAAAAAGGGTGACTTTAACACAATGCCTGCCAAATAGTGATCCTTTTTTAACTCACATGTTATAAATGCTTAATAAAAGTATTTATTAACACTTATTTAAATAAAAAAAAGATTCCTGATTTATTTAATGATGCAGCAAAATAGACTTTCATAGTGAGGCTGAAGGGTGTGGTATGTGGTTTTCTCATTAATATCTCATGACTGGCACTTTTCAATATTATCTATTATTACAGAATTAATATCTCATGACTGCCACTTTTTTTTTTTAAATGTTCCTTACCAGAAGTTACAGTCTTACCATGATATTCCACAAAAGGTGCATGATGCTTATCCACAGCAGTGTATAAAAAATGTATTTCTTGTTTATGAAGATAAAGAACAAAAACAAAAAAACAAGATCATAATCATTATCTGATGAGATATTAATAATTATTTCTTAATTTCAATATTAGTTACTTAGTTAGAACCTTAATGTAGGGTGGACACCATGTGAATAATGTGTTAATGAGTTAAACACATTAATAACCTGTGAAAGTGAACCTTAATGTAAAGTGAAGACATGTGAACCATTTATTAATGAGTTACAAACATTAATAACCTTCACTTACACAGGTTATTAACTTGCACAGGTTATTAATTTTTTGTAACTATTTATAATGCATTTGTAAATGGGTTATTAGTCATTAACAAACACCTTTATAAACCCTTTACAAAGGGATCCTTAATGTAAATTGTTACCGTTATTGTTTTTATATCACATAGCTGCGCGTACAGAGCGCTCCCTTTATAATCACTAAAAGCTGTCACTCATTCAATCGCAATCTCACAAAGTTCCATTATATTAATCAGGAAAGCTGACGACACTATGAATCTCTTTTTTGCATAATGTCTGCACTTGTTATAGAGGTTTTGCGCTTGTGGACAAACACTTGAGTGGTGAGTGGATTCTCACTTCAACACCTGGGATTGGCTATTGCGTTCAAGAAATCAACAAATGTCTGTGATTGGCTACATTACTCACCGAAGTGAAAACACATTGGAAACTGAATCATTTGATGAGTGCAAAGACCGATACACACTGTATCTTTTGTAAACTCTTTTTCGCTAAAAATATGCTATTATTATGAAGAAAACACATCCTAGACCAGCAGTTATGGGTGGGTTTTCCCTCTAAAATAAATCAGTATTGCAGAAGCAGAAGCAGCATCAGGCAGTAAACTGAGTGAGAAAATTACACGGTATTATCAAATCCATCTCCTTCAGGCTGGTGCCGGGTCTGGTTTTGTGTGTTTTTCGCTGCATTCACGCTCAAAGCAAATGCTGCCACGCAGTCTTTTTGTCACTCATTGGAAGTAACCGCAGTCACTACATACCTTCTATAAGATGCTTTGTTTTTTTGTTTTTATGATGACTTTTTAACATTCTGTCAAGGGTCTAAAGATATAAAGTAGGCTTTTTGGCTAATTCTGGTCATGTTTATTAATGTATTGTGCCCTTTGTAAACAAAGAAACTTATTGTAAACTTACTTACAAATTATGATACAATATGTTACAGACTTGTTTAAATTCTGGTGGATTTGTCTTCATGTGTGTACACTGTACTGACAAGCGAAAGAGCAGCAAATGAACAACGCACAATGAAAAAGGGTTAGTACACCCACAAATTTAAATTCTGTCATTAATTACTCACCCTCATGTCGTTACAAACCTGTAAGACCTTCATTCATTTCATTCATGGAAACATAAATTAAGATATTTTTTGGTGAAATAGGAAAGCTCTCTGAACCATCTACAGGCAACAACGTAATTGCAACTTTCAAGGTCCAAAAAGGGAGTAAAGATCTTGTTAAAATGGTCCATGTGACTACAGTGGTTCAACCTTAATTTTATGAAGCGACAAGCTTTTGGGGCGCAATAATAATGACTTTATTCAACAATTTTCTCTCATCTGTGTCATTCTCCTATGCTGCAGACATAGTAAATACAGTGCAGCGCATCCAAGTTCTATGTCAGAACACCGGCCTACCATTGGCCAATGCTGTTCAGGTGAGCACCACGACATGTGTGATGCTGACAGGATCTAGCCAATGGTGAGCCAGCGTTCTGTCGTGACCTTGAAAACACTGCACTGTTTCACCAGGAGACTGGCAAAGGAGATAAGCTTTTGTTGAATAGTGATTATTTTATGTTTTTTGTGCACAAAAAGTATTCTTGCACTTCGTAAAATTAAGGTTGAACCACTGTAGTCACATGGACTATTTTAACAATGTCTTGATTGCCTTTCTGGGCCTTAAATGTTGCTGCCTATGACTGGTTCTGAGAGCTCTCGGATTTCATTACAAATATCTTAATTTTAAGAGTCAGTTTGTGTCAAAGACGAACAAAGGTCTTACGGGTTTGGAACAACATGAGGGTGAGTAAATGATTCAATATTTTTTTTCATTTTTGGGTGATCTATCCCTTTAACAGCAAGGTAGACCATAGGGAAGAACATACCCTGTATGTGGGGGTGCTTGATCATCAGCATCAGGGCATATCTGATAGTTGTGCTGGTGGTCTCTGTACCAGCTACGAACAGATTTACAACAGTCCCCAACATGTTATCCTTGTGGAACTCTGTGTCAGGATTGTGTTTCTCCTGCCATAGCACACAAAGTAACAGAACAGGAAATGTATACTGTACACAGTAAATGCTGAACAATATATTACATAGCAAGTGATATTGGCCTGAATGTGAGAGAGCAAATGCACGGCCATAAATGCGCTTTGCTCGACTTTAGGAGGGCTGGCTGTACTGCAGTCACAGGACTTCACGAAATCAATGTCACTAAAGAAGTGTGTTTTTGATGGAGCGATTCCAACGATAAAGGTTCACGGTCGTGCATTGGAAGTAGGAGATGAGTAAAACTGCTTCAAATGTCTGTGTTGTTGGCTACCGTCATATACACATCAGTGAAAAACATGATTGTGTATAGTTCATGTATCAATGGAGCATGCGATGTATGGTGCGTGTTTAAATACGAATATGAGCAACGAGTATGTTGCTCATATTCAGTCATTATATCAGAGACTAAAACCACTACACAATGATCATATCCTGATCATCAAGCAGCCAACAGCATCAGAGTGTGTTTTCTCTTGCTTTTCTTGCCATAGCAATCCCAGATACAGCAGCCAGAAAAACACTAACATTAAAAAAGTCGTCAAACTGCCCAATTAAAGAAAACACTAATAAACATAATGGTGACATAAAAAAACAAACTCTATTAATTCTCAATAAGAGCTTATGTAGACATCTGACAGAAATAAAGTCAGTCTGGTTAGTAATGATGCTGGTAATGCTGTTTGTGAAGTTGTTTAATCCTCCTCTGCTGAGATCTTCAGAGATTTAATGTCTTCTTTTATCCTCAGTTGATTTCATCTAAGGCTGTGGCTGAAGTCAGTTGTTGTTATTGTGTTTCTCTTTCCTTCAATAATTCTGCTTGTTATCATCAGGCAACAGCTTATTAACAGCAGGTGTTCATCATTAATCCTCAATCATCACTTAATTATCTCATTAACTTGAACACTGATTCAGTGTTACCTTTTAACACTCTGAGTGTGGACTCATAGTGGACTCATATATACACTCAGAGTGTACATTTAACACTGCCAGAAACTCTCACACACACACAGCAAAATCCTCAGTGTCAGTCCTGCAGTGTGACTTCTCCTACGACAACTATAAAAATATCTTTGTTTTCAAGACAAACTATGCCCAAAATAAATGCTAGAGATTTCTTTGTAGCCACCATTTCAATCCTGTGTGTAATGCAGCTCACTGTTACCGAACGCGTCATTCGTTGATGATATAAAACTCCAGACCAGTTTTCTTGCATGTATCCGTTTTAGCGCGCATCAACTATCGTACAGCCTGACATTAATTACAGCTTATCTTACAGTGTGATATGGCTTACAGAGGGAATCATGTTCGTAACAAACAAACAATTGCAAAGGACTATTATAAATCGCAGTGTGTTCCCGGCTTAATTGTACTTTAATGCAGTTGACGAATGATTTATAATTTACTTGATTTGAAATTATAAAGTTTTATCTGTTACAACTTGTAATTGCAAAGATACATTTTCAATACTTCATTTTAAAATACTGAACTGATTAAAATATCTGTGGTCATTTAAAGGAACACTCCACTTTTTAAAAAATAGACTCATTTTCCAAGTCCCCTAGAGTTAAATAGCTGAGCTTTACCGTTTCCATTCAGCCGATCTTTGTATCTGGCGGTAGCACATTTAGCATAGCTTAGCATACATCATTGAATCGGATCAGGCCATTAGCATCGTGCTCAAAAATGATGACCAAAGACTTTCAATATTTTTCCCATTTAAAACTTGACTCTTCTATAGTTACATTGTATAGTAAGACCAACAGAAAATGAAAAGTTGTTATTTTTAGACCGATATGAGTAGGAACTATTTTCTCATTCCTGCATAATAATCACGGAACTTTGCGGCCGTCCCATGTGTGCCTGAAAGTAGTCCTCAGGTCAGTAACTTCCAATGTGACTGGCACTAAGTTTTGTAGTTGCAGATAATGCAGACAGAGTTGCAGCCGGCAAATTAGGTAGTGAATTTACCTGTGCTATTAGCCATGGTTCTGTGTGTTGTAAAGAGCTGTGATAGTAAGTCAAAGGTGTATTCTACCATCATGCTTCACAGAATACCAACGAAAAACAAGTAATGAAAGAATCAATGGCTGGCTGCACTGAACATAGATATCAAAACAACATTTGCTTGAAAAGCAAAAGCAGTTCGACCAGATGACTATTTGGAAAACATGGACAGTGTTACCCGTACCACGGTATGCCGTCTAAGGGATATGGCCAGACAGGACGAAGTGTATCATCGCAAATGGTTGTAAGTATAACATTATTATTTTTAGTTAGCTTGAACGTTCAGATTGAAAAAGCACTGCTGTTGTCTTTAGCTGACGTTACCTGTGAATGCAATCACTGAGTGTGCAGGTAAATTTGCTCAACCATTTGGTTTATACAGTATATAACGTTAGTTAGTTTTGCTGTAGAGTTCTGGTGAGGTAGTGTATGTCTATAGGGTATAGGTAAGTTTGATTAAAATAAACTTGTGGAATTGTCTGTGTTGTTTATCTACAGTTTCTATGGTACAAAATACTAGAGATGTTACGTTCTGTGCTGAGGCTTGAGGGTGTGCAGGGTTTTTCCTGCATTTAAAATTATTTGGCCAAAGCCTTATTTGTTTGTGTTTGTCCCGCCAAAGCCTTATTTGATCAGTTATTGTGATTTATGAGTGATGTAGATGACTGTGACAGGGCGCATGTTAACTGAGTGACAGCGAGCAAATCACGCACTCTCTGTCTTCAAAATAAGCCACATTTTCTTGCCTTTCATGTTTCAAAAGCTCATCTTCAGTGCAATCGTTATTCCGGTTCAAGATCTACACCAAAGTAAATATCTTCTGAATTGTCACTCACAAACGTCTCCATAGGTTACAAGGCACGCTTTCTGTGCAAGCAGGCTGTCACGTTGGCTATGTTGACGGAATTTTCAGGCGCTGTGTAATATCGTTGCGCTGCTGCACCCATGGGACGGCCGCAAAGTTCCCTGATCATTAAGCAGGAATGAGAAAATATCCTACTCATATCGGTCTAAAAATCGCAAAAATCGCATCATTTTTGAGTGTGATGCTAATGGTCTAATCCGATTCAATGATGTATGCTAAGCTATGCTAAAAGTGCTACCGCCAGATAAAAAGATCGGCTGAATGCTGATGTGCTCCTGTGCTCTAATCCAAATCTTTGCGATGTGCGAAGGAGATGTTTTGCACTGCGTGAGGCAAATGGTGGTCACACTAGATACTGACTGGTTTTTGGACACCCCTGGACACACCAATTCAATAAAACTGCACATTTTAGAGTGGCTTTTATTGTGGCTAGCCTAAGGCATATCTGTGCGATAATCATGCTGTCAAAACAGTATCTTGATAAGCCACACCTGTGAGGTGGATGCATTATCTTGCAAAGGAGAAGTGCTCACTAACACAGATTCAGACAGATTTGTGAACAATATTTGAAAGGAATTTTTTGTACATGGAAAAAGTCTTATATCTTTGAGTTCAACTAATAAAAAATGGGGGGAAAACAAGTGTTGCGTTTATAATTTTGTTCAGTGTTGTTAAAGAGGTAATCTAGTAGGGCTAGTTCATCAAGGTTTTCAGCCAGTAAACAGGATGGTGTATCGGTCAGAATACAGGAATAAAGAGGAGATATAATTTCTTCTTTAGGTTGTATTGGACTTCAGCAGTGCTCATCAGAACATTCCAATATCCAGTATCGTCATTATAGTTTTCCGTCATTAACTCAACACATGAACATTGGAAGCTGAATTACACAGAAGGGACCAAGAAGCTGCTCAACACAGATACGTAGGCTTAATTATGCCGATGAACTCGAACTCGTTTCCATACCCACTATATCTCACGCTAACCACACATTTTCTCTTCCGTAACCACAGAAGAAGAGTCTTAAAGCGGCAGGCACCCAGAAATGTCAGTTTTTACAAGTGTAGTTAACTGCAAGAGATTCACATTTTACAGCATATGTAGTATACGGTCTAAAACCCGGACCGAACAACTCTTACTAGCTGACCTCCGTTAAACACGCAATGCATGAGTGGATGTATGTACGACAAGGAAGCATAACAAAATTGAACATACAGTACACAAATATAAATACAAGCAAGAATTTTTTGTCAGTTCCCACATAGCAACATTGTGTCGGCCCAGATCCGGCCCACATCTGGCACATGTGGAATACTGATCTGGCCCACATGCTGCAATGAATGACGGCCCTTGAGTGGCCCACTCCTGTTTGCCAGATCTGGGCCACAAGCAGGCCATAACATTGCCACATGTCAGCCAAGAGCAAAGGAATAAACCAGAACTGGACCTTATCTGAGCCACAAAATAACACAAACAATGCATTTATTTTTAGGACTTCCTGCTTAGCTCTCTCCAGCGCTGGACAATTTTTTTTAACACAGGTCCTTAATCTATTTCCTGATCATAACCCTTCATTTTCTCTTTTTTATGTCTCATCCATCTCTTTCTACATTATTTCTTCAAATGTTCTCTTGTTCTCTATCCTCCACCGTCATATGCCCCCTAATGCTGATTGGCTACTGTGAGGGGCTGTGTGGACCAGAGCTGGGCCAGACAACAATTGCTATGTGGGATGTATAGATAGAAAAGATGAGAGGAGGAACAAAAAAAAGTTATACACTTTACATTCGGTACCTGTTTGAGTCTTATAAGGAAGCAGTCAATGAAGTCCTGTGGGTCATTTAAATCCAAATTCTCTTCATGCTCCTTGATTTTTGTCATAATGAAGGCTTTGATGTCATCTACCTCTCTTAACATGGCATTATGGCTACCAGGCAAAAACTGCATTAGTTTAGGGAAGATGTTGTACAGCTGTTGGGTTTGAGAAAGACACTTAAGAGGACATTCACACAGGAAACGGTCAATTGAATGGAACAGATTGCAGTTGTTTTGAAACATTTGCTCACCTGGCCCCAAGGGCTGCTGAAAAGCGCAGGAGTCTGGAGAGGATCTGGAGCAAGTGCAAGAAGTTTTTGTCTTCATAATAAAAGCGCTGCCCAAACACCAGAGAACAGATCACATTGGACACAGCCCGGCTCAGGAAGAAGTTTGGTTCAACTGGTGTTGCTAAAGAGAAAAACTGCTGTGAGTGCAGAACATAGGGCATACCACATCACCAGTGAACTTATGGGATGCAAATGTCAAATGCTCTTTTCTCTCACATTTGGTTTCTTCGAAACTCTTCAGCAAATGCCTGCTCTCTTCTTGAATCCATTGTTCCATTCGTTTGCGTCCCATTCCAAAATCCCTTAGTGTGGTGAGAGTGAACCGTCTCAGTTGAAGCCAACGATCTCCATTACTGATGGCCAAACCTACAAACATATTAGAGAGATCTAAATCTAGACTGAACTACATTAAACTGACAACATCTGTCTTTGACCAAAAGTAAACAATATCTCACCATAGCCTCTCAGAACTCTGTACAGAAAGGGAATCGGTGCTCTGCCTTTGAAGTCTTCTGCCTGGTCCACTAGAGCCTCTTTTACTGTATCATAACCGACCAGAACCACTGCTCTTTGCAGTCCGAGGTAAACCGTCATCACAGGCCCATAGGTTTTACTCCACTGTTGGGAGAATATAATTTACTCATCGGGTGTTTCTGAGCAATTACATTATGTATTTTGCTAAACGAAAACCAATGTTTCACAAACAACAATGGCCCAGTTTTATTCACCAAAGTCTGCACTGCACAATATCCAAATGCAATGACCTTACAATAAGTGCTCATATTTGAAGCATAACATTCAGAAAAACATAACCCTTCTTACCTTCATAAAGCTTTTAAAGGGTGCACGCTTGTCCATTATAGGCAAGTTTCCAATCAGTGGCAGTGCCAATGGCCCCGGGGGCAAAGAAAGTCCACTCGCCTTCCTCTTCCATCTGACCATTATCAACACAGCCAAGACTAAAACCAGCACCAATGAGCTAGAGAGTTCCATCCCTCTTCTCCAAAATGTTCTTTACAGCCCAGTTTATATCTTTCTATGTTCTTCTCTCGGTTACATGTTCTATATAAACTGGGACAAAACAATAAGAGGTGGTTCCTGTATGAGTGGGACAGAGGTAAGGCATGTGATCAAAAACCTGCTTGTGCACTTTAACCAGAAAGCCCCCTAGCTCTTTCTCATTGATCGCTTATGCTTTGTTTGTTTTTTTGTTTATTTACATTTTCTGACAATCTGATGACCCTTTCCCACTGATTCAGCATTATCAGCACTTCTGCAAAGCTACACTTCAACATACACATACACATACATACACACATACCATGTTAATTTTTAGAACATTCTTTCCCTTCTTAACGGTAAATGTAGCATTTAATTCAGCATGTTTGTTTTCTACCTTTTCTACTCAAGTGTGCAAAGTATTAATCTATGCTGTTGATATGCAACTGTATTGTTGTTGGCTCTTTGCCTTGTGTGTTTGAGAGTGCTCATTTATTTGATGATTTATCTAGTTTGTGAAATTCATGCTTGTGTATTTTCTCTTCTTTGTAGTTCTTTATAAACTTCATAAATTGCACCTTCGTGGAGTTTATTGGAAGTGCTTAGCCCAGGGGTGTCCAATCCTGCTCCAGGAGGGCCACTGTCCTGCAAAGTTTAGCTCCAACCCTAATCAAACACACGTGAACAAGCTAACCAAGATCTTACATGCATACTATAAAACCTCCAAGCAGGTGTGTTGAGGCAACCTGGAGCTAAACTCTGCAGGACAGTGTCCCTTCAGGAACGAGTTTCGACACCGCTGGTTTAGTAGGTGGATTCCTGGATCATTTTGACAGTGAGACCAGCGACAGGCAACATGACACATCTTCTGAAAGAGTACTGAATCTCCTGATCAAAACACATGCTAAGACAATGCAGAAACAAGCAAAATCAATCTGCCTCAATGTCAACAAACTATAGAATTGCCAGGACGAACTATAAAATTGTGCAAGCATTAAGGGTGTTAAGTTGATTTCATGATGTTACAGCCTGTGCCTTGTGTGCGTTGTCCTCCCTCATGATGTCATTTTCTCTCATTTGAGTCTGATTGTAGGTTCACCCCGCACACCTGCAGGTCGTTGCTGATTCACTATTTAGGACGCTGAAGCGGAGCATGTCAGGAAAGAGTGATTCACCAGCAAACAAGCTTTATGGTTTGTATTACTTGCGTTTTTGTATAATATTTTACCTTAGTTGTAGGTTCTTTCTTAAGTGGGGTTTTCTTTATATATGTTGCCTCAATATGTTAGAGTTGGTTGTGTTCATTTCTTCCTTACTTGTTCTGAAGATAATTTGTTGGTTTTGTTAGGATGTGTTTCCTTTGTGTTCTGTTTAGTTTCTTGATTTAAATAAATGTTTATACTTCGTATTTTGGTTTCACGTGTCCTTCGTTATGTTTTTCTATCCTTTCTGTTGAATAAAAATGAAGGGGTTCGTAACAATGATGATTATAAAGCCATCAACAGGCAACCATCATCATCATCATTATCAGCTGGGGCCAGTTGCATAAACTTAGCCACTATGTTAAGACTGTGTCTTAAGAACTAATTTGACCAACTTGGTTAATAAAGGTGTGATCATTCTTACTTTTTCAATTCCAAATTAGACCAGTCTACATTTTTAAGTAACTGCCTTATAAAAATAAGGACTAGTCTCAAAGAAACAAGTTAGATGACTAACTTTTAAGACTAGTCTAAGCAGTTTATGCAACTGGACCCTGATGTCAATTTGTTTAAACTTCCTTTGCTTCTGAAAATGTGTTTTACAAACACACTTTCACACCAGCCAAAAACAAACAAATGTATATAATAAGAGTTACGAGCCCAACTAATGGAAACACTGATCAGTGTTATGGTGAGGAGGATCTTATAAGAAATAGACTTAGCTCTGCCTGGGAGAGTATGCTATAACGGGATCTAAAAGTAATGCCTCCAAAAAAAATGGTTGGTTATCAATCCGATATACATTTGGCACAAGATTTGAATACTTTTTATACTAGATTTAATGTGGATGATTTTACTAGTGGAATTAATGTGCTTAGGGATGAGACTATGTGTAATATGGACTGTACATTTTTTAATCAGCAGGATGTTATACACGCTTTTAAAAAGAGCACGGTGGGAAAATCCTCTGAACCAGATAAGATTGGCCGTCGTTTACTTAATACATGTGCAGATCAGCTGGGCCCTTTTTTTATAATATATTCCAAAAGTCACTTTCTCTTCTAAATAAAACCTGTAAAGAAGCCATAGTTGTGCCTGTAGGGAAGACAATTTATCCTAAGACTCTAAATGATTTTAGATCTGTTGCTCTGACATCACTGGTCATGAAATGTTTTGAGAAATTTGTCAGGGACAAACTTCCATTGAAAACTCAAAGTCTTTTAGATCTGTTGCCTCATCCACCCTGTTAAATATGATTATGAAACATCTGGAGGGAAGTAAATCTCATGTTAGATTGCTCTTTGTAGATTTTTTGTCAGCTTTTAATACTTTTCAGCCCCATGTTTTAATAAAGAAGTTTAATTTGGAATTGATATGTGGGGTGGTTATTAGATTTTTTAAGTGTTAGAATGCAGAGAGTTAGAGTAAACAGCACCTTTTCAGACAACCGTCTACAGGTTCTTCTCAATGATGTGTTCTCGCACCTTTGCTCTACAATTATATACTAACGATTGTGTAAGTAAACGCACAGACAGGCTTATTTTAAAATTTGCTGATGATACTGTTATTGTTATTTTGCTGACTAAGGATGAGAATTGTCATGGTCCAGTGGTGAATGATGTTATGACATAGTGTGACAGTGCCTTTTTGCAAGTAAACTTAAAAAAGGATATGGTAATTGATTTTAGATCTAGTCCTTTCGCTCCTCAACCAACTAGAGCAGGGGTCATGAACCTTTTTACCTAAGAGCCGTTGCATTGCACCCTACTTATATTAATGAGATTTCTGTAGCTGCATCATTTTGCTGAGTCCTTTGTAGTTGGGGTCTTAACTGGTGAGATTCAGCTTCATGCAGGCATTCAGGCTTTCATCCGTTAACCTTGAGCACAGGTTGGTTTTGATGTTGTTTAGATGTGAGAAGGACTGCTTGCATGTGTATGTTGAGCCAAACATTGTCAGCACAGCAACACTGACATGATGCATTGTGCTGAAAGTGGCTGGAAGTTTGTTCCAGATTTTCATATCTGCCCACTTATGTTGCTTCGCCAGTTCTGCCCGCTGATGAGCGAGGCTTTCCAGTTCGAAATTCAAAGTGAACAATTTTGATACCCACATATCCAACACCTTAATCAAATAATATCCACCAGGTAGTGAAACTTCAGGAGCCACTCAATATCAGTGAGTTCGGGATAAACATTTCCTTTTATTTCCACAAATGCCCTCACTTCATTTAAACAGGCAGCAAAGTGGGCAGCACTTTTCCCTTGATAACAACGCTCATTGCTGTGCACCTTTAAAGGTGAAGCATCACCGACAGTAAATGCTGTGTCAATTCTGCTCTCTCATACTTGTTGGAACTGGCTCTGGTATGCATTGTGTTGGCTTTTAATTGGTAGTCTGGTTGCTATTGCTACTATATACAGGCCTCCGAAAGCACATAAAGATTTTATCAATGAATTTGGGGATTTTTTAGGTCTGTTTTCAAAATTTGATAGACTGCTCATTTTAGAAGATTGTTCAGTTTTTAATCAACTTGAACTTATTACATTTCAGCAGTTATTAGAAATTGTTAGTAGGTTGAAGTCTACTGGGTCAGTTATTGATATGGTTCCTCCATGGTTTTTGAAAGAACATTTGGTTACAGTATTGGCAGTCTAGAAATGACACTGGTTTGATCTAAAGGACTATCATAGTAGTTGCTTCATTATATAAAAAAGGGTTATTATAGAAATATCAGGTCCTCAAACCAAGCATAAGCTCTACACTTCACCACAACGATAACCTCCAAAAACATGTATATAGTAATAGTAAATTAATTAGTAAGAAGTCTGTCAATATACTCATCTTTCTAAAAACTGCATAAAAAACGCTTTTTCAATATTTGCTTTCCCACTTCAGCTCGGTGCAAAGCATGATGGGAAGTGAAAGTCAAACCATGTATCAATCCATATCTATATCTCTCTATATTTATACTGTATATACAGTGGGTACGGAAAGTATTGAGACCCCCTTAAATTTTTACTCTTTTCAACTTTACTCTTTGTTATATTGCAGCCATTTGCTAAAATTATTTAAGTTCATTTTTTTTCTCATTAATGTACACATAGTACCCCATATTGACGGAAAAACACAGAATTGTTGAAATTTTTGCAGATTTAATAAAAAACAAAAACTGAAATATCACATGGTCCTAAGTATTCAGACCCTTTGCTGTGACACTCATATATTTAACTCAGGTGCTGTCCATTTCTTCTGATAATCCTTGAGATGGTTCTACACCTTCATTTGAGTGTTTGATTATACTGAATGGATTTGATTAGGAAAGCCACACACCTGTCTATATAAGATATTAAAGCTCACAGTGCATGTCAGAGCAAAAGAGAATCATGAGGTCAAAGGAACTGCCTGAAGAGCTCAGAGACAGAATTATGGCAAGGCACAGATCTGGCCACAGTTCCAAAAAAATTCTGCTGCACTTAAGGTTCCTAAGAGCACAGTGGCCTTCATAATCCTTAAATGGAAGACGTTTGGGACGACCAGAACCCTTCCTAGAGCTGGCTGTCCAGCCAAACTGAGCTATGGGAGAAGAGCCTTGGTGAGAAGAGCCTTGGTGAGAGAGGTGAAGAAGAACCCAAAGATCACTGTGGCTGAGCTCCAGAGATGCAGTCGGGAGATGGGAGAAAGTTGTAGAAAGTCAACCATCACTGAAGCCCTCCACCAATCGGGGCTTTATGGCAGAGTGGCAAGCCTCTCCTCAGTGCAAGACACATGAAAGCCTGCATGAAGTTTGCTAAGATGGTGAGAAATAAGATTCTCTGGTCTGATGAGACCAAGATAGAACTTTTTGGACTTAATTCTAAGCGGTATGTGTGGAGAAAACCATGCACTGCTCATCACCTGTCTAATACAGTCCCAACAGTGAAGCATGGTGGTGGCAGCATCATGCTGTGGGGGTGTTTTTCAGCTGCAGGAACAGGACGACTGCTTGCAATCGAGGGAAAGATGAATGCGGCCAAGTACCGGGATATCCTGGACGAAAACCTTCTCCAGAGGGCTCAAGACCTGATTGAGCATCTCTGGAGAGACCTGAAAATGGCTGTCCACCAAAGACTTTCCAAAAAAAGACTCATGTCTGTATTAGATCAAAAGGGTGCTTCTACTAAATACTGAGCAAAGGGTCTGAATACTTAGGACCATGTGATATTTCAGTTTTTCTTTTTTTAATAATTCTGTGTTTTTTCTGTCAATATGGGGTGCTGTGTGTACATTAATGAGAAAAAAAAAGAAATTAAAATTATTTTAGCAAATGGCTGCAATATAACAGATTGAAAAAATTAAGGGGGTCTGAATACTTTCCGTACCCACTGTAAAACATGTCTCTTTTTTTAAACAACGTTAATATGAAGTTAAACCTGTCTCCTGGTAGGTTTAATTTAAGCCTCAATTTAGTCCTGGAGTAGCTCTGGTCTTCCTCCAGGAAATCAGCTTATTAAACTCTGGACTATACTAAGTCTAGGACTATTTTAAATCATGACAGAGAAAGCAGAATTCTGTTAATCTGGTTTAAAGGGCCATTTTGTTCTAGGACTAAGCTTAATCTCTGTCCGGGAAACCGCCCCTATAGGTCAAAAAAAGAAAAGTATCTAAACATGATCCAGAAGCAAGGCATTTTCTCTGGGCCAAGGCTCTTTTAAAATGGACTGTGGCAATTGGAAAACTGTTTGGGAAAACTGTGGTCAGACGAATCAAAATTTAAGTTATTTTGGGAAAACTGGGACGCCATGTCATCCGGACTAAAGAGAACAAGGACAACCCAAGTTGCTATCAGCGCTCAGTTCAGAAGCCTGCATCTCTGATGGTATGGGGTTGCATGAGTGCGTGTGGCATGGGCAGCTTACACATCTGGAAAGGCACCATCAATGCTGAAAGGTATTTCCAAGTTCTAGAACAACATATGCTCTCATCCAGACATCGTCTCTTTCAGAGAAGACCTTGCATTTTCCAACATGCCAGACCACATACTGCATCAATTACAACATCATGGCTGCGTAGAAGAAGGATCCGGGTACTGAAATGGCCAGCCTGCAGTCATGATCTTGGCCTTGTCCCAACGTTTTTGAGATGTGTTGATGCCATGACATTTAAAATTTAAAACTTATTTTTCCCTTAAAATTATACATTTTTTCAGTTTAAACATTTGATGTCTCATCTATGTTGTATTCTGAATAAAATATTGAAATTTGAAACTTCCACATCATTGCATTCTGTTTTTATTCACAATTTGTACAGTGTCCCAACTTTTTTGGAATTGGGTTTGTGCATTATTAAATTATTGTTAACATTAGTTAGTGCACTTTGAACTAACATGAAGAAACCATGAACAGCTGTATTTTTATTAACTAACATTAACAAAGATGAACAAATACAGTAACAAATTAACTGCTCATGGTTAGTTCATGTTAATACATTAACTAATGTTAACTAATGACATTATTCTAAAGTGTTACCGAAAACTTTGAGGCTATTGGACCTAGTATTCTTCAGATTGTAAATAAAAGCTTAGATACAGGGGATTTTCCTAACATGCTGAAACAGGCCTTTGTGCAACCTGTACTAAAAAAAAACTCAATTTAAACTGACTGACAAATTTTAGACCAGTTTCTCATCAATCTTTTTTTTTTTTTAGAAAAAGTGGTGTTTAGTTTTTTTTTAGAACAGAATAAGATTGGTGAACTTTACCGGTCTGGCTTTAGAAAGTATCATTCCACGGAGACAGCCCTTGTAAAAGTTTTTAATGATTTATTGTTGACTGTGGATGCTGGTGATTCAGCAGTGTTAGTTTTGTTAGACCTAACTGCAGCATTCGATACAATAAATCATATGGTGCTGCTTTCACGGCTAGAAGAGTAAATAGGGTTGCAGGGTAAGGCCCTAAATTTGTTCAGATCATACACTTGACTGACAGAAGCATGGCAGTACGATTTGGATCATATACATCGAGAGCGACATCACTTATATGTGGTGTGCCTCAAGGCTCTACCCTGGCCCCCACGCTTTTTTCACTTTACATGCTCCCATTGGGGGATATTTTTAGAAAACACAATATAGCATTTCATTGTTATATATATATATATATATATATATATATATATATATATATATATATATATATATATATATATCGTTAGCTAATAGAAATAGTCTAGAACCTTTAATGTCCTGCCTCTCTGATATTAAAGCATGGCTGGCTTCTAATTTCTTATATCTTAAAGAAAACAAGACAGAGGTCATAGTGTTCGGCCCCAGAGGAGCTGATGGCGCTGCAGAGCTTAATTTTGGCCACTGTCAATGAATGTTAAAGAATGTGTTAAAAACTTGGGCGTTTTTATTGATAGCTCTCTGAAGTTAAACACACAGATAAATCATGTAATAAAGTCTAGCTTTTTTCATCTGAGAAATCTGGCTAAGATGAAATCTTGTCTGATATTTAAGAGTCTCGAAATCGCAATTCATGCTCTCATATCATCAAGACTTGACCACTGTAACTCTTTATATAAAGGAATTAGTCAAGCCTCTATCTTACGGCTGCAGAAGGTCCAAAATGCTGCTGCCAGATTATCAATGAATATTAAAAAAACATGAACACATAACTCCATCCCTAGTCTCCCTACATTGGCTTCCAGTACAGAACAGGATTGATTTTAAGTTACTTCTACTAGTATATAAAATCCCTGCATGGCCTTGCACTGTCTTATCAGATTTGTTAACTAAACATCAAACTGGAAGATCACTGAGATCAACAACTAAAACAACTTGACTTCAAATTCCAAGGACCAAGTTAAGCCGGAAAGGGGATCGTGCATTTGTGGCAGTAGCGCCTAGACTTTTGAATAGCTTACCCATGTATGTCAGGTATGCTGATTCTGTACACATTTTTAAAATACAACTTAAGCTTATCCCGTATATTATCCCGAGCCGTATCCCTCTTGTTGAAAAATAAATAAATATATATATATATATATATATAAACATATACATATATATATATATATATATATATATATATATATATATATATATATATATATATAGTTATATATAGTATGGGGGCCAAACAGGAAATAATTGAATATAAATCTGAATATATAAATGTAAATCTGAATATATAGTTTTAACTCTGAATATATAAATGTAATGCCCGAATATATAAATGTTATTCCTGAATATATAGCCTAAATGCAATTCCCGAATATATAAATGCAATTCTGAATGTATAAATGTAATTCTGAATATATAAAGGTAATTCTGAATATATAAATTTAATTCTGAATATATAAATGTAATTCCCGAATATATAAATGTAATTCTGATATATAAATGTAATTCCTGAATATATAAATGTAATTCCTGAATATAAATGTAATTTGAATATATAAATGTAATTCCCGAATATATACATGTATTTCTGAATATATAAATATAATTCTGAATATATAAATGCAATTCTGAATATATAAATGTAATTCCCGAATATATAAATGTAATTCCCGAATATATAAATGTAATTCTGAATATTTAAATGTAATTCTGAATATATATAAATGCAATTCTGAATATATAAATGCAATTATGAATATATAAATATAATTCCTGAATATATAAATGTAATTCTGAATATATAAATGCAATTCTGAATATATAAATGTAATTCTTAATATATAAATGTAAATTCTGAATATATAGTTATAACTCTGAATATATAAATGTAAATCCTGAATATATATAGTTATAACTCTGAATATATAAATGTAAATCCTGAATATATAGTTATAACGGGTTCGTGTCAGCATGCAGTTCCAACTATTACTCCTGATCGGAGGCTTCCGTAAATATTGAGTTTATACGTAGAGTTACGCTTCAACTAAGTTTAATGGTGCAAAGCAAAAATATTTAGTAGTGCATAAGTTGACTTGTAATCCTGCCATTTTTGAAACGGGTGGACGGCTTTGTAGCTTTAGCTAAATTAAGTATACATGATACTAGATAATGATCTGAGATGTCGTCGCTCTGCTGCAGAATTTCAGCGGTATCAACATTTATTCCATGTGACAATATTAGGTCTAAAGTATGATTATGGCGATGAGTAGGTCCTGACACGTGTTGCCTAACTCCAATAGAGTTTAGAATGTCTTTAAATGCAATTCCCAATGTGTCTTTTTCGTTGTCTATATGGATATTAAAATCACCAACAATTAGTAATTTATCTACAACCAGAATTAGCTCTGATAGAAAATCAGCAAATTCTTTGATAAAGTCTGTATTGTGCCCTGGTGGCCTGTATACAGTAGCTAACACAAATGTTACACGGGATTTATCAGGAGGGGGAAGCAGTGCCCTACCAACACTGTTTACAGTGGAGATGGGCACCTGTTGACCTCAACTGGTGATATCGTCGGGTGGTGGAAGGAATACTTTGAGGATCTCCTCAATCCCACCGACATGTCTTCCATTGAGGAAGCAGTGGCTGGGGACTCGGAGGTGGACTCGCCCATCACCCGGGCTGAAGTCATCGAGGTGGTTAAAAAGCTTCTCAGTGGCAAGGCACCGGGGGTGGATGAGATCCGCCCTGAGTACCTCAAGTCTCTGGATGTTGTGGGGCTGTCTTGGCTGACACGCCTCTGCAACATCGCATGGCGGTTGGGGACAGTACCTCTGGACTGGCAGACCGGGTGGTGGTCCTCTTTTCAAGAAGGGGGACCGAGAGTGTGTTCCAACTATAGGGGGATCACACTTCTCAGCCTCCCCGGGAAAGTCTATGCCAGGTTACTGGAGAGGAGAATTCGGCCGATAGTGGAACCTCGGATTCAGGAGGAACAGTGTGGTTTTCGTCCCGGTCGTGGAACACTAGACTAGCTCTATACCCTTTTCAGGGTGCTGGAGGGATCATGGGAGTTTGCCCAACCAGTCCACATGTGTTTTGTGGATTTGGAGAAGGCATTCGACTGTGTTCCTCGTGGCATCCTGTGGAGGGTGCACTGGGAGTATGGGGTCGGCGGCCCCTGCTTAGGGCTGTTCGCTCCTGTATGACCGAGCAAGAGCTTGGTTCGCATTGCCGGCAGTAAGTCAGACCTGTTCCCGATGCATGTTGGACTCGGCAGGGCTGCCCTTTGTCACCGGTTCTGTTCATAATTTTTATGGACAGAATTTCTAGACGCAGCCAAAGGCCGGAGAGTGTCCGGTTTGGGGACCATACGATTTTGTCGCTGCTTTTTGCGGATGATGTTGTCGTGTTGGCCTCTCAAACCAGGACCTTCAGCGCACTGGGGCGGTTTGCAGCCGAGTGTGAAGCGGCTGGGATGAGAATCAGCACCTACAAGTCAGAGGCCATGGTTCTCAGTCGGAAAAGGGTGGATTGCCCACTTCAGGTTGGTGGAGAGTTCCTGCCCCAAGTGGAGGAGTTCAGGTATCTTGGGGTCTTGTTCACGAGTGAGGGAAGGATGGAACGAGAGATCGACAGGCGGATCGGTGCAGCTTCTGCAGTAATGCAGTCGATGTACCGGTCTGTCGTGGTAAAGAAGTAGCTGAGCTGTAAGGCAAAGCTCTGATTTACCGGTCGATCTACGCTCCTACTCACCTATGGTCATGAGCTGTGGGTTATGACCGAAAGGACAAGATCCCGGATACAGGCGGCCGAAATTAGCTTTCTCCGTAGGGTGGCTGGGCGCTCCCTTAGAGATAGGGTGAGAAGCTCGGTCACCGGGAGGAGCTCAGAGTAGAGCCGCTGTTCTCCACATCGAGAGGAGCCAGCTGAAGTGGCTAGAGCATCTATTTCGGATGCCTCCTGGACGCCTTCCCAGGAAGGTGTTCCAGGCACGTCCCACCGGGGGGCCCCGGGGAAGACCTAGGACACGCTGGAGTCTAGGCGTCTCTGCTTAGACTGTTGCCCCCGCGACCCGGCCCCGGATAAGCGGAAGATAATGGATGGATGGATGGATGGATGGGATTTATCATTTGCACTACATAACGTTACATAAAGCACCAAAACTTCAAAGGAATTATATTTGAAACTAGACTTGAGTAATACTGAAGATATTATTATAAATTACAGCAACCCTCCCCTTTACCTTTCAGACGCGCTCGTGTTTATAACAATAATCTTGTGGGGTGGACTCATTTAAAGTAATGTAGTCGTCAGGTTTTAGCCAGGTTTCTGTCAAACACAGCACATCTAGATTATTATCTGTAACGATATCATTAACAATGAGCGCTTTTGGGGAAAGGGATCGAATATTCAGCAACCCAAGCTTTATCATTTGATTATCCGTATTATATATATTGTTTATTTGTTGGACATCAATTAAATTATTACTGTTGAATGGTTTTGATGGTTTTTTGTAATTACTAATTCGCGGAACAGACACAGTCTCTATGTGATAATATCTAGGTAAAAGAGTGTCTATGTGTTGGGATTTACCTGACTTCTGTAATGGGAGGCAGCTAGCAGGCGGTCGGGTAAGCCAGTCCGTCTGCTTCCTGACCTGGGCCCTAGTGAGTCAAGGTTTAGCTCTAAGACTATATGCCAAATTACTAGAGAGAAGGGCGGCACCACTCCAAGAAGGATGGATTCCGTCGTGTTTTAACAGGCCAGGTCTGCCCCAAAAGCTTTCCCAATTGTCTATGAACCCTATGTTATTTTGTGGACACCACTTAGACAACCAGCCATTGAGTGATCATAATCTGCTAACTATCTCATCACTCATTTTAACAGGGAGCAGACCAGAACAAAAAACTGAACCTGCCATCGTACTAGCGAGTTCACACACCTCTTTAATGTTAAAGGTCCCGTTCTTCGCGTGTTTTCGAAGCTTTGATTATGTTAACAGTGTGCAATATAACATGAGTTCATGTCTCGCTTGTTAAAAAACACAGTATTTTTCACACATTTTACTTATCTGTACACCGCTGTTTTCTGTGTCCTAAAAACGGCCTGAATGATTTCCTTGTTCTATGAAGTCCCTCCTTCAGAAATACGTAACAAGTTCTGATTAGGCCAGCGCTTCCCGTGTTGTGATTGGACAGCAGCTTAGGGCACGTTGCCCCCGGAAAGGTCCCGCCTCTTACCATGACGGGGAGATATGCGCACTCAATGTTATTGCAAAAATGTCTATATTGCCTTATCGATTTGAGCCGGAATCAGACCCGGAGAATATCTGCTCAGGAAAGACTTTTGGTGGATGTTTCTTAATGGCAAGCTGTCTATTCAGTAGTTGTCATGCTTTTAAATTTGGCTGTTACAAATTGCATGCGTGGCTGCAGCTAAACGAGCATGTGGTTAAACAGTAAACAACAGATATAATAAAAAGATCATTTCAACTGATCATTACAAACATCAACAATCAATGGTGTCTGAATGAATTACTACACTTTTTAAAAAAGTTTTTCAAATTAGTTTCAATTACCATCTAACGTTAGTTAACAAAGCTAAACAGCATTGCACTTTGTGTAATGAGTTACATAAACTGTAAAAACGGACCAACTTAAATAATAAAATACACTTACTGGTTGTGGTCCATAAACAATGCCTTCTCCAGACAAAGAGGGAACTGCGTCATCTTTTAAGAATAATCTTTCTGCGAATCCGGCATTAAACTGATTGAGATTAAGGAAGCAGTCCTCAGCAAAATGTGCTGCACATAGTTTTAAATTGTGATAATAATTTTCCGGAACCGAGTTAAACATAAATTGTAACCATTGATCTCTATGCACAGCGTCCATGGGAAGGCCAAACAAAGGTGATTTAACTCCGGGATGAAAATAACAGCGTCTCGATGACATGGCGACAAACACACTCTACAAAAACAACACTTTCTTGGGAGAGCAACAAGACCACGCCCCCTGTTTTGCGTGTTCTTGTGGCGGAGGGTTAGTCAACAAACTGTTCTAGTGATGTCATTAAAGCAGGAAGTGCAGGGTGTAGTCCAAACCGGCCGTTCGCTGTAGGCTTTAAAAGGGAACTTCTGTTAAATAAAATATCTAGCTTGGCATTGAACTTTGAGCTTTATCATTTTACAGGTATTGTTTATGCTCTAAAAGCAACATTACACTCTGACTGGCAAAGTCGAACATCATTAGTGCCGACGTGAATAATAATCTTAGAGAATTTACGATTAGCATTAGCCAGCACTTTTAAATTTGCTTTGATGTCAGGCGCTCTGGCTCCCGGTAAACATGTGACTATGGTGGCTGGTGTCTCTATTTTCACGCCCGTAATAGAATCACCAATAACTAGGGCACTTTTAACGGGATTCTCAGTGGGTGTGTCACTGAGTGGGGAGAACCTGTTTGATATTCTAATCGGAACGGAAGAGTGTTTTTTTGATCCGCGACTATGCCGTCTCACCGTTACCCAGTTTCCCTGCCGCGGGGCCCTGCAGCCGAACCGAGAATGTATAGAGTTCTCTAAGCTGCTCGCATCCAAATCAGTGTCTAAAGCTGTAACATCCTCACTACTCTCAGATAAAGTCTGGATGTGTGTCTCTAATTCTGAAATCTTCTCCGTCAGCCTAATTATCTCTTTACATTTATCACATGTGAAGCCCTGTTCGCCGACGGAGAAGCCTATACTAAACATGCAGCAAGCAGTGCAAGTGACAATGACAGGAGCAGATGACATAGCTTCCCGTGTTTGTTGATGAATCCAACTTACCACAATGGTTTGTTGGAGACTATTTACTATTACAACTCACCACAGTTTTTTAATGAACTCAGAAAACAGGAGACCCGGGTGCAGAGATGACAAGCTAACAGGCTAGCGAAATCCTAATGTGTGATGGTGATTTAGTTTAAAAGCTAGTGATGTCAAATGTAATGTGATTGGCAATATTTAAACAATATATGGTGATGAGTAAGTTATATTTAGCAGTAGAACAAAGAAAATATACCAAATAGAGATTCAAAAGCAAGACTGTACAGAGCTACAAACACTAGCTGAGCAGGAGGCAGACAGGAGACTGGAGACAGGAGACTGAAGCAATCGATCAGGAAAAGAAACCATAAAACAACCTCTGTTAATTCTCAATAAGAGCTTCTGTAGATGTGTGACAGAAATAAAGTCAGTTTGGTTAGTAATGTGTGAAGCTGGTAATGCTGTTTGTGGAGTTGTTTAATCCTCCTCTGCTGAGATCTTCAGAGATTTAATGTCTTCTTTTATCTTCAGTTGATTTCATCTAGGGCTGAAGTCAGTTGTAGTTCTTGTGTTTCTCTTCCTTCAGTGATTCTGCTTGTTATCATCAGTTAACAGCTTATTAACAGCAGGTCTTCATCATTAATGTTCAATCATCACTTAATTATCTAATTAATTTCATCTAATTAATTTAAATTCAACACTGATTCGGTGTTACCTTTAAACACTCTGAGTGTGGACTCATATTGGAGAATTCATCCCGCCTTTCATGTGTCAAAAATAAAACCTGTGTTTCATGCACAGATTAATCCGCCAGTCCCGGTTCCCCCCCCCACCGCGTCTCGTAGATGGGGAACCAACTTATTCAGTTAATCGTATTCTGGATTCGAGAAGGAGGACGGGATTTCAATCTTGGTGGACTGAGAAGGTTACGGTCCAGAGGAGAGAAGTTGGGTTCCTGCTAGAGACATTCTGGATCACTCCTTGATCGATGATTACAATCGACAGGTAAGTCCGTCTGGGAATGCCAGGAGGCATTCCTAGAGAGAGAGGTAATGTAACGGTTCATGAATCAACTGTCTCTCTCTCGTCTTGTGAACTGTCTGTGGGCATGGTCACTGATCAGCGCTGATCAGCACTGCTGGTTTTCATCAATGGGTGTCTTTATATGTTCAGTAACTGGTGTCTCATGTTGTCAGATCGTTGTGGTTCCTGTGTGTGTGTTCCTGCTGTTCCCCGCTGTTTCTGGTCCCTGGAGTTGCCCGTTCTACGTTGTGTGCTGTCGTCTGGTTGTTTCCACTCAGGAATTGAGCCCTTCACTGGATATCTGAAGGGTTTGGAGCACCTTCACCACGCTGTCCACCGAGGTCCCTGCTCGTCATCATCGTCTGACCCTGTGTGCTTCTAGGCCTTTGCCAAACAATAAATAGCGTTTTGCATTTGCATCTACTGTCTATGTATCATTACACCATTTGCGGTTTATCTCTTCTGTGATAAACTTTTGCTTTGTGATTTTTTGGTGGCTGTTGAGGATGATAACTGAAAAACATGTCAAGGTCCTTTGACTGAGGATGAGCAAAATACTTATCAGTCTCCTCACCTACACAAATCACTTGTGGCTCGCTTGGCTACTGTTGTCTCACTTAAGATCAATGTCTCTATCGCTTTCTTTTTCTCAGTTCTCTCAGCATCGGAATTATCTGTATTGAACCACAATCACATTTAAAATAAGTAAAAAGGATACAATCACTGACATTGAATTGAAACAGATAATCAAAAAATAAAAATAAAATAATAATAATAATAATAATAATAATAATAATAAAAAAATATATATATATATATATATATATATATATATATATATATATATATATATATATATATATATATATATATATATATATATATATATATATATATACACACACACACACACACTCACCTAAAGGATTATTAGGAACACCTGTTCAATTTCTCATTAATGCAATCATCTAATCAACCAATCACATGGCAGTTGCTTCAATGCATTTAGGGGTGTGGTCCTGGTCAAAACAATCTCCTGAACGCCAAACTGAATGTCAGAATGGGAAAGAAAGGTGATTTAAGCAATTTTGAGCGTTGCATGGTTGTTGGTGCCAGATGGGCCGGTCTGAGTATTTTACAATCAGCTCAGTTACTGAGATTTTCCCACAACCTTGGGTTTACAAAGAATGGTGTGAAAAGGGAAAACATCCAGTATAAGGCAGTCCTGTGGGCGAAAAATGCCTTGTTGATGCTAGAGGTCAGAGGAGAATGGGCCGACTGATTCAAGCTGATAGAAGAGCAACTTTGACTGAAATAACCACTAGTTACAACCGAGGTATGCAGCAAAGCATTTGTGAAGCCACAACACGCACAACCTTGAGGCGGATGGGCTACAACAGCAGAAGACCCCACCGGGTACCACTCATCTCCACTACAAATAGGAAAAACAAGCTACAATTTGCACAAGCTCACCAAAATTGGACAGTTGAAGACTGGAAAAATGTTGCCTGGTCTGATGAGTCTCGATTTCTGTTGAGACATTCAGGTGGTAGAGATAGAATTTGGCGTAAACAGAATGAGAACATGGATCCATCATGCATTGTTACCACTGTGCAGGCTGGTGGTGTAATGTTGTGGGGATGTTTTCTTGGCACACTTTAGGCCCCTTAGTGACCTGAGCATTGTTTATGACCATGTCCATCCCTTTATGACCACCATGTTCCTATCCTCTGATGGCTACTTCAAGCAGGATAATGCACCATGTCACAAAGCTCGAATCATTTCAAATTGGTTTCTTGAACATGACAATGAGTTCACTGTACTAAAATGGCCCCCACAGTCACCAGATCTCAACCCAATAGAGCATCTTTGGGATGTGGTGGAACGGGAGCTTCGTGCCCTGGATGTGCATCACAAAACTCCACCAACTGCAAGATGCTATCCTATCAATATGGGCCAACATTTCTAAAGAATGCTTTCAGCACCTTGTTGAATCAATGCAACGTAGAATTAAGGCAGTTCTGAAGGTGAAAGGGGGTCAAACACAGTATTAGTATGTATAGTATGTATGTAGTGTATATATATATATATATATATATATATATATATATATATATATATATATATATATATATATATATATATATATATATATATATATATATATATATATATATATATATATATATATATATATATATATATATATATAAACTGAATAAAAATGAATCCTTCATTGTGAGTCACTTTGGATAAAAATTTTTGCCAAAAGTGTTTGCTCGACATTAAGCCTGTTCACGTCCGGATTTTTTTTTTTTTTTTTGTAAATATAATTTATTCTGAAGCAATATTATTCTCACCAGTGTTCAATCAGCTTGGACATATTTAAATCTGCATATTTGTGATATTTTTTACTTCTTTTAAAGGGCATTTCCCTAATCTTATTAAATATAGGCTATGCTTCAGATTTCATTTTATATTCTTAAATCAATAAACTATAATAACAATAGAAATAATTAGAAGAAGACAATATAGGGCTATTACAAATCAAATAAGTTACTCTGATAAATTACAACTGCATTAAATTATGAGGTTGTTTTATATATATATATATATATATATATATATATATATATATATATATATATATATATATATATATATATATATATATATATATATAATAGTAAACCTGTTAACATGTTTTTGCTTCCGTTGTACCTCTACTACTCACCATGAGGGCGCAACAAGGAGTGAATATCTGATGCATAAAACTGGTGTAGAGAGGAGAAGTAGTAGATTGGTAATGGAGGAGTAAGCATGGCTTATGGCTCCAAATAATCATTGGTCCTGATTGGGAAACTTAAGAGTTTGATGCTCAATCTGAAGTAAGCATTGTTTCTTTTGTATCGACTTAAATGTTGATTGTTATGTATGTAGTTATATTTAGTTATTTAATGTGATTTTTTTGTAGAAGGACTCCACATTCTGTGGGAGACATCTTTCTCTTTTACATGCCTGTCTGAAACATGTCACTGAAGTGAATTAAGAGGCAATATGATATACTGCTGTGGATCCTAAAACCGGATTGTGCCACACATTTGATTTTGAAGCTTTGAGTTTGCTGTGATTCAATATCAACACAAAGGTTTGCACGTGGAAACTTTGGGATGTACACCATGGACATGAGCTTTCATGGACATTCATGGATTAGAGTGTGGTGAATGGACTTTCAGGATTATTGTATTGGTCATTATCGTCATCATCAACATCCTCATCAACGTCTTCATCACAGTCCCCCCCAAAAAAGATAAGACTTCCATTTCTATGCTGTTGGCCATCGAGGGTAAAAACTTGTAAGACTTATGTGTGTGTGTCTATGAAAGGGTCTAAAAAGATAAAACAATATGCAAATGAATGAGAAGTATTTATTTAATGTTTTTTTTTTCCATTACAGACTTGTTAAGGTTGTGTTGAGACCTAGTTAGTGATTTCCACCCTATAAAAAAACAGAACTATGACTACTACCATTGTGAGATCAAGGGTACGGTTATAATATACACACATATATATATATATATATATATATATATATATATATATATATATATATATATATATATATATATATATATATATATATATTACAATATACATTTTAATATGTAAAAAATTATAATATAAATATAAAATTTTAATATACAATTAAGAAATGTTTAAGAGAATGTTTAAACATGAAACTAAACCGCCAGTAGGTGGTGCAGGTGACCGTCTTAATGAGTGAGTCATTGATTCAAACGATTTGTTCAAACAGCTGATTCATTCACAAATAAGGCCGAGTTCATACTGCACGGTTTTCAAACTCGTGGGGTCACTGATCTTTTCACACTGCATGACTATCTTGGGTAGCATTCAGTCACTGCTGTGTTCACACGGCACAATGGATTGGCGTCAGGGGGTTTCACACTGCTGACTGTTCAGGAGGAAGAATGACTGACAACTCTCTCTCTCCGGTGCGCAAACTACAGCTGTGTCTCATTTCGGAAGGCTGCGTCCTCTGGAGGTCGCAGCTGCATGCGTCATAAGGCTGTCTCATTTTAAAAAAACTGAGTAGCACACTCCGAATGCGACCTTCAAATGTTTCACAGGAATTCGGAGTGTGCATTAGTTTGTAACATGTAGTACATATGATATGTAACAAGGGGACTCTGTATAAGGAAACAGGTCTATTTAGCTCAAAGTAATGAATTAATTAATTCATAGGGAATTTTGCAGGAGTCTATTTTACGACCGAGCAAATGACTCGCCTAGCTGCTCATTTGAACGGGCCGTAACTATCAACTCTGCAGCGGATATTAATATCCACAGAATAGTGAAACACTATTTAATAGCCAGGTAATTTAGATCGGCAGTTCAAGACATTAAAATTCGTAAGCACATAACACAAGAACACTTATCTTTAATTTATAAACACAGCTTTATTGATTACTCTAACACGTAAAACTAGAATCTAACAAAAACAAACATACACACATTCACACGCGTTGCAGAAAGGAGGAAAGTAAGGAAATAGTGAGTTTTAAGAGAGAGAGATGAAGTCCCAAGTTTCTAGCAGTATCTGCATTTATAACACATGACCTGAATGAACCAATCGGTTTTGACTTAAACCCTCCTATCGTTGGTTAGGCGGGTTATTCAATTTGATATCAATGCACCAGTTCAGTTTAGAATCTGGAGGTTACTTGCTTTTGTCGCGTCATCATTGAACGGGATTCCCTCTCGATCCTGGCTGGAAAGGGGTTTCCGGTTCTTTGTGATTCGCGAAAGGTCTTGTCGTGTCTCTGATGGGCGTTTGGGAAGCCAACCACGTGGCGTGTTGGCTGCTGGATGAGGGGTCTCGTGGCTGTTTGAAGTTGAAGCGCGCTCGCTGGAGATTCGTTGTTGGAGCTTTGGGGCGAAACTTAACTTAGAACACAAGACTCATGGAAAGAAAATAAACTTAAGTAAAAGAAAGGAAAGTGAGAGTTCTAGATGGCTTGAATGAAATTCAACCCATTCTGGTCTGCCACCTTTGGAGTTCTCCAACTCCTTCTTCGAGGTGGACTACGAAATCAAGAACAGCAGGAAGGGCTAACAGGCTTAACATCAGGCTGTGCGAACAAAAGAACATCAGGCCGATGCAGAAAGGGGGTCTCTGCTCTTATAGATAAGATTCGAGCGCCGTCCACTTTCTGGTTGACCCAATCGTGTCTGTCAGTTTTTTGGCGCGCAAAAGTTATTTGTTCAGTTCGGTTACACCTCCTGGCTGATGTACAGATGGAGCAGTTTATCCTTACAAAGCTGGTATTCTAATAATAATGCTTTTCCTGTAAATTATTTTACAAGATTTGGTACTATTGAGTTTTTCTGACTGAGGCGGTACCAAACACTATAATATTAAGAGTTGAGAGTACAGAGATACAAGAATTCCACAGTAACTAGAATACATAGTTTGATTTACATAAAGTTCACACCCTAGACATTTTAATACATCGTATATAGACATTAAATCAACAAAATATATATTTTTAATACGTTGAAAAGCCAGTTGTCCAATTGATCCATATCTGAGTTCATGTGGGTGTAAAGAGACAGTCCGCATGTCTTGGGACTGTGGGGATGATTCAGAGGTCACCACATGGGTTGTGTGGGTGTAAAGTGTCTTTGGGCATTCGACAGATGGCTGGGATGCCGTCCGTTCGACAATCACTGGTTTATTGATTTGATGCAGTTTATACTTATCAAGGTTTCTGTGGGTTTCCTTGATTTTCTACTGAGTGCTGGGATCTTAAGGAATTTATGGTGTCACAGAGCCGGACTTAGAAGTTACTTTGTCGATGGGGGAAGTGAAGAAAACTGCCTGTGGACCAATGAGAAGTCCCTTACTTCCTGGGCTTGGTACCACAGATGTCGTAAATCTTTGTCCGCTTGTTGTGGAGAGAGAGGGGTCCAAGGCCGAGGAATGTTGAGTTAATTTTGTGTGGACTCATGTTTGAATGAATCATCTGTAAGATTCATTTGTGTCTGTTGCGGCCACAATTGCTACAAGTTGTATCCTTCACTGCTGCAGATAACCCACAATTCTTTGCGTAGCCGTCAACAACCATCCAATTTTTTAAATATTATTTGAAAACATGGTGCTTGCGCCAGATATAGGCTACATGCAAGCGTTCATGTGGTGTTTAAATGTAAGTAGTTGTTTTTTAAGCTGTATTACCTCAAACAGACAGGTGTGGTAAACAGGATTACACGTGTTTAGTGATTTTTAAACGTTTAGAACAGTACATTGCTGTCAAGGCAAGAAACATTTCATAGTCATTTTCAAGTTATAAATAATTTTCATTCATATAACTGCCGTGAGGGTGCAACGAGGCTGAACGTGGTGGCATAGCAATGTAATACTTCCTGCTTGTGTGTCCTACAAGGACGTCTCGTTTCATTCTGATTGAGGACACTCTGGAGGACGCAGCCTTCGAAATTACATGAAATGAGACGGCTTATGTTTCCCAACGCTTCCCAACCAAACACGCGCGCGTGCGATGACAAGTAAACAACGCAAGATCTCACGGCGTCAGACTGAGACTGGAATTGTTATTAAAAATGATAAACTGTAGAAAGTTTGCTATCCAAATTGTCTGAGCGCTGATTTGCAAAAATGAGAAAAAAAGAAAAAAAAGATTATGAAGGAGGAAATTGTTGGGGAGACACAGGGAGCAAGGATTGTGTTCTGCAAAGAGAGTTTGAGGTAAATAAATCATTTTGCAATGTGCTGCTGCTGCAGCTAGACATGCAAATGTTTGGGCTTTGTTTCTGTTTGAAAGAACTGTAAATATATCTATTAAAATACAGATATTCTGGTTTATAACTCCTCCCCGAACCTCCCGGTGCCCTGTATCTTGCTCTATCATTGGCTGTATGCCATTGCCGATGTTTTTTTCAGTCAGAACACATTTCACACAAAAACTTTATACCTCAGATGGGTTAATCATTGAATTTTACTGAACTTTTTGGGAGCTGATAGAAGATCCTCTATGTAGCATGTTTAAAGAGTATTTAGAAAATAAAGAAATGAGTAAAACATTGAAACAAGGTGTTATCATCTTAATCCTAAAACCAGAAAAATATCCTTTACTTATTGATACTTTATTAAATATTGATACTTTATTAAATGTTGACTATAAAATTTAAGCTTTAGTGTATGCAACCAGACTAAAAAGTGGTTTAATTAGTCTTGTATTGGACCTATTAGATTATAATCATTTTGTTAATCCAGAGGCTCTCATTTTGTTTCTCGGTTTTTATAAGGCGTTTGACACTATTGAGCACCAATTTTTGTACAGGGTTTAAATTAATTTGGATTTGGTAGTAAATTCATTCAAACGATTATAATGTTTTATGAAGGCATTAATAGTTCAATATATTACAGGCTAATACTTCTAGAAGGTTTTCTGTCAATAGAGGAGTGAGGCAGGGTTGTCCAATTTCCCCCTTTTTGTTTTTGATTGTAGTGGAGCTATTGTCAATCAGTATAGTTAAAAACTCTACCCTTGATGGTATAACAATATTTTATAAAGAGATACAAATTTCGAAATTAGCTGATGATACAACTTTATTTTTGAAAGATAAGAGTCAAATTAATACTCATCTAATTATCAATAATCAAACTTTTTCTGATGATGAGAGACTTTATACACTGATCAGTGTTCATTTAATCTGGGCTAATCCATGGGGCCTCCATGGAAACTGAGGACTGGCTGGGCCTCAGTTAGATAGCCCAGGTCAAACGCATCTGGTACTGACCCTGCCCCCGCAGAGGTATGTGCACGCTACTGAAATAATGTATATCCAACAGATTTGTATTTTATTTTTTAGATTATGGTCATTATTTACCTTCTATGAATGTATAAGCACAAACCATAAACATTTTAAACATGTAAGCAATTTTAAGCAAGTCAGTTAATTTTGTCACAATTTTTGTTTCAGAAAACAACTTATCTTAAGTTATTATGCTTCTCAATTAGTAAATGTATCTTGATTTAAGAATGTTAAGATGTTTGTACTGACAAACAAGACATACTGAGGAAGAATTTATTCATTTTCAGCGTGGCACACTTGCATGCGAGCTAAACGTAACATGAAGAAATGATCATTCACCCCCCAGTTTTTTCGAATGCTACCCTCAACAAATCTGCTTTGTCATCCTCTGCTGAACACTTGGCCCAGTCAGTGCTTGTAAACACTGTAATCCTAAACTCATACAGCTGAATGACCGATAGATTGACACACTCACTATGACATACCATTATATTTCCATTTAATAAACACTCACCTATGTTCTGACTTACACAACTCTCCTTAACACAAACAGAGAAAGAATGTGAGCAAAAGGGGACACAAGAAAGAGGGAAAAGGTGAATATAACAAATTGTATAAAAATACTGGTCATTACAACAAAGATTTGGCCAAAGTTAGCAGAAATAACAGAAAGGAGCACATGGTGAGTTTTTTAAAAGCCTGAACACAATCAAGCCCTTTTTTTTTTTTTTTTTACAGTGAGGATAGTGATAATGCCTATTTTTGTAGTCATAAACTATATAAGTGTATCCACAAACGTCTGATAAGTTTTCAATAAACTTTAAACAAGATAAAACTTTGACCCCTTATATTTGAATTAGATAAATAAAACATAAAAGGGGTTAAAGGGGTCATATAATGGTACATGCCATTTTACAAGTTTATTGTACAGAAATGTATTTTGGCAGTGCCTGTACACAACCATCTTATAATGATAAAAATCCATCCATTGTTTTTTTTTAAATCTCCTTAAATGTTTTCCAATTTCTCAAATCGAGCTGTCTGATGTGTGACGTCACACGGTGTAGGCCCCTTCCATGACTGTTGATTGACAGCAGCGTTTCAACACAGACCCGTGAGCGAGCTGTCATCATAGTCCGCCATTGTTGATACGCTGGAGCAGAATGGTGTCTAAGCGATTGTGGTGTTCTGTTCTTGGGCGTAATAACAAACACAGCAGTCATTTTGATGTTCCTGAAAAAAAGGATTGGTACCAACTATTCATGTTCCGGCTGCACCTCCAGAAGAAGTGAGTGTAACGTTTTATTAACCTTTATATTAATCTTTTCAAATTGCTTCCAAGCTTCATGGTGAATGCGGCTGAAGTTTACAGGGTAAGTTACATTACGGCATGCTTTCTATGTATGACGTTCTCAGTTTAATTCATAATCCCATGTTTATAATTTACAACGCGTTATGGTTATAAAGTTAATGTGGTAACACTACACTAAGCTTACTTTTGTAGATGGTTTGTAATGGTGTCTGTTACTGATTAAGAAGTAACGTCAAAAAATGTGTGTTGTAACAGTTATTACTGCATGAAGATGAATTGTAACACAAAAGCTGCAAAATACTGTTACATCCTGCAAATGCGTATGATTCAAAACTATAAATACTCTAATACGGGTCCGACTCTGGGTCAAATTGATACGGTTGCACAGATGTGTCCTCAGATACTACCTTTGCCATTCTTTCTCCAAATTATACCCTCAACTGTTGTCAAGGCAATGCTCCATGTGTGTTGTGTCAAAAAGCTCATTATCATATAAAGTGACATGCACAGAAATGGCTTGCTGAAAACAGCTGTTTTTGACCAGCTAAAATGAGTGTTTTCTTACAATACTAATGAGAATTTTTTTATTAAAGTATATTACAAACTTTTCATTTAGACACTAAATAATCGTATTAACTTGGCATTATATGACCCCTTTAAGAGTTTTAAGAAACAGCAACATTTTTAATTATTATTATTTTATATGGGAAAATATTGTGTTATATTTGAAACATGCAATAGTCACAACATAGGAGTTAAAAGGGACACAGGTGAATGAATCTCACAAAACCTTCACAAAAGGGCATTTCTTGGTCATATTTCATACCAAAACTGAAAAGAAAAATATAAGAAATACTATAAAAGGAGTGTGTGAGCACAATGTCACAATGCAAAAATTAAAAATAAATAAATAAAACGTAATGGCCTTTAAAATGAGTTTTGTCTTCCAAATATAAGATGGATTCACATTCTAATTTGTCGTTCTGATTCACATAGTTTACTGTTTTCTCCTGAAAATACATTATCAAACAAACTTTGTATACTGTACAGCATTTCCACATACAGTATTATGATCAATGGGTTTGTATGACTTTCCAGTTACCATTAATTACTGAATATTTTCACAAAAGAGCGATTCAAAATTGAGTAAGTTAGTTAAATTCACTACAGGAATTCCCATTACCTTTGACTTTTTTAAGGTTTGGAAATAACAATTTTCAAATTCATTAACATTCCACCTTTTCCATGAATGAGGGATCCCTGGATAAGTTTAACATATTCCATTAAAATGCAAACCCTCCACAGTCAAAAGCATCAAAATCAGAGTCTCCCTCAAAGTCGAAGCTGTTAAAATGTGGCGACTCTATGGCTTGGCTGCAGGCATGGTAAGAACCGCCTCCCCCCATCTCAGAGAAAGCTGCCGAGTGGGTCATTTCAGGAGCATGGACAGCCATGTTAGAAGAGGCGGGTGGACAGGAGTTGAGGTAGCCCAGTGCTGAAGATGCGGCTGCACCACCCATCAGCAGACAGACTGCTCTCACAGCCCGTGCATCGCTGCTGTTTCCATGGCGCAGACAGTCAGCGGAGCGAAGGGGCGGAGCCACTGTGGGGCTGGCGGGAGGCCGTTGGTTTATGCTGCCTAAAGTTCACAACAAAAACAGTTGTAGATAAGTGGACCTAAACATGTTGACGTTGTATGCATTTGCACTAACCACAATCACAGAGGCTGTTTATTATGTGCTGAGTCAACATTTACAGAGATTAGAGAGCAGTGGCGACACTTTAGCCTACTTTATTTTGTCCTCCTATTAAACTTTAAACAAAAAGAAATGGCCATGCTCAGACATGTTATTGCAAATTTTAAAACTTCTACCCCCGTTTTCAAAGATAAGGCTTAAACCTTGTCCAGACTATAGTGCCTGCTTGAGCAGTTTAACGGAAATTATCTTGAATTGAAATATTTTAAAATATGTCAGTGGCATTGTTTTGTCTCAAGATGAACATCAGTAAGGTTTTTTTTTTTTTTCCTAGGACATGTTTATAAACTTTTCTTAAATGCCCTAATCCTAGATTAGTCTAGTCACGTGATAAAGTTGTCTTTAATCATGCCACTGTAAGAAATGATAAGCAAGACAACCAAAGACTGTTTAGCAATGCAAGAAGCCTCAATCGTTGTTTTTTCATCTCCATTTTTTATTTTCAAAGTTAACTACACAAAATGAACATCTTTTCGCTTTTAAAACTAGAGGCACACAGTTCACCCATTTCATCCGGGCAATAAGTAAAATGAACACACAGTTAGTGAAACCTGGCACTCAAGGATCAAAACCTCAGCCCAGATCTGCACAATTATAGGCACTGCTTTCCAAAATACAACACAACCAATTGATAAAACACGGTCACCTGATGTGCAGACACATAGGTTCTTACAGTTTTTTCAATTGCTAACAAGTAGGGGTGTAACGAGACAAAAATGTGATGAGATTTCTCGTTGAGGTGAAAACTTGTCTCGCTGTGATATCAGCATGATGTAGTGTGAGGGTGAAATTAGTATTGAAGATGCCCCCGTCACTTTCAAATAGTTTGAGTGAAAACATTTTGGTTTTCCAGTACACTCTCAAAAAAAAAAAGGAGTACAAAATTGTACCTTTTAAGGTACAAGTGGTCGTCACTGGGGTGGTACCTCTAAATCAGGGGTAGGCAAGTTCGGTCCTAGAGAGCTGCTGTCCTGCAGAGTTTAGCTCCAACCCTACTAAGCCACCACAGTATGAAACTCATGGCTCCCAGCATGCATTGCAGTATTAATTATGTCACCATTGTTGAGATTCATATGCTGATTCTTGATATCTGTGTGCGTCTAAACCGTTTTCCCCCTTAAATTGTATTTAAAAGTTACAAATTCAGAATGTCGGATCTGTGGCAAGAAAGTATTGGTGGTGAATATTCTTTGTTAGCATTTTTAGTCAGGGATGAATTTAGTATATATATATATATATATATATATATATATATATATATATATATATATATATATATATATATATATATATATATATATATATATATATATATATATATATATATATATATATATATATTTAAAGAAGCCATAATATTTTTTTACAAAATTCATCCCTGACTAAAAATGCTAACAATTATTTTTCACTGCTGTTGATTATTTTTTTAAATCTAGATTAAAATTGCTCATTTGAATTCTGGCGAAGGCATTCAGAATATACTGGTCCTTCTCAAAAAATTAGCATATTGTGATAAAAGTTCATTATTTTCCATAATGTAATGATAAAAATTAAACTTTCATATATTTTAGATTCATTGCACACCAACTGAAATATTTCAGGTCTTTTATTGTTTTAATACTGATGATTTTGGCATACAGCTCATGAAAATGCAAAATATCTAAAAAAATTTGCATATTTCATCCGACCAATAAAAGAAAAGTGTTTTAAATACAAAAAAAGTCAACCTTCAAATAATTATGTTCAGTTATGCACTCAATACTTGGTCGGGAATCCTTTTGCAGAAATGACTGCTTCAATGCGGCGTGGCATGGAGGCAATCAGCCTGTGGCACTGCTGAGGTGTTATGGAGGCCCAGGATGCTTCGATAGCGGCCTTAAGCTCATCCAGAGTGTTGGGTCTTGCGTCTCTCAACTTTCTCTTCACAATATCCCACAGATTCTCTATGGGGTTCAGGTCAGGAGAGTTGGCAGGCCAATTCAGCACAGTAATACCATGGTCAGTAAACCATTTACCAGTGGTTTTGGCACTGTGAGCAGGTGCCAGGTCATGCTGAAAAACGAAATCTTCATCTCCATAAAGCTTTTCAGCAGATGGAAGCATGAAGTGCTCCAAAATCTCCTGATAGCTAGCTGCATTGACCCTGCCCTTGATAAAACACAGTGGGCCAACACCAGCAGCTGAAATGGCACCCCAGACCATCACTGACTGTGGGTACTTGACACTGGACTTCAGGCATTTTGGCATTTCCTTCTCCCCAGTCTTCCTCCAGACTCTGGCACCTTGATTTCCGAAAGACATGCAAAATCTGAGCGACAGTCCAGTGCTGCTTCTCTGTAGCCGAGGTCAGGCGCTTCTGCTGCTGTTTCTGGTTCAAAAGTGTCTTTACCTGGGGAATGCGGCACCTGTAGCCCATTTCCTGCACACGCCTGTGCACTTTGGCTCTGGATGTTTCTACTCCAGACTCAGTCCACTGCTTCCGCAGGTCCCCCAAGGTCTGGAATCGGTCCTTCTCCACAATCTTCCTCAGGGTCCGGTCACCTCTTCTTGTGCAGCGCTTTTTGCCACACTTTTTCCTTCCCACAGACTTCCCACTGAGGTGGCTTAATACAGCACTCTGGGAACAGCCTATTCGTTCAGAAATGTATTTCTGTGTCTTACCCTCTCGCTTGAGGGTGTCAATGATGGCCTTCTGGACAGCAGTCCGGTCGGCAGTCTTACCCATGATTGCAGTTTTGAGTAATGAACCAGGCTGGGAGTTTTTAAAAGCCTCAGGAATCTTTTGCAGGTGTTTAGAGTTAATTAGTTGATTCAGATGATTAGGTTAATAGCCTGCTTTAGAGAACCTTTTCGTGATATGCTAATTTTTTTAGATGCCAAAATCATCAGTATTAAAACAATAAAAGACTTGAAATATTTCAGTTGGTGTGCAATGAATCTAAAATATATGAAAGTTTAATTTTTATCATTACATTATGGAAAATAATGAACTTTTATCACAATATGCTATTTTTTAGAAGGACCTGTATGTTCATTTGTAGAAATGTGTCAAATCGATTGCGAAAAACTGTAACAGAGGTTTAGATGTTGGTTTTATTGAAAGTATTAGGTCACCATTATGGTGATCAGTGTTCAATTTAGTTGTGCAGTTTGACTCTTGGCTTATGTTAGTTTGTGGTATTTATAAAAATGTTTACCAAAGCACATACTGTATTGCAAAGAAAGTCAGATGTTTCAGTGAATACTAATATCTGTGTCGCCTGACCATTTTGGGCTACAGAGTTCTGTGTGTGTCATAAAGACAGGAGATTCACAGGTAGCGTGTCAGTATATATAGTTAAGTTCTTATTTTTGTGCCTTATCATGCATGAATGGTTTAATAGTGCTTGAATGAATGATAGCGTGATCATATACTGTAGTAGTAACAGCTGGAAAAAATGCTGCGTTAATTGCGTTATATAATTTTTATGAGTTTAAATATGAAAACATTATCACAGAACAACTGCACTGACATCACAGAAGATTTTTCTCTTTTAATCAGCTGCATGTAAGGATTATTTATTCTGTTAATGCACGTGTACTCTTAACCATTGACAGTGATGATTTATGATAGTAATAATACCATGATACCATCATCCTCAATAACAGATAGTGGCTTCATACCTTCACCTGTGTTTATTGAAACTATATTGCAGGTGCTGACCACCTTAAATGAAATAACACTAAGTGAAACTGGATTGACCCTCACTCGCGGTCACTTGAGAGGGTGTGCACGCAACTGGAAGTAGGTGCGCAAGACTCATGGTCAATCCATCTCGTTTACTCACATGTACATTTTTGCTTATGTTGCACGAGTGCACACTACTGGCAGTGGGTTTAAACCTTTGCAATGGGTTTAAATAGAACATCCTAAGCCCTCTTGGATATAGAGCTGACTAATTATTTACAGGTTTTTTCCCCCTTATAAATCTGTTTTATGCACTATTCTATAGGCATGTATGTATGCTGTGAAGTAGAACATGTTTCTGGATCAACATCCTTGTTGATCCTGGAACAACATTCCAGTCAACCAATCAGATTTGAGGGATAGTTTTATAGTTATTGTCAAGTTTAGGCTTACAACAAGGTTTAAGGACTTCTACTCCATTCTTATTCTCCTATTATTTTAAACTGATTTTAGTGATATGTTATGGTAGGGTAAGGTTTAGAGGTGTTGTTCCAGGATCAACAATAAATGTAGATCTAGGAACATGTCTTACTTGGCAAAATCACAGCGACCGTATGTATGCTCGGGCTGTTGAAGAAAATATTTAAGAAATTACACAAAAGAAAATAACAATACAATAAACTGTCATTCTATGAAAACAGTCAACTTGAGGTAGCTACAAGTATTATGCAGTTAAATGTAAAAAAAAGAGAAGGGGTAAAGACTGTTGTAGTGATTTGTCACATTCACATCCTGCCGGTGCAGTTTGTCACATGGCATTTGCTGCCTCCAGAACTTAGTTTCCATGAGCAAATATGGCAGAATTTGAATTCAGACACAGATCCAGGGGGAGCAACTGCCCTTGAATGGGAATGCTATAGTTATCCTGCTTGAGAACCACTGCTCCAGAAGGAAAATTTTTTATGAATGGCTTAAAAAAAACATGATATTACCATAGCACCACATTCCAAGCACCATGGTAATGTCACTGCATATTTTAATTAATGACTAAATGAGAGCCACACCTCTGTATTTGAAGGAGTTTTCTCTGGAGCGGACATGCGGGGAGCTCAAGCCCTTATCGCTGAGGTGCGGGGATGTGGGCTCTTTCTCACTGGAGATGTCTGGAAGCTCCCGGTCTGTGATGCAGGGCGTGATGCTCTGCTGTCTCTTCAGGGCCAGTGGTGAAGTCACACCCTAAACAAAAAGAGAAAAGCCATTGAAATGTGCAAATATACCCAACAAACACAGTACGTCAATGCGACAGGAAGGCGTTGGACT
This sequence comes from Gobiocypris rarus, assembly GCA_023029165.1. Taxonomy (NCBI): domain Eukaryota; kingdom Metazoa; phylum Chordata; class Actinopteri; order Cypriniformes; family Gobionidae; genus Gobiocypris; species Gobiocypris rarus. The sequence continues at coordinate 10,846,668 of CM040911.1, read as the reverse complement.
CCAACTAATCCATCGTCAAAGTCAGGTTGACATCTAAACCCAACATTTGTTTGACATAAAGTCTTTCTCCATAATGTATTTAACATTCAAAATGTCTGATCTGCTGCAAGAAAGTGTTGTTGGTGAAAATAGTTTATTAATAAAAAATATCCATTTTCAGGTTCAGGAATACAGGCAAATTATCCTACTTTATGCTACTAAATACAATAATACCTGAGCAGCTTTGTTACTGGCTTTCTTATGAACAAATTATGTGCTTTAGTACACACCACTACAAAGACCACCAACTCCCACACAAGAGTCAAACTGCTCAACTAAAGGAAACACTGATCACCATAATGGTGACATTTTCAATAAAACGTCAACATCTAAAGCTCTGTTAATTCCCAATGAGAACTTCTGTAGACATTTGACAAAAATAAAATCAATCTGGTTAGTAATAAGTGAAGCTGATAATAAATGTACTGCCATGGATTTATTTTAATTTTTCCTTTTTTCGATATTTGCCCAACATTGAGCTTGACGTCAAACATACGCTTTGATTTATATGTCAACCCGACATTATGAACCAAAACTGACGATGACGATGTCTACATCCTGTGCCTGGGTACTGTATGCTGAGTGGTCATGAAAACATCTTTCTAATCCAAAGATTAAAGATGGCAACGTGTTTGGTTGTCTCTCAAGCGAGATTACAACACTTATCATTGATAGGATCTGACATATTATGTAACATTCATCAAGAGTAATCCTGCTCTTCAGCCCTGTATAAAAATGATTATAACTGCATTTATGGGGAAGTGCATACAGTGCTGTTTGCCTTGTAAAAATACATAGTATATATGTATATATATACATGAAAGAAATTTGGCATAGAAAGAATATATATAACGATTTTTCTTAATCCTATAAAGAACAGATTCCTTCAAACAACTTTTTATTGAAAAGTTTGGGGCCGGTAAGACTTTTAAATGTTTGGAAAAAATATTTTTATTATGCTCACCAAGGATACATTTATTAGATCAAACATTCAGCAAACATTCAGCAAAAACATATTGTGAAATATTGTTACTGTATCGTTTTCTGTTTGAATATATTTAAAAACGTAATTTATTCCTGTGATGAATTTTCAGCTTCATTACTCCAGCCCAGGAGGCACAGTACGTCAATGTGACGTCAGTCAGACATTGGATTTTGGTTGAAAATGAAAATCGAGTTAACGTCAAGTTCCATCATCAGACAGACATTGAATTTTGGTTGGAGTAAGCGCCGCACAGTAAAAAATAAAAATACAAAAAATCATAAAAAAGGGTGAAATGTATGTGCAGAGGAGGATTAAACAACTCCACAAACAGCATTACCAACTTCACACATTACTAACCAGACTGACTTTATTTCTGTCAGACGTCTACAGAAGCTCTAATTGAGAGGTTTAGATGTTGATTTATTGAAAATAATAGTTTAGTTTGACTTGACTTTTTAACATTAGTCTTTCTCTGGCTGCTGTAACTGTTTGATATGGCAAGAAAAAATGCGATCAGATGGTATTGTCTTACGTTTTGATAAAGATATGATCATCATATTGTGATATTTTTCACTGATATCATCCAGAATCTAATATTTTCATACATAATCATTTTGTGCTATTAATTATAGCATGCCTGTAAATCTACATTTCCACTAAACATTTAGGTCCACAGCATCGATTAAACTCACTCAAACAACAATAATCAGCTTTTGAATCTCAACAATGGTGACATGCTTAATGCCACAATGCATGAACTCCATAAGCTAAAGACTACTTTTATGATGCACCGAGAATGGGGGGTTTTTCCAACCAAAATTCTGCCAAATGTTGGAGCTTGACATCAAACAAACGGTGGATATAGACGTCAAACCAATTCTCACTTTCAACCAAAATCCAACATCTGACTGACGTTGGAGTATATCCTGTGCCTGCTGGGAGGCTTCAGTGTCACATGATCCTTCAATTTTTTTGGGAAACCGTGATATATTTATTTTTCAGGATTCTTTGATGTCTAGAAAGTTCCGAAATATTTTGTATCAAATGTCTTTACTTGCCATTTTTGATCAATGTGATGTATCCTTGCATAGTGTAATAAATACATTTTACTGGCCCAAAACTTTTGAATTGCACTGCATTTATTGCTTAATAATGAGACCACTAGTGAAAATGCCTCTGTTTGCATTCTTTTTTTCAATCCAATACAATATATTTTTACATAACACATTATTATATCAGCATAACAATTTGAGTAAAATCCCCCAAAATTACACGAATGTCAGTATAACTTTCAGTTTATTTCCAGGTATACAAGATTTTCCAGTGTTGTATCAGTCTTTCTTGTTGTTTTAGGCTGCATAGTTCAGCCGGAACCGGGAAAACTTCCCATAACCCCTGATGTACATCATAAGAAAAATGGCATCTACGCTAAAGTTAGTCTCTCTGTTTATCCCAAGGTTTATTGCAGTCAGCCGGATCCGGGCCGTATTCAGACCAGATGGTGGACCTGCGCTTGGACATGAACAACACATCCCCTGAAGTGTCTGCAGATGCAGTGTCAATTAAACTCTGCCCTGTAAATGCCACATCGACACAACATCCTTAATAAACCTGTCTCCGGGACGACAACTCCAATCTATCGAATAATCTTACGAATATCTATTTATCTAATCTGATTTCTGACCTGTAATGTTGCCAGAATTATAATCATACACTGTTTGTTCGTTGGCCTGAGGAGAACTGGCACCCCGACTGAGCCTGGCTTCTCCCAAGGTTTTTTCTTCATTCTGTCACCTGAAGGAGTTTTGGTTCCTTTGCCTTTGGCTTAGCTTGCTTAGTTCGGGACACTAAATTTCAACTATATTACCGTTCTGCCCGCATTGACACTATATGACTTTTAAAATGAGCTGGATAACATCACTGTTTTCACCAGAGCAACTGTACAGCCGAATCAAATTATGTTGCATTATTTTCCTGCTAACACTGTGAAGCTGCTTTGAAACAATCGGCATTGTAAAAAGCGCTATATAAATAAAGGTGGCTTGACTTTCTGACCCCACAGAATATTTGTTGTTAAAGAAATGTAATAACTCACCTCCTTCACCTTCCTGAGTAACTTCAGCCATTGACTGTTGGAGACAAAAACTTTAGTATCACACTCACTCACATTTGCTGAAACATTCTCTTAACAAATACTTAATGTCCATATCTAGCTAGTTAATCTAAAGTTGATGTTTTGCCCACAAATCCACAAATATATAGGGTACAAAGGGGCTAAAGGCTTCTTTGATTTTATTTTCCTCTAAACCACTAGATGGCACAAAAACCTGCCTTAGCACTTTCCAAAATATCCACTGTGCATGGAAATTTGGCTGATCCTTGATGTGATCAATGCAAAGTTGATGTGCTAAACTGATCTAATATTTGATGCTTTTAAAAATGTTGTGGATTTAAGTAGCAAAAATTAAGAATTGCTAAAATTACTGAATATATTTTAAGAAGTTCTTCTTAATGTTTTTTTTTTTCTTCAGTTTTGTTCAAGGTAATTAAAGCAACAGTTTTTCAATGATGGAAGAATATGCAAAAGTATGGTATTTGGGGCGCCATATTTAACATGATAACAAACATCTGGCTGCCTTTTCCATGTGTTGACATGGCATGGTTAGATTCAGATGGGAAACATATATTGTCTGTCACACATAATCTGTAGCTCCATCAATGTTCAATACATACATGCATTTTTTTTCTGCAATCGTACACTATGGGAGTAGTGAAAAGCAAATGTTTCTTAAGGTGTGCCTTTAGCCCCGTTGTACCCTTCTGATACAAAGCAAAAGCTTTCAAGAGTCTTTACATTAACCCGGCAGTGAGCCCACCTGCACTCTTCAGGGTTATCAGAGAGCAGGAGGAGGAACTTGTCTTGGGGCAGGATGAGGGCAAAGCAGCTGTCTCTGCGTCCTCCAGGCGGTAAACGGGGCAAGTCCAAGATTTCTTTACCCTCCACTATGGACTCACAGTTACTCTGCAGTGCCACCACCTGGTCAGGTGGTGAGTCTGCATCTCGACACACCATCAGGTTTCCTTCCACCGTCAAAACCAGATACTTTTCCTTCCATTGCTTAAACATGAAGCCCCCTTAGAGAAAAACAGAGGGTAAATCTGAGACTTGAAAGTGCACATGTTTTGCCTCATTCTAAAAAAACAGTCCATTTGTGTGTCTGAAAACGTCAAGAAAATTATATTAATTGTGATTTTTGAAAATTTTACTGCCAGACCTTCTAGAAATTATACTTTCTGTAAATCATCTCACAAAACTGTATTCTTCAAGCGGAGAGTAGCAGGTTCATGGAGCTTCTTAAATTACTGTAAATATAAATATGCAAAATTATATTCATTATTAACGTTATGACAGTAATGTTTAGTTTCATTGATTTGTTTAGTTTCTAGTCATGGTTTTAATTGTCTCTATTTGCCTTGTTCCAGTTCTTCATTGGTTGTTAATTTTTTCTCGTTAATCAGCTAGCCATGTGTATTTAAGCCCTCTGTTCCATCTGTTCACTCTCATGGTGTTATGTTCATGTGTAGTTTCTGATATATCTTCTTGGTCATTAAAAGTTGCTTTATTTCTACTGCATCACGCTCTTCCTTGACCTCAGTCACAGTACATTTTTCATTCAAACAGATTTAATAGATAACAGTGAATTGAACAGATAACAGCAAATTCCGGCAGTATCACTCAGTTTAAAGGTGCACTATGTAACTTTTATATCCTCTAGAGGTCGCCTGTTCAAAACAAAGGCGTAATTTGATGACGGCAAGATTGAGTGCAGAATCTTGGGTCTTCATCTCAAAGCTGGTGGAAAAGAATCTGGATAGGACTCGGGCAGAAATCATGTTCATGGATGTGATCATTAACATTACTGTAGTGTGAAGCAGAGCAGGGCCGAGTGTTGAGAGAGCTGAGCAAGGCTGCTGGAGTGATTGTTAATAAGATGCACGCAATGCACGCCTCGTGAGCAGCGGGACTTTAATTATGCCACAGTCGCCGGCGCCATTTCCGCTTTTCCGGACACCAGTATGAGGTAACGCCGCTCTGTTTATCATATTAGACACATCTGAGTGTGTTGAAAATGATGTTATGACGTTACTCTGTGCGTTCTCTCGGCGGCTGCCTTGACACTTGTTGCACACTAGGGGTGGGAATCTCTAGGCACCTCACGAATCGATTCAATTCAATTCATGCGATTATGAAACGATTACCAATGCATCTTTTTTCTGTACAGATTTTCTTTTTTCTCACTTAGTACTTTTAAAGCAAAGTATTTGTAATGACCCATTATACATTTACTTCCAATATCTTTTATTAATAAAACTAATAAAAGTGATTTTACAAGGAAGGTTACATTTGCCAGAAATTGCCCAACATTGCAAAGAACCAACAGGAAAAGTGTCTGTAGCAGCATACTTAATTAATACATGCATATAGTAAATCAATACAGACTTCAGCATATTCTGAATCACTAACATAAAGTAATAACAACACCCTCCTCGTATGTGCAATGAGCAATATAATCCTTCAGACACAAACACAAAAACATTTTGCTGTCCCATAATTACAGCTTTTATACCAAAATATAGAATTCTGTACCAGCAGCTCTCATTCAAGAGTAATGCTTGTGGACTTCAACATATTCTGAATAACTAGTAGGCTAGCATACAGATGCTGTTATACACAAAAAAATAATGAGTCTTATGACTTAAAAGTAAATCCTGAGCACAGATACCCCCTTCTGTATACCACAATCAAAAACAGATTTTATGAAATGAACATCTGAACACCAAATTAACATCTGCAGAGAATACGGACGCAAATCCTTGACCATCAAATTTGAGTTTGTGGTCCTCTGGTTGGCAGCGTCGGAAACGTGTAATATGGTTTCTCATGTTTGTCATCTTTCGAAAATATTTTAGTTTAGTTTAGTTGGGTTCTTGTCCGGGTCATTTCCCCCTTCTACTTCATAGAAGCCAAAGTGCTGTACTCCCCGCGCTTCAAAGTTGTGCCTCTTGCGTTCCGTAACATTACTTACGGGAAGTCTTATTACTTAAATGTAAATCCTGAGCACAGACACCCCCTTCTGTATACCACAATCAATTTAGAAAATTACATTTGTGAATCGATTCAGAATGCGTTCTGTGTGATCGGGGCCTAATCAAGGTAACCGGCACCACAACAGAAGGCCCGCCTCTCCATTCATTCGATTGGACAATGGAAACAAAATATATAACATTGTTCTAGTGGAATTTGAATATTTTAATCCAAAGTCTTACATATTGTGCCTTTAATTTATTAAAGAGGGAGACCAAGAATATCAAAATTAACGGCTGGTCGATCCTTTTCCTATTTAGCACCTAAACTCTGGAACAGTCTTCCTAGCATTGTTCGGGAAGCAGACACACTCTGTCAGTTTAAATCTAGACTAAAAACACATCTCTTAACTATGGCATACACATAGAACATTATCAATTTATATTATTCAAATCAGTAAATGATTGTTAGGCTGGATTAACTAGGTCAGCTGGAACCGGGAACACTTCCCACAACATCCAATATACTTATTACATTGTCTTTCTCATCCTTCAGACTGACGGCAGGAGGTCTGGACTCCATGGCAGCTTTCATTGGTCAAGGTCCACCCAAGAGGAAGACATGTAACACAACCAATCACAGTTAGTTTTGTTCCACGTCATGTTTAGGGGCGTGAAAATGTAAAGTCGATGTCCCTGCAATAACAGCCACCATGCGTCTATGAATTATTCATTCAAGAACATTGTGCAAGTTAACTTCACATACTTTAGAAAATCCAGTGTTTAGATGATCCTGGTAAACACAACTGCATTCTTCTTCCAAAAAGGAATTTGGAGTGGCGGCATTTGTTTCCAGGCGGACCGTAAAAGAACGCAACAAACATGTCTTGCAGATATCCTGTAGAATTCAGATGACGACTTCAAAACTCCTGAAGTGTGTCCAGATAAGTGTGCAGGTGTCGTCTGAAGCTGAGACTAGCCTGATCCAGTCCATATCCAGCTCAGTGGAGCTGCATCTACAGTAGACATGACCACGACAGTCCTGAATATCAACGGAAACAGTGTCTACTAGGCAATCCCCTTGACATGACAGCCATCAGCACAGCAGAGACCACAAGAACCAGACAAGTCCGCTGAACAGACCCCGATGGCCAGCTCTCCATAACTGCGTGATGAATCCGATCTCCAAGCAAAAGGAACTAGATTAAATATTTTGAATAATACCAATCCACAATTTGACTCTTGATGCTGCCTAAATCATAATCACACCATGTTTGTTCGTTGGCCAGAGGAGAACTGGCCCCCGACTGAGCCTGGTTTCTCCCAAAGTTTTTTCTCCATTCTGTCACCTGAAGGAGTTTGGGTTCCTTGCCACTGTCACCTCTGGCCTGCTTAATCAGGGACACTTAATATTCAACAGTATTATTGATCTGACTGTGCTGACAATATCTGATGAGGACTGAACCGAGATGGATGATGACTTTTCTGCAGTGCTCTTTGATTGAACTCATTCCATAATGGGTGATCTTTACAACGGAACGAAATCAGCACTGAACTGATTTCAACTGAACAATGACACGATTTTTCCCTGTAGACCTGCTTTACAGTCAAATTGAACTGTTTGCATAATTTAATCATTACTTTCCTGTTATCACTGAAAAGCTGCTTTGAAACAATCTGTATTGTATAAAGCGCTATCAAAATAAACCGTTTGTGCTATGACAACTAATATAGCAAATGTTAATATTTATTTCCCTTAATGACACATTATTAGTACACACTGATGCATCACCATCCCTACACATGTTAAACTTACATCTAATATGTTACAATTTAAAAGTAAACGCATATTGTTTTTTATGGGATGGCATCTTCCCCCATCTTCTATTTCAAATTCCATATAACTTTTAAACATTTAATGATGATGAATGTTGATGTGTTGGCTAATGTTGAAACAAACACTTTTAGAATCAGCATTTTAGAAACTGTCGGAGTTTAATGACAATGCAAACTTGTTGATTTGTAAATATTTTTAACCAGACAGACTGTTTAAATGTTCTGTTTAATAGTATAATCTTTTATAATGAATTATGAATTTTGTTATTGTCATCCCCATCATCAGCATTTGACCTAAATACAGACATACAGAGGGGTGGAAGCAATGTGGACAGGTGGAGCTGACACACTTTATGCTGTGAAAGCTTGAAAGCAATAGATGAAGAGCACATACAAATAGCTCACTGGCAGATTATATAGATTGTTTAAACATCAGGTAGATCAACGTTACAGTATAGTGATTGCTAACAAAACGTTTTCATTATTTATTCTCTGCTGTCTTTTGAAGCTGTGAGATATGTCGTAGGTAGAGATTTTATGATTTTATTGCATGTTCTACATTCTGGATTGAATGTTGGCAGTGTTAAAAACAAGCGTAAAGCTCTTTTAATCTGCAATCAACGTGACATGGTCTTCTACAAGGACACATCCTTTATTTTTGCATCAGTTGCAGGTCATAAGTTATTCAATAACTTTAAAAAGAAGTTATAAGTATACTAAGTCTACCATGACTGAAACCAAAATAGATGTACCAGACAAATGTCTGTGCAAGATAAAATTAAAAATGTACTACATTGACAAACAAATCAATGGCATTAGTCAAATAGCATTCACTATATTAAAATGGATTGATATAGGCCTATAGAGTGACTGGCACACAAAGTGACTAAAACATTAGTGAACAAAATAAGACTAAAAAATCTCAGAAGGAAATCAAAAAGTTTAAACATTACCATATTTCCTGAGGAATCCTCTGTGCACCACTGCTGCGCTCATTCCTGTGCTCAGCCAAGCAGCAGAGATACAAAGCGTTCGAGCTGTAGCTTTACTGTAATTTGAGAGAGAGACACACATAATCCGCACTCATTTAGAACATTCCAGCAGGCAGCGTCCAATCTCAGCATGCTGACCAGGGCATTATGGGATTGTAGCGACTGCATCTGAAAGGGAAAAAACACCAGTGCTTATACACATCACATGCACCCATAAGCTGCCAATCATGATCAGAACTAAGAGAAAATCCCGTGGAGCTGAAGGTTGTCAAATGACATGTCAGAAATGTCTATCTCTTAATGTACACTTAGAAAAAGCATGTGAAACAGTTGGATTTCTGCAAATATTGATCATAACATTTCATTAAGGCAGTTTGCTTATACAAACAACATGCAAACAATAATGTTTCTGTTTGTGTTTTGATTCTGTCATATGTTGCTTTTGTCTTAGTTTCCTGCCACTTGTTTGTTACCATGGTTACCCTCATTAGTTCATTTGTCCCAGCTGTGTCTTGTAAATCAGCTTGATGCTGTTTACTATTTAAGTTCCTCTTGTATAAGGCATTTCTTCATGCCTACATCAACAAAGGTTAAGCTCCCTTTACTTTTAGTAGAAATGGTTTACCCCAGCACAAAAAAGGGGGCTGGACAACAGCTTTCCTCCTTTGAGGAGTCACAGGAACAGGAGATGGTGAGTAGACAACATGCAGTATAACTGGGAATACAGATTTGGAATGATAAAAATACTATGCATAACTACAAATTGTCTCTGTGTGATTAATGGGGAAAAATACATCATAGGGGAACTGTAGTAGACATAACACGTTGTGATGACCATTGGCCTGTTGCACAAAGCTGGTTTCAGTTGCAACCCAGATAAGTTCAAGATTAGTTTGAGCAAACTCTGGTTTTTCGGGCTCAAGAAGGTGGATTGGTTTTTAGCAGGTTTTATTCTGGGTTTGAGATCGCAAACCCAAACTGGACCAATCAGCTGCAAGTAAAGACGCAATAAAGCCACACCCCCTGTATCTCTCATTCCACATTTGCAGTTTACAGTGAAAAAACCTTTGGTGCTAATTATTTATTATATTTATATTATATGAATTATAATTATTTTTAATGAATATATACTCATATAATTATTGTATTAATTGACAAGTAGCCAAATATTAATATAAATTCTAACATGCATTCATAACTCTTTTAAACGTGTATTCATTTGAGCTCTTGGTGACGCTATAATTATTAGGCATATTCACATCATGCATTGATATAGTCAGATATTCTTTCAGCTGCCTTCTCAAACTTCTGCTGCAGCAGCAGTTTATTCCTGCTTTGTAAATGCATTTAATTTCTCTCAATCTTCAGAAGAGAAGTGAATTGCGCGATCTCTCTTGTGAGAAGTGAATTAAACAGACACTGTGATTGGATGTTTGCCGCATGTGTCACGCTTTCAGGTGCACGCGCTTCAGAGTTAATCGCAAACTCTGGATTAAACCTGAGTTGACAGAGAAAGTTTATACCAAGCTTTGAGAAACCATTGAACTTGATCTAAACCAGGTTGGATTTATCTGGATTTGTCAACTCTAAACCTACTCTGAAACTCAGAGTTTGTTCAGCTATAGCTTCATGCAACAGGCCTCAGATGTGCACCTATCTTCAATCAACACAAACAGCATATCTTACACCATAGGCCTGTTGCATGAAGCTAGCTGAACAAACTCTGAGTTTCAGAGTAGGTTTAGAGTTGACAAATCCAGATAAATCCAACCTGGTTTAGATCAAGTTCAATTGTTTCTCAAAGCTTGGTATAAACTTTCTCTGTCAACTCAGGTTCAATCCAGAGTTTGCGACAACACTGAAGCGTGCACCTGAAATCGTGACGGCGCAAACAGCCAATCACAGTGTCCGTTTGATTCACTTCTCTTCTGAAGATTGAGAGATCGTTCTGAAAATGATCATGAAATTAAATGTGTTTAAAGCAGGAATAAACACTGCTGCTGCAGCTGAAAGAATATCTGACTATATCAATGCATGATGTTAATCAAAGAAATATGCCTAATAATTATAGGTTCAAAAAGTTTTGAATGCATGTTTTATATTTATATTAATATTTGGCTACTTGTCAATATAATATAATTATATGAATATTTTATGTGAATTAAAAGTAATTATAATTCATATATTATAAATATAATAAATAATTTGCACCAAAAGATGAGCAATTTTGTCTCTAAAGTTTTTTCACTATAAACTACTTTAATTTGAGAGATACATGTGGTGTGAGTTTTACTTGCAGCTGATTGGTCCAGTTTGAGTTTGTGATCTCTAACCCAGAATAAAACCTGCTCCAGAGCAGGTTAATGTAGTGTAAGTTACCATGGTGATTAACACTGCTAAAAACCAATCCACCTTCTTGAGCCCGAAAAAACAGAGTTTGCTCAAACTAATCTCAAACTTACCTGGGTAGCAACTGAAACCAGCTTTGTGCAACAGGCCACAGAGGTCTTCATCCCTGCTCCTGGGGACCCACTGTCCTGCAAAGTTTATTTCCAACCTGCTTCAGAACACCTGCCTGTGTATTTTCAACAAGCGATCCTGAAGAGCTTGATTAGATCAGCTGTCTTTGATTAAGGTTGGAGCTAAACTCTGCAGGACAGTGGTTAAAGGAGCAGGGTTCAAGACCTCTGTCTTAAACTGTATTATAAATGAATGTTATAGGATAACAATTGTAAAAGGACAAACAATTGTATCATAAACCTAATAGGCTGCACCATAGTAAAAAACAAAAACAAACTAACTAATAAAGACTTCACATGCTGCCGCTATCTGTGTAGTAACAGCATTTTAGCAAACGTCGTCATAAATGTAAATTAGACATCTGTGAACAATTTATTCATGAGTTATAAACATTAATATTCTGTGAAAGTAAATCTTAATGTGAAGTAGACACACATGAATCATTAGCTTATTATTTATTTATGCACACCGGAACAGAGGAAAAGGAGGAACTTAAATACACAAATGATAGACTCAAATAAACAAAGAACTGTGATGATTAGTTAGTGTCCATGGTGACTGACTGAGTGGTGGGAAAATAGAACAAAGAAACAAATGTGATGAATGAAAACTAACAGAAAGTCCATGATAATGAAACGAAACTGAACAGACTCGTGACAGAACGCCCCTCTCCAAAAGGCACGACCTTGCGCACTGAAGATGATAAGGGAGGCGGTTTCGGAGGAGGACAAAGAGGTGGCAAAAGGATGAACACAGGATGTGGCGAAAGGATGGTGATGGGTGAACGACGATCCTCTGGCGGTGATGGGGGAGATGGTCTGCATCATGCCCCCCCACAACAGATGTCCTGTACCGAAAGAGTTCGGTGTGAATGCATGTACCGTTACATCCAGAGTGTCCATGGTGACTGATGAATGATGGGGAAATAGAAAAAAAACAACACATGTGATGAATGAAAACAAACCGAAAGTCCATGATAATGAAACTAAACTTGTATCTTTAAGAATAAGTGTTAGGGTTAGTTCCAGGGTTAGTTTGCTTAAGAGGTACTAAGACACGTGTTATATAATTAATATCTTTATATTAATACTATTATAACAAGGTAATGTTTAAATGTTTATTTAATTCAAATATATTTATTGCTTATTTTATTGTCATTTTACACATGGATCTGCATTCAATTAATTAGCATCAAACAAACAACATAATCCTCATTCTCAATGAATACAGATTACTTATTAAACGAAAAGGCTGAAAAAATTATTGCACAACCGCCAAATAGGTGGAGATGTGACCTAAGTAGGTTATGTAAATCACCATTAAACAAAAGAAGAAGAAGTGGAATGGTGCGTTTTGTCTTAGGGTCTTTGCATGGTGAATCATCAATTTGTTGTTCTGTTGAGAATGTCTTGTGTGTTAACCGGGAACATACTCAGAGTTGTCTGAACTTACTCACGGACATGTTTTTGGAACCAGCATACCTTGAGTAAGCAAGGTTTGGGTTAATCAATCGAGAATTCAAGGTATATGTGACGATAAGTTAACCTTGCTTTCTGGAAAACCCATTCTGGCGTTCTCTTTCTCTTATCGCACTTGAATGGTTTAAAAGCATTTATTCATGCAAATGCACGACCATGTAACGCTAGCCAACACTCAACAAAAATGATTATAGCTATTTGCTCAGTTTATTGAAATAAAATAAGCTGAAACAACACAAATCTTTAGTTGTTGTTTTTGTTTTACTTAATTGCTATTTGCACTCGGACCCACTTTATATTAGGTGTCCTTAACTACTATGTACTAACATTTTAATTAATAATTTGATACATTGCACTTATTGTGTACATACATGTTTTTACATTGTACTTACATTTTTAAAAATACCTTTTCTGTAATTACATCTGTAATTAATTTCTGTAATTACATTTGTAATTACACTGTTGACACTTCCCTTACACCTAACCCTACCATTAAACTTACCCATACCACCACACCTGTCCCTAACCCTACCCTTAAACTAACCCATACCACCACACCTGTCCCTAACTCTACCCTTAAACTTACCCATACCACCACACCTGTCCCTAACTCTACCCTTAAACTTACCCATACCACCACACCTGTCCCTAACTCTACCCTTAAACTTACCCATCCCACCACACCTGTCCCTAACCCTACCCTTAAACTAACCCATCCCACCACACCTGTCCCTAACTCTACCCTTAAACTGACCCATCCCACCACACCTGTCCCTAACCCTACATCTGTAAACTTACCCATCCCACCACACCTGTTCCTAACCCTACCCTTAAACTTACCCATCCCACCACACCTGTCCCTAACCCTACCCTTAAACTTACCCATCCCACCACACATGTCCCTAACCCTACCCTTAAACTTACCCATCCCACCACACCTGTCCCTAACCCTACCCTTAAACTGACCCATCCCACCACACCTGTCCCTAACCCTACCCTTAAACTCTCCCATACCACCACACCTGTCCCTAACTCTACCCTTAAACTTACCCATCCCACCACACATGTCCCTAACCCTACCCTTAAACTTACCCATCCCACCACACCTGTCCCTAACCCTACCCTTAAACCTACCCATCCCACCACACCTGTCCCTAACCCTACCCTTAAACTGACCCATCCCACCACACCTGTCCCTAACCCTACCCTTAAACTTACCCATCCCACCACACATGTCCCTAACCCTACCCTTAAACTTACCCATCCCACCACACCTGTCCCTAACCCTACCCTTAAACTAACCCATCCCACCACACCTGTCCCTAACCCTACCCTTAAACTTACCCATCCCACCACACCTGTCCCTAACCCTACCCTTAAACTTACCCATACCACCACACCTGTCCCTAACCCTACCCTTATACTAACCCATACCACCACACCTGTCCCTAACTCCTACCCTTAAACTGACCCATCCCACCACACCTGTCCCTAACCCTACCCTTAAACTCTCCCATCCACCACACCTGTCCCTAACTCTACCCTTAAACTTACCCATCCCACCACACCTGTCCCTAACCCTACCCTTAAACTTACCCATCCCACCACACCTGTCCCTAACCCTACCCTTAAACTTACCCATCCCACCACACATGTCCCTAACCCTACCCTTAAACTTACCCATCCCACCACACCTGTCCCTAACCCTACCCTTAAACTTACCCATACCACCACACCTGTCCCTAACCCTACCCTTAAACTTACCCATACCACCACACCTGTCCCTAACCCTACCCTTAAACTAACCCATCCCACCACACCTGTCCCTAACCCTACCCTTAAACTTACCCATCCCACCACACCTGTCTCTAACTTTACCCTTAAACTCTCCCATACCACCACACCTGTCCCTAACCCTACCCTTAAACTTACCCATACCACCACATCTGTACCTAACCCTACCCTTAAACTTACCCATACCACCACACCTGTCCCTAACCCTACCCGTATCCCACCTCAATATCAGCAAAGGTGCAACACAATATGAACACAGTAAGTACATTGTACTTAATTTTTGATGTAAGTACATAGTAATTAAGGCCACCTAATATAAAGTGGGGCCGGACCGGACCGGACCACATGAATAATTTGTGTTGCGCTGACTGAACTAGGCACTGTATTTCCAGCTCCCAGCATGCTTTGCATAGGGATACATAAGGAGAGTAAATGTTGAAATTGAGTGCTGTTTAATGTGTTTTTTAGGAAAGGGAAAGGCCTGTTAAAGTTTGGTGTTTAGTTATATTTAACATTTAAAAGAGTTTATGTAATGTCGATTTTTGAGGTCACCAATGTCGCAAGTGTAGACCTTGTGGTTAGGCTGTGGGTGGCATTAGGCTGTCTTCAATGAATTATAACTGTAATAATGCCAGAGAACAAGTGATTTACTTGATCCTTACATGCATGTTACAAAGGTTACACTTCACTTAGCATGTGAACAAGTTTTGCATTGGTTATTACTTTTTAAAGAAATAAAGAAATAAAAATATATTGGAGTGTGTGTGTGTGTGTGTGTGTGTGTATGTGTGTGTGTGTGTGTGTGTGTGTGTGTGTGTCTGTGGACTGGTAATCCTACGGTATGGGGACAAAATGTCCCCACAAAGATGGCAATATCCAAATTTTTGTCCTTGTGGGGACATTTTTTGGTCCCCATGAGGAAAACATCTTATAAATCACACTGTGATGTTTTTGAAAAAGTAAAATGCAGCATGTCTCCTGTGATGGGTAGGTTTAGGGGCAGGGACAGTGTAGGGGATAGAAAATACGGTTTGTACAGTATAAAATGCATTACGCCTATCGGAATGTCCCAAAACCTTGAAACTGCTTGCATGTGTGTGTGAATGTCTCCATAAATATGGAAACACATGTGTGTGTGTGTGTGTGTGTGTGTGTGTGTGTGTGTGTGTGTGTGTGTGTGTGTGTGTGTGTGTGTGTGTGTGTGTGTGTGTGTGTGTGTGTGTGTGTGTGTGTGTGTATGTGTGTGTGTGTGTGTGTGTCAGGCAGCTACACTTTATCTAGCTGGAACAACTAGTCTTGACTAGTGTATTTTGTTGGAAAAAATGTAATTCAATTTTGTTTTCCTTAATTTCCTTGTCGTTCAACAAGTTTTTTTTTTTTTAGTGAATGGAGGACAGAAAAAACGGATTCTGTATATTTGAATATTTTTAATGTGTTAAACTAAAAAAAAAATAATAGAATGTGCAAATTTTGAAAGCACTACTTATAATACATATTTTGTATTAACATATGCACTGTAAAAAAATGCTGTAAAATAACGGTCAAATTTTGACAGTAACATACTGTTTTCCAATAAAACAGTAATATACCGTAGAAAACAATGCAATATGGGTAATATTTTCATTTTCGAGAAAAAAGCCAATGGGAATATACTGTGAATTAACAGCACTCGAAGTCGACACACAGAGGCTGTGCTCCAAATCACACCCTATACCCTCATTCACTATTCCCTACACTAGTGTACTGGTATAGACCACTAGACAGAGTGAACTCACACACTGATGAACACCAGCTGATATCACTGAAGGAAAGAGAAACATGAACAGAAAAAAAGTTGATTTCATCAACTGAAGATAAAAGAAGACATTAAATCTCTGAAGATCTCAGCAGAGGAGGATTAAACAACTCCACAAACAGCATTACCAGCTTCACACAGTACTAACCAGACTGACTTTATTTCTGTCAGACGTCTACAGAAGCTCTTATTGAGAATTAACAGAGGTTGTTTTATGGTTTCTTTTGACGTTGCCATTATGGTGATCAGTGTTTGCTTTAGTTGGTCTCTTGACTCTTGAGACCAACATTAGTGTTTCTCTCGCTGCTTTAATGATGTGTTTTAAATACACTTGTTATAGCACGCAAAGCCGAGAGCAAACATAAAATTATGTTGACTATTTATTAGTGGTCTGCTTCACTGAGATTACTCAAGGTTTAATCTAGAATGTGTTTTATTTATTTTATTTTTTAAGGTATGCCATTTTATGGAATGAGATCAATCAGTGTGACAACAGTCAGATCATTTGAAGAGCATGAACACCAAAACATTTTGAACATCAGTGCCATTCAGATTCACATAGAGATCAAGAATCGGCGTATGAATCTCAACAATGGTGACGATCAAAAGAGTCATGCTGCAATGCATGCTGGGTACCAGCGTTGTTCAAAAATCGTCCATGACTCCCAGCATGCATTGCTGTATGAATAAATTATGCTGCTGAATAGCCTGGTTATTTCCTTTAATTCTCACTATTTACCTTTATTTTTGGTGTTGTTTTTGTGTTGACTTTTAGTAGTGTTTGTGACGTTGATGAGTTGATCTGTTCATCTGTTGTGTTTATTGTCACCATTGTTGAGATTCATATGCTGATTCTTCATGTCTATATGAGTCTAAATTCTTTTGCAGATTAAATCATTTTTGAAAATCACGAGTTTAAAAAAATCCTTCATAACTGATTCTTTATCACTGCTTGATATTTTGCAGAAGTCTCACCGATTGATATCGAACAATAAGGGTAAAACTATGTATTATTAAAACAATGGGTTTGTTTAGGATAGACTAACACGCTAAGCATCCCATTATGAATATGTCATAAGCAAAACATAACCAGTGACGCCCTGTTTAAACTTTTTCATGGCTATTTCTTGCTATAACAAATGTGTCTAGCAACCACAGAAAAATCATTGCAAAGTCGAGGGTCAAGAGCCCAACTGAGGCAAACACTGATCACCATAATGGTGACCAAACGTTATCAATTAAACATCAACATCTAAACCTCTGTTAATTCTCAATAAGAGCTTCTGTAGACGTCTGACAGAAATAAAGTCAGTGTGGTTAGTAATGTGTGAAGCTGGTAATGCTGTTTGTGGAGTTGTTTAATCCTCCTCTGCTGAGATCTTCAGAGATTTAATGTCTTCTTTTATCTTCAGTTGATTTCATCTAAAGCTGTGGCTGAAGTCAGTTGTAGTTCTTGTGTTTCTCTTTCCTTCAGTGATTCTGAAGGTGTTCATCACTAATTCTCAATTATCACTTAATTAATCTCTTAATTATCTCATTAACTTCAACACCTTCAATTACTCTAACACTCTGTAGTGTGGACACATGTAAGTGTTCATTTAAAACTGAAGATTTTGCTGTGGGGTTTAAAGGGTTAAAGAGATAAGATGAAAAACCCCAGAGTGAAAGCGTAAATTAACGGTAAGCAACTGTAAATTAATTTACGAAAGTCCCTGTAATTTAACGGTTAAATACTGGCAGCAGGGTTTCCAGCTGTGTACCGTAATCCTGCTGTTATTACCGTTAAATCAAGGAAAAAACAGTAATATACTGTAAAACATAACAGTCAGATTTACCAGATGAATCAAGATATTTTGACTGAAATATTAGTGAAAGTTAATAGAAAAAAGTTGTGCAAATCCAGTAACCGATAGGGAGAGTAAATATTCAAATGAACTGTGTTTATGTGTTGTAGCAGAAGGTGATAGAGAAGAGGTCTTAGTTTAATGAATTAGTTTTGCGGGTCACCATTGTGCTGGAGAGTAGGGCCTGTGCTTCAGTCCAGGATGAGCAGGGAAACACTGATGATATGCTGTCTGATGCTTTATTTAAAGGCAGTGGCTGTGTTTGCTGATGCAGTTATGAGCTGTTTGTTGATTTGGCTCATGTGTGCTATTGTTAATGATGAACTGCAAAGATTGAAGTTAAAGTCATATTTCTTAAGTATTTAACTACTCATTACGACACATTACATGTTTGCAGTTTATATTTATATTAAGAAATGTTCTTTTTCAGTGGATTCAAATTACATAAGTTTAGAGTACAAACAACATATAAATACTTTTAAAGTTTTAAAATGATAACTGTTTTAAGCGATCAGTTTTCCAAATGAAGAGAGTTAATTTCAAGGTATTATTACGGTAACTTACTGTAAAAAAAAATGAGAGCTGTATATAAACAGTAGAGGGCTGTAAATTAACAGTACATTGCTGGAAACCCTGCTGCCAGTATATTACCGTTATTTTACAGCACAATTTTTTACAGTGTGGATACATCTCTACATTCTATTGTTTCATTATATATTTGTTTCTGTGGGGTTAGGTTGCACCATCACCATGTGACGTCAAAGCACACAAACATGCCAAAATGAGTGCTGTGCCTGCAACAATGAGTGAATAAAAAAGGACATGTCAGCTCACCAGTGTGGCAGTTTTGTTCCTTATGTTTGACCAACATCAGAAGACTGTTCCATGTAAACGTTGCAACAAAAAAAACATCCCGGCCAAGTTTGCACAAGCAGCTTATTTCATTTCCAGAGCTGCAGTATAGATAAATTAACTAAATTATTCGATTTTTTCATTTTTTTAATTTTTTTACAACTGAAATTAATATTAAAAGTGTCCAAAATCATCTAATCAGATATTCTGTTGCATTTTTTTGCCATAACAATTAAACATGTATCTGAAACACAATTACAGATGTTCATCATTATTAGCGGCATGTGGGCCATTAAAAACCAATCCATTTTCTTGGACACAAAAACACAAAATGGACAAGTGGCCTATTCCATGCTACCCAGGTAAATTAGAGTTTGGTTTGAGTTTAGTTTGCTTTTTAGTTTAGTGCCTTTAGCCCCATTGCACCCTACGTATTTACAAGTAAAAATCAGCACAGCAGTTATACAGTCTGTGTGTGTAAGCTCATCGCTGTGGATTCATTATTTCTCGCTGATGTTGGTGGTAAGCCGTGAGCTGACTGGATTATCAGGCGTGGGATTGTTATTCTCCCGCAGATGTTCTGCGCTCCAGCGCTCCCTGCTAATCTCAGCCAGAGCAGGCACACGCTCCTCAGGCCCTGCCCTCAATAATATAGATTGTTTTTTTTTTAGATGTACATCTGCGAGAGAAAAAGGAAAAAAAGTAGAATCATTGTCCTAACACCATCCTGTTATATAAAAACATACAAGAGTAATAAAGTTTGTCATCTTAAGCCCATCATGACCTTCTGGGCACTGCCTATAGAATACAGATGAATATTATAAGCAGATACTTTTGCTGAATCTAAAGCTGATCCTAAACCTTGACATTAGTGTTTGACAATGTGCTTGGAGACTCGCTGTAAAAAAATAAAATAAAAAAAATGCCAGGAATTTACAATATTAAAGAGTTTAATTTTACAATAAATGACTGTAGCCAATGTACAGTGAAATGAATGCAAGCTGGGTAATTTTCTTACCAATTACTGTTAATTAACAGCAGAATGATGCTGACATCACAGTAATGTACTGCTCTGTTTTCTGTGAATTCACATGAGAAAGTATTTAATCATGCAAGAAAGGACATTGTTTAGTGCTGTAATTGTTTTGAAGTCACCGTAATGGTGATCAGTGTTGAACACCCACGCTGTTGTGAGAATAACAAACCATCTAAGTCAGATTCCCAGTGAAATGCTCTCAGACAGCAAATGCAGTGAGTTTGTGTCTTTCTTTTTTGAGCAAATCAGTAATATCAGAAAGATGATCAGCTTGAGTTGTGCTGGGGTCAGAGATATTAGACCACAACCTCAGAAAGAGTTACTAGTGTGATTTCAAGGCCATTGATGGCAGCTTTTTGGAAGAAACAGTACATCACCTTAAAACATAATCTTTTAAAAAACAAAACGTGTTTAATTGTTTAGAATCAGATCACCTGATTCTGCCTCACTTCTTTCTGGGACTTTTCCAAAGTCACAAAAAACGCAGTTGTTAAGCCCCTCCTGTAAAGGAGCAATCTGGATAACACCATATTGAGCAACTACAGACTATCTCAAATCGTCCTTCCATAGTCAAGATCAGCTGAAAAATTTTTTTTCAATCAGCTGAACAAAGCTCGAAGGAATACTTTGACAATTTTCAGTCTGGATTCCGATCGCATCACAGCAAAGAAACAGCGCTCATAAAGATAATAAATGATATTTGCATAAATACAGATACAGGTTATCAGTGCTGGTACTAGACAATGCATTTGTGCTGCATTTGACAATATCGATCACAACATACTTCTTGACAAGGTAGAAAACTGGGTCTGGCTTTCTGGGATGATCCTAAAATGGTCCAGGTCATACTAAGAAATGAGAGGTTATTATGTGAGTATTGGTGACCATAAGTCTGAGTGGACATCCATGACATGCGTGTGGAAGACAGAGAGTGTGGAAATTGCAGTAAATTACAAGATACAATGTCTCACATTGAACACACAAGTTCCATTTATTTTTAGTAGCTGAAAACCCAAAACGGTCCCACCGTTGACAAGCGTCCCACGTCAACACACATTCAGAACATTTAAAAGAACCGCAATCCCTGAACAGTCATGAAGAAACACGCAATGAACAAGTGCTGTGTTTATAATCAACTGTAGGATTACACTTAACAACAATGGTGAATTATGTATGTCATATTCACTACAAGAGAACCAAATTCCCCTATTGCCTGATCATAACGACTAAAGCACCATTGACTCCATGTGCAAATGCACTGATTAAATTAACCAACACTAAATGTGCCAACACTTTCTTCAGTTAAACAAAGACAAAACTTTACTCATTTGGAAACAAAGATAAAGTTCTCAAAGTGAATACATACCTTGACTCTACAGTCTGAAAAATAGAAAGGAAAAAAAAAAGATATCAAAATGTTACCTTTCACTGGGGTGGTACCCATATCTGTGTGTCTAAACTTTTTTCCCCCAAGAATGTATTTGTCAGAATGTCTGATCTGTGGCAATAAAGTATCATTGGTGAATATTATTTATTAATAATTTTAGTCAGTGATGAGTTTAGTCAAAACATTTTCTTCATGATCATTTTTGTTTATGGCTTTTGATTTGAACAGATTATATGTCTTGGTAAAACTGAAACAAAAACCACAAACTCACATAAAGCAGTCAACTGTTCAACTAAAGGAAACATTGATCTCCATAATGGTGAGCAAACATTTTCAATAAAACATCAACATCTAAACCTGTTAATTCTCAATAAGAGCTTCTATAGATGTCTTTCAGGGTTGGAGCCAAACTCTGTAGGACAGTGACTCACTAGGACCCAACTTCCCTACCCCTGCTCTAAGTAGAGGAAAACAATGGTATAATTGTACCCTAAGGACCAATTGTGTACCTTTAGAGGTACAGTTATACGTTTATACTGCTGTAGCTTTTTTTCTGAGAGTGTGTCCTTATTGTACAGGGCGCTTAACGCTGAACTGCACTGGGATTTTCCCATATCTCTAAATTCTTTAAAAGGAGCCTAAGCAGTATTACACCATTGACACTGCTTTCAAACCTAACTTGTAGTTTTGTTAGCAACCAGAAGGTGGTGCACAGGTTGTGTTTAGGAACATGTTGCACAAATAATCTCAGCACTGCAATCTCTTGAGGTCAGTCAGTACAGTAAATCACATTTGGGAAACTGTGAGCGTTAGTGTTTCAATTTAACCACATATATGTGTTGACAGAGACCATGAGATAAAGGACCAACCGGCTAGAAATGGAGACTAGTACAAAATGACAAAGTCTGCTGTGAAACACATTAGATAGACACACATTAGGTAGATAACTGACTGTAAAAATGTAGCTAGGGTAGGGCTTTAGTGCTACTTTATGTTACATATTCTGTAAGCTTTATTGTAATTGCTGAACACATTCAGACAGAGCTTGCATTATTTGGCCTGAGGGTGGTGCTAATGTTGATTGACAGGCTTTAAGTACACACAACATATGCATAGAACGCTATAGAATTGCCTATGTATTGTTTTAAAATGTTACAAATTGTGGAGGAATTCCAGTGAGGAAAAGAAAGTCATTAGATTCAAATATCCAGTAACCACTAGAACAATGTTATATATTTTGTCGACTTGTGTACTTATCCCAAACGTTTCCAACAGTGTTTGAATCCAGAGAAATCAGCTATTTTAACCAGAACACGGACCCTTTCTGTGCGTCACGATTTCTAGTTTTACTTTCATAGAAACCATGGAATCACCAACTTTTAAATATGTGTTTCATGAGACAGTCAAGCAACTGTATGGATACATTTTAAAAAGGGACTAAAACATACCTATTTGGAAAGTCTTTCAATTTTTAAATTGCTTTGTGTTTACATGTTTGTGTTGATTTTTTATTTAATTCTTAATTGCTCTAACTGCTTTATTTATTTATCCTACCTTTGTAGCACTTTGAGATTTTCTTTAAAATGTAATGTGCTTTATAAATAAAATGTATTATTATTATTAATCGACAGAAAGCTAAAAATTGTTATACAGCTCAACACAGTCTTCTTGTTTGAATCGTTTGTTTTCTTGAATTACCATGAGTACCATGTTTTTACCATGCCTCAGAGACAATTTTGTCAACTGGCTAACATAGCATTAATCAGAGAGATCTTTCTTTCTTACAATATATTTTAAAATAAATTGCATGTCTTTTAGCAACACAAGTCATCCAGTTTTTTAATATGATATTCTAATATCAATCTAGATTACTGAAAATTGAAGTGAATCTCTCATGCCAGCCACCGAATTAATGCACAGAGTAACATTATTACAACTTTCAACACACTCAAATGCATTTAGTATGATTGTTTTAACTGTGTAGAACAGCGCTGCGTTACCCCACATATGCAATGAAAAGAGCGCAAGCAAGCCGACTGCAGCTTAGCGGAATAAAAGCTCAGCTGGCTCTGAAACCGGTGTGTATCATAATGGCATTTGCTCCAGTGGCCTCGTTCAGATTGAATACATTAGCTCATACATTAACATGATTTGTACCAGAGTCCCTTGGATTCCTTTACATCGGCTGTGGTGGTGAAGACAACAACTCCCATGAATCCATGCGTCATCAAACGGGAATGACTCCCAGGCTGTGAGGGACAGACATACAATTCTCAATTACAGCACGCTGCAGTTCCATTTT
Organism: Gobiocypris rarus; assembly: GCA_023029165.1. Lineage (NCBI taxonomy): Eukaryota > Metazoa > Chordata > Actinopteri > Cypriniformes > Gobionidae > Gobiocypris > Gobiocypris rarus. The sequence continues at coordinate 10,822,723 of CM040911.1, read as the reverse complement.
TCACCACAAATTTACTTTGGAAAACTGTGGGGCGCTGTGGAGCTGAGGGGACTCAGGCACCACTGCCCTCTTACTAATATAATACATGCCTATTGAAGCCATACATTAAATTTTAATATATCCTACTCACTCCTAATTGACTTAAAATAGTCTCGAAAATCCAAAAAGTATTTGTTGCAGAATTCTAAGCACATTTACAATTTATTATTGATTTGAGTTAGCCTGGCGTGGTCATACTCAGTTCTAGTCAGAATATGAGTCTGGTGCCGCTCCATTGAGCTTTGATTATGGGGCGTGTTTCAACCGAGCCAGGAAAGACCTCAATTGGATAGACCCACAACCAATCAGAGCAACGGAGCGACGCATAACGTTAGTTGTCAAATGTCAACAGAACTCAACTGCACTGTGTTGTCAAGTCTGTGTTTTTCTCCATGTCCGCGGGTTGAAGCGACCCCAATTATGTGATTATATAAACCCAGGAATGCAAATTATAGCAGGCAACATTGGCAAAATAACATATTTTGCCAACCAAACGCCATTTTTTTCCGGAGAACCCCCCGGAAAGTTATTGTTTTGGGTTATAGTTTTGAGTAGCAATTGCGCGACATTGCAAAAAAACGTGGCAACCCTGTCTGCACGCACGCTGGATTAAGTAACGTTACAAGAAAAAGATGAGTGTAAACGATCTTTGCCAGTATTGTAATAAACAAATTTAAGGATACACAGAGTACTTACCAACACGATCATCATTTCTGACAGAAATAGTGAAGGTGAATGCATATACGAACAAGTTCTCCGTTTAGGATAAGAGCAAATTCAACCCAAGCGCCTTTGATGACGTGGATGATTACGTTACTGTTGATCATCTGTCCATCATCGTCTAAAGCCCGCCCTGATGATTGCATTGGTCCGAACAGTTTCTGTTCGAGCATAATTACTCCTCTATGGAGCGAGTCCAGACCGAATTGCCCCAGCAAAAAATGTTGTGGGCGGGGCTAAATTCAGCTGGCATCCAGTTTTGGATTAAAGGGGTCATGAACTGGTTTAAAAAATGTAAAAAATGATGCTGTTGTCTGAGGTCAATTTATGACATTTGCATGGTTTTTACACACAAAAAAATCATAATTAATAAGAAATAGGCTATTTTCGACCCTGGTTTTGAGCCTCTCTCATGGAACGCTCGGTTTCACCGGCCTGCCGACGGGCTTACGTTTTGTTAGCCCATCTGGAAAACACGTCCGAGTCTGAACACCAATCGCATTACAATGAACCAACAACACCTCAAATGAAGGATTCTCCAGCCTGTGACAGCGTGGACGTTATCTTCAGTTAGATACGTACACATAATCAATAGATATCAAACTAGCTGTAACAATGCAATACCATTTCATATAAAAACATGCTTTACTCACATAAGCATGTGTGTTGCTTCATTCATTCATGTAATCTCATCCTGTCTGCAAATGCAGTCTCTTGTTTACAAACAAATCGGTGGTGAAATGAAGGAATAAACATGAAATGTCTTTATTAAATAAAGTTAAACCACACATTCCTAATATTAGATTCCAGGAAGCTTATGCAGGGACTTTGTTGTTCCACAACCAGACACAGCGCAATATCTTGCTATCCTCGATAGCGCGATCCGGTTAGCTCCACGTAGGCTCATGTTATTTATGTTACATTTCTAGCACGAGTCGGTGGGCGGAGCTACAGAATCAGGCGTTCTTCTTCATTTTGCTCAATTGTTTTGGCAACATGTACACTATTAGACATTGAAACATCCTGATGGAAGTGGACAAGTGGACAGCTCAGTGAATGGTTTGACGGTATGAAAATTATGTGCATCATATGCTATGGTCTTGATGTCAGCAATTCTAATCCCAAATGAACACCTGCCACCTTAGCACCATAAAAAAGAAAAAAAGAGGGAATATGTTTTGGAAGAACCGTGTTCCATCCCTCCAGTGGAGATCCAGAGACTTAGAGAATCAATCCCACATGAACAAATACTATAGTATACTTTAATTAATTTGTTGTGGTAATTCTTTAGATGTGGTAATATAACAACTATAGTGATATAAACAAATGACTTTACCCAATACTGTCCTATGTTTTCTATAACTATAGTGTGTATTATACTACAAACTACAGGTTACTGTAAAACTAAACACTATAGTTAACCCTACAGAATGTTGTAGTATTCATTAACAAAGTGTTGTAAATACTAGTGAGTGTTCCATCAACTGTCCCAAACAGCTGTCTCTCACACTGACTCCAGGTCATCCAACTGTCTTTCACTGAATTATAATTAGTTTACTCTTGAGTTGTTACTTCAGTTCTGCGGTCAGTATTCTCTGTAACCTATTTTCTAATGACATGATTGTCATCGTATGTGATTTGAGTCAGACCGGGTCTAACCTGTTTGACAAGTTTAGTGAGGCAGTTTAATCAGAGCCTGAAGTTCCCTCTCATATTAACCTAACCCACCCACACTAGCCCTCTCTGTCTGCCCAAACAAAGTCTCCTCATCTCCTGAGTATTTAGCATTTTTTTCCCCTTCTCATTCTTTTAAGACCATGTTTGATACTTTCTGCCTCTTTTATCTCCCCTGTCTCTGTCTGTGTATTTGTGTGTGTGTGTGTGTGTCAGAGAGAGAGAGAGAGAGAGAGAGAGAGAAAGAAAGAGAGAGAGAGAGAGAGAGAGAGCGAGAGAGAGCGAGAGAGAGAGAGAGAGCGAGAGAGAGCGAGAGAGAGCGAGAGAAAGGTTGATTCCTTGGTTTCTTTTGAAAAGCAAGGACACAATGGGGTCTTTCTCAGATGGGATCTGTCTCCATTAAAGACCCTGGGAACACTGCACGGACCCCTCAACCTCCTCTTAAAGGGCCAGAGAACTCTCCATCCCAAGAAACCTGAGAGCGCAGCAACAAACCCTTGCGTGTTCATGGGAAAAAGTAGGAATCAATTATTCATGAAGGGTGCGTGAATCCCACCTATCTTACACTCTTCCTGCGTTCACCCAAACAAGCGTCACCCGTATTTATCATCTCTCCTGAGCCCTGTATGAACACGCTGTACTATCTCAACTGCAGACATAACCATGAGAGCAACATAACAAACTAGAAAACAAGAGATTATATATATATATATATATATATATATATATATATATATATATATATATATATATATATATACAGGTCCTTCTCAAAAAATTAGCATATTGTGATAAAAGTTCATTATTTTCCATAATGTGATGATAAAAAATAAACGTTTATATATTTTAGATTCATTGCACACCAACTGAAATATTTCAGGTCTTTTATTGTTTTAATACTGATGATTTTGGCATACAGCTCATGAAAACCTAAAATTCCTATCTCAAATAATTAGCATATCATGAAAAGGTTCTCTAAACGAGCTATTAACCTAATCATCTGAATCAACTAATTAACTAATTAACTAATTAACTGAGCCTGGAGTAGAAACATCCAGAGCCAAAGTGCACAGGCGTGTGCAGGAAATGGGCTACAGGTGCCGCATTCCCCAGGTCAAGCCACTTTTGAACCAGAAACAGCGGCAGAAGCGCCTGACCTGGGCTACAGAGAAGCAGCACTGGACTGTCGCTCAAATTTTGCATGTCATTTGGAAATCAAGGTGCCAGGGTCTGGAGGAAGACTGGGGAGAAGGAAATGCCAAAATGCCTGAAGTCCAGTGTCAAGTACCCACAGTCAGTGATGGTCTGGGGTGCCATGTCAGCTGCTGGTGTTGGTCCACTGTGTTTTATCAAGGGCAGGGTCAATGCAGCTAGCTATCAGGAGATTTTGGAGCACTTCATGCTTCCATCTGCTGAAAAGCTTTATGGAGATGAAGATTTTGTTTTTCAGCACGACCTGGCACCTGCTCACAGTGCCAAAACCACTGGTAAATGGTTTACTGACCATGGTATTGCTGTGCTCAATTGGCCTGCCAACTCTCCTGACCTGAACCCCATAGAGAATCTGTGGGATATTGTGAAGAGAAAGTTGAGAGACGCAAGACCCAACACTCTGGATGAGCTTAAGGCCGCTATCGAAGCATCCTGGGCCTCCATAACACCTCAGCAGTGCCACAGGCTGATTGCCTCCATGCCACGCCGCATTGAAGCAGTCATTTCTGCAAAAGGATTCCCCGCCAAGTATTGAGTGCATAACTGAACATAATTATTTGAAGGTTGACTTTTTTTCCATTAAAAACACTTTTCTTTTATTGGTCGGATGAAATATGCTAATTTTTTTAGATAGGAATTTGGGGTTTTCATGAGCTGTATGTCAAAATCATCAGTATTAAAACAATGAATCTAAGGTGTGCAATGAATCTAAAATATATATACGTTTATTTTTTATCATCACATTATGGAAAATAATAAACTTTTTTCACAATATTTTTTGAGAAGGACCTGTATAGCCTATATATATATATATACAGAGTACACACAGAGTATTGTGTTTTCTACTTTTTATACTCAATGCGACTGAAGTTTAAATATCTTCATCTGAGCACGGATGCTCACATTGAGTTGGTTGTGAATTAGTTATGTTTTGAAACATGTTTCTTCCACAAATTAATGTGATTTATCATAATATCCCTGATGTGCTTTCCCTTTTGAAATTCAGTTCAAAAAATGTGCCAATAATTGTAATACAATAACAAAATTACAATAGAACACAGTGGTTCATGAAGCGATTCATGCATTTTAGAAATATTTTACCCAAAAGGATTGAACAGTTCATCAATATACACTGCCAGTTTAGATGACATTTCTGTCTAACACATTTTTTTAGTAATAGTACAAATTATTAAAACTATAAAATAACACGTGGAAGTATGAGGTGCGCGGATGAAGGGGTGTGGACAATCTTTCTTTGAAAGACAAGCTGATATATCTAAATATCTGAAATATCAAAAAAAAAAATTCATCAAGATTAATTTACCCCAAAAAAAAAAATAAGAAGAGCATTTTTTTTTGCGGTGTAACTTTAGTCATGATATAAAACGATCCTTAGACAATTTCAGTAAGATTTAAAGTTTTAAAGTAGCCCACTATCTATATTTTTAGCTGGTCTGTAGACTGTAGTCAGTCTGCTAGGTGAAGGGGGTTGTTGTGTATTGGAGCACCGAGAGGGAGGGTGAGATGGTGGAGGGGAGGAGAAAGACAGAATGGACAAAAGTTGAGTGGAGGAATGTGAGTTTGTCTGAAGGGGGAATAAAGGCGTCCTGATGGGAGAGAGTTTTGGAGGCAAAAGGAAATTCTGAAAAAAAAGAAAAAATACGCGTCGTGATTCCAAAAATAACAGTTCTTGGAGTTGGAAAACTCAGGAGCTTTTGGCTTCACGCGCTTCAATAGCTTACTTCCCATTCAGGATCACGAAAAACTTTTTGATCTTAAAAAAGAAGGAAGACAATTAACAGCTTTTACTGTTTTTGGATTCAACAGATGACAATTTTGAGGACTACTCGACAGCTTCTGTTTTGAACTTTATGATTCGCGTTTTCCTCTCTTTTTCCCTTGTCAACCTTTTTGAAGTTTATTAAGGAATCCGACAGAAGCGCTCATCTGTGGGAAGCTGAAGCTCGCGTAAGCGCCGGAGCGATGCGATGATGATGATGATGCGATCTGAGTCCACCGCCACTGATTCCCACACGCCACCGATGCCGAACTGGAGCGGACAAAAACCGAACCCCAAACCGAAACCAGACAAAATAATGACCGGGTCGAACCTTATCACCCTGTTACTCGTGATAGTGTTGCCCCTCGGGTCCGCGGAGCATGTGTCAGGTACGAGGTTTTTTGATTACATTTATTTTCAATTCAATGCAAAGGTTTCCTTAAAATTCACCTCGATTGAATATCAATAGTTACTCTTTAAAACAGTCTAAATATTGCATTAGAAAAAAACAAAACACGATTTTCTCTTGGCAAGTAATGCAATTAAGTGCTTAAGTTAGAAGTAATAAAGCAATGGATATTTAGTTAAAATGAAGATAAAGTGTTGTGACCTGTTTTTAGTAATTAAATATGATAAACTATCTGTAGTTACTCTACTCTGCAGAACTTGAAGGGAACTTTTTAAAGTCATTACAAATGACCAAATTGCAAATTCAGAAAATGTGAGAATAAAGTGTCTAAAAACTTGTGGGGGCCTCTTTACAATCATCTTTTAGATCTCATATATCATCACTGCTTGTTTGTCATCTCATTGATGACAAACAGTGAAAAAGCTTGTCAACGATATGTAGTTCACTCAGAACTTATTTATGCACTTTGCTCTATTCATGTCACACCAGTTTTGAAACCGTGGCTAGTTGAGAAGTTTGTGTGATATTATTATTATTATTGTTTATTTGTATTTTTTAAACAATGGGACTGTTTTCACGTGATCCTACATTGAAGGAGGGACCTGAGGTATATCTCGAGATGTGAATATCTTAAGACTTGAGGGTGGGCTCTTTTGACTTGGGTTATTAAGAAACCACCCCCTAACAACACCATAACAATAGCATTGCATGACCTTAGCAATCAGCCAGAACATCCTAGCAACCACATTGCATCATGGCAGCGACTGTTTTTAGCACAGGCAAGCATCATTCACATTTTCCTCTGGAAATTTAAAAGTAGTTTGTAACACTGTTCTTGCGCAAGATAATTGGTTTGAGTGTTTACCAGACACAAACTTACAGTTGTTTAAAGTTGTCTGTGAGTGGCTCTCTGAGACATGATGTGGTCTTTCTACCATAAGTTTGGCAGATTACACTTATCAAACTCTGTCATCAAATCTCCCAGACTCTGAAGACGGGCAGCCTAAACATGCAGCGTGGAATAATGTGGGGATGTGGGGACCGATGAGGGGTTTCAGAAAGAATGTGACTCAGGGGCCATGCTGAATCAGACAGGGAAATGATGGATTGAGCTCGGGGCAAAGGGACGGATGAGGGGATGAATTGAATGAAGAATGGAATAAAAAGCCACAGGGGCCGATTAAGATTGGCGGACAAGTGAAAACATAAAGGAGGAAAGAAAAAGTGATGTGTGTAAGACTGGGCTGATAATGGAGAGGGGCTGCTTCTCCTGCATGTTAGTTGTCTTTGACAGGCATCGGTAAGGTTTTTACTGATGAGAGAAACACTATAACATTTTACAGCACTCTACAATATAGTGTTATGGAGGAAGTTCTATAATTAAAAATGCAGAAAGGAAAGTCAAAAAGGGATCAAAACTGGCCATATTTTCTTGCTTATAGCATTACATTTGTCAACATTTAGGAGTAAACTGTATATAGATAATATACACTATATTGCCAAAAGTTTTGGGACACCTGCTTTACATGCACATGAACTTTAATGACACCCCATTCTTAATCCGTAAGGTTTAATATGGAATTGGCCCGCCCTTTGCAGCTATAACAGTTTCAACTCTTCTGGGAAGGGTTTCCACAAGGTTAAAGGATCACTCCAGCGTTTTTAGAAAAGGGCTTATTCAACTTCTTTCCTACATTTAGATATGTGGGCAAATGCATTTTTGTCTCAGTGCCTGTGCATTGTTTTAGTTCGGCAGGGTCGCCGCTAGCTTAGCTTAGCATAATGAATGGAATCCTATGTTGCCAGCTAGCATGTCCCGAGTAAAAGTGAACCCAACCCCCACCCCCACCTAATTACTTCTTGTGGCCTGCGTATTCTACGAATACAAATAGCGATGAAGATTAATATATCACGCAACACATGAAATCCTCAAACTATGTACAGAAGTTGTGGGATTTCATGTGTTGCGTGATATCTCTGCGCCCAAGTAGCAGTGCTTCGCCTGTGCTTCCCGATAATATAGTCCCAAGTCAATATCTACCTAGGAAATCGACTTAATCTGCATCGCTATTTGTTTTCGTTGTGAATACGCAGGCCACAAGAAGTAATTAGGTGGGGGGTTTTTTTTGGATCACTTTTTACCAGTCAATTTCCTCCACACCAACCTCGCTCATCCATGACTTTATGGATCTTGCTTTGTGCACTGGTGCGCAGTCATGTTGGAAAAGGAAGGGACCATCCCCAAACTGTTATAATACCGTTAACAGTTGATTGTAGAATATTTAGCAGTATAGAAATTTCACAAATGGTCTTACTGCACAGACGGCAACCTATCACGGTACCACGCTTGAGTTCACTGAGCTCCTGAGAGCGAGCCATTCTTTCACAAATATTTGTAGAGGCAGTCTGCATGCCTAGTGCTTGATTTACACACCTGTGGCCATGAAGTGATTGCAACACCTGAATTTAATCATTTGGAGTGGTGTCCCAATACAATATAGTGTATAGTTGTCCTCAAACATAACATGCATGTCATGGACTAAAAGATACAATTTTGACAAACGCAACTGTCATATATAGGCCACTTTTCACAATACAGTCAGTTCCCACTGGAAAGTTTCTTCTTACAAAAATACAGAAATGTATTCTTGATGAATACACAGTTTCTTTAGAAAAATGGCACATCACGAAAGTTAAAAGAATTTACAACACCATTTTAAGTTGACTTTCAATTCATATTTAAAAGGAAGCTGGATGCACACAAAGAGAGTTCAGTTCAGGGTTGACTGACCACTTTCAGGCCATCATAAAAGGAGAGATGTTAAAAAGAACTAGTGAAGCTAAAAAGCCGCTACAGCAATAAAATTAGCTATGACTAGTATTTAGTGGGTCTCATTTTAAACATCATCTTGAGATGAGCATCTCTGCGTGTGTGTGTGTGTGTGTGTGTGTGTGTGTGTGTGTGTGTGTTTGTGTTCTCCTAAATCTTTGCTGAAAGATTGACTGTATCCACATGCTGTTCTCCCATTCATATTTGAACACACTCCAGATGCATTGGAAGAAATGTAAATCCTGTAGTGTTTCTGTTGAGTGTGCCCCTGAATGTGAACAGTTTTTTTCTTGTTGTTGAGAAAGTAGACCCACATAGAAGAGGGATGGCTGTGTTAGTAAGTGATTTGGATGCCATGTCACATTGGGTGGAATCATTTTCATAGGGTCAAAGGTTAGGGGTCAGGGCAGTGTCTGACATCTTTGAGAAAATCCAAAACTAAAGTTGTTAAGCAGGAAGGAATTCAGAATGAGTTGCGTCACCCGAAGCTAAACTGCAAGGATCTGGCTGGATTACATGCCTCTGGTATCTCTCCGGCTTCAGCTGCAGAGCTTGTTATCGACTCCATGCTGACAAAAGAATTTAAAACATTCAAATTCTTCAGGCAGATGGACATGCATGGAGCCAATGGAAAGTGAATCACCGTGGCCAAGCTGATGTTTGACAGAGAGCTGATTTGCAGTCTTACGGTCTTTTTCACATCCTAAAAATCCATACGAGGGAGGGTTGTGTTATTGAATGTCTCCCCTACAAAATCAGTTCACAGAGCTTCACCACCCCACTGGCATTGAAAAGGAGGTTTATCTGATAAGTTCATGTGAAGTTCACTTCTACTGAGTGACAAGAAGGCAAAACAAAAAACAACAACCCTTAGACGTTAATGGAAGGGCCTGAGCCATATCTTATATAGCTCATGTCCTGGACTTCCCCCAATTCAGCTCAATCAAATCATTCATCTGTGAGACTACACAACCAGAAATAGGTGTGTAAGATAAGGACCAGGGTTGGAGACCACTGATTTAGAACAGCTGAGCCCCACAGAGAAACAGCCTAAAACATTTAAAACACCTTAGCCACCGCATAGCCATGCCCAGTTTTCCTCAGGAAATGTGAACAACTAGTTATTTATGAAGTCTTTAAAGTCATCTTCCGAAATGATGGATTAACCCTTCGAGTATGATGAACAGCTCTTCAAACATTAGCAAATTACATGTAATTAACAAACAAGTACCAAAAAAGCAGCATGTATTTGTGGTCATTTACCATAGTAGTGTCTTGATGCCTATGTAAAAACCTTGGTGTGGCAATTATTTAACACCATGGTATATTTCAAAGTACAACACGTTAGCTTAATTAATCTCTTCAAAACTAACTTAGGTTGTGGAAGCTGAAGTGATTTGACTTGACTTTACCTCTACACTTGATGAGTTTTCCATGATTTTCCTGCACTGCGTAGGGCTACATTTTGCGGTGAGCCCTGGGAATGTGACCTCTTCTCTTGGGAAGCAAGTGGAGCTTCAGTGCATCCTGCGAGCGGACGGGGTGGACCATGGACCCCTGGATGTGATCTGGCTGAGGGAGGGACAACCGCTGGACTTTGCTGACAACAACCAGATGCAGGTCCCTGTAGATGAGAACAGCTGGCTGGTTATCAGTGAACTCAGGTAGGAATGCCATCTTTATGTGTCTTTGCATGTTTCAGTTGGATATTTACATTGCTATTCAAGTTAATTTTTCTGTTTCCTCTGTCGATAATTGGTGTTGGGGACCATTACTTTAATAACTAGCCTGTTATATACATTATTGCATTAATGCCTGATAAATGCACTGAAGCATGTTACATCATAAATGTTTGTGGACAGTAACATAATGTCACTCTTTCTCAGTGGCAGTTAACAGAGGCACTATCTCTTTGAATATAGAAGTGATATCCCAGCTAGAATTTTTTTGTTATAAGAATGTTCTGAGAACATTACCTACGTTGTTCTATAAATGTTTTCAGCGGGTAGTTTTATTTTTGTTCCCAGAATGTTCTTTTAAAAGTTAGGATAACATTCTTTAAAAACATTCTAAAAATGTTTAGTGGTAACATTCTAATAACACACCCACTAAGCAAAGTTTCAACGTCTTTGACCCTAGAGGCGAACGTTGAAAAGACGTCCACTGAGGAGCCAGAATAAACGTTTTTATGACGTCTGTTTTGGACGTGATCTGCACGTCCGATATAGATGTTCATGGAACCTCAAGGTTAAACAGTTCAAATGTGCTCATTGTGGACATATATTCCTTTTGTAATTGCAAATCAACTCACAGACAGTGTGTGTTTGTCCAAAATCTTGAAAATAAAAGAAACTTAGCTCACACCTTTAGACAATTTAGGCAACTTAGCATCTGTAATTCACACATCTTTGGATCGTGAGAGAAACCAGACCTGAAGGAAAGTCTCTGGCTCAGGACTCAATCCAGGATCTTCTTGCTGTGAGGAGCCAGTGTTTCCCACTCATACACTGGTGCTGCCCTTAATCACAGATATAAGAGACACTTTGACTATTTCTGTCAGACGTCTACAGAAAATGAACAGAGGTTTAGATGTTGATGATTTATGGTTCATTTGAAGTCACCATTGTGGTGGGAGGAGCTTGCTTTAGTTGGACTCTTGGTCCCTGCAGTTGTGTTAGCTTTTCTTTGGCTGCTGTAATTGTGTATGTGAAACACAATAGTTGTGGCTGAGCAAGCAAAGATAAAGTGACATCAGGTGTTGTCAGCTCCTCGTTGATGATCACTAAATCATCACAAAGCGAGCATTTGATGTTGTGTTTTGTGTTCTTGTTTGGTACAAAAGTAATATATATCTTGTATTCTTGTGATACTGTGGTATTTGCGCCAATAAGATTAAAAGGATCAATTATCTGGAAGGATGACCAAAAAAAAAAAAATGCACCCAACATTTTGAGCAAATATTTCACAAAGTCACACACCGACATCAAGATAAGACCTATGCTTCACAACAACGGTGACAATCAAATCAAAAAAGCTTGGGAATCAAGCATGAGTTTTGCACTATGAAGCCACCCATCATGCATTGCCGCATGAAACTTGTCACCGTTGTTGTGAATCATTGGCCAAATGTTGATGTGTGTGTGTGACTTTGTGAAACATTTGCTCCAAATGTTGGGTGTGTGTATACTTTTTTCTTCAGGATAATTGATCAATTAAATGCTATTGGTGCCAATTCTGCAGTTTCACAAAGGTGTAGTAGCTATAACAAATTACAATTGAAAACAACTAGCCAAAAAATAAAAAAAATTTAAATGCTCACTTTGTGATGATTTAGTTTCATCAACGAGGAGCTGACAACACCTGATGTCACTTTATCTTTGCTCAGCCTCAACTATTGTGTTTCACAGACACAGTTAAAGCAGCCAAAGAAAAGCTAACACAATTACAGGGACCAAGAGTCCAACTAAAGCAAACACTTCCCACCACAATGGTGACTTCAAATGAACCATAAATCATCAACATCTAAACCTCTGTTCATTTTCTGTAGACGTCTGACAGAAATAGTCAAAGTGTCTCTTATATCTGTGATTAAGGGCAGCACCAGTGTATGAGTGGGAAACACTGGCTCCTCACAGCAAGAAGATCCTGGATTGAGTCCTGAGCCAGAGACTTTCCTTCAGGTCTGGTTTCTCTCACGATCCAAAGATGTGTGAATTACAGATGCTAAGTTGCCTAAAGTGTCTAAAGGTGTGAGCTAAGTTTCTTTTATTTTCAAGATTTTGGACAAACACACACTGTCTGTGAGTTGATTTGCAATTACAAAAGGAATATATGTCCACAATGAGCACATTTGAACTGTTTCACCTTAAGGTTCCATGAACATCTATATCGGACGTGCAGATCACGTCCAAAACAGATGTCATAAAAACGTTTATTCTGGCTCCTCAGTGGGACGTCTTTTCAACGTTCGCCTCTAGGGTCAAAGACGTTGAAACTTTGCTTAGTGGGTATGTTATTAGAATGTTACCACTAAACATTTTTAGAATGTTTTTAAAGAATGTTATCCTAACTTTTAAAAGAACATTCTGGGAACAAAAATAAAACTACCCGCTGAAAACATTTATAGAACAATGTAGTAATGTTCTAAAATTCTAGCTGGGATGCTTGGTTTGCGGATATATTTTAAAATCTAAGCCAGTATGACTTTAACCAGTAAAAAGCAAATAGGGTATTATGCTATACATTCCAAAAGTAATATATTACTTTACTTGCTACCTCTGAAAGTAATCTCATTACATAAAATCTCATTACCTGTAACCCCCAACACTGATAATTCCCAGCTCACATAAATACATAAACATTTTCAAAACTTGTTCTTTCTGTAAAGCTGATTGGTGCTATCCCAATGAAAATACTGATACAATTAAAATCTTGACAGCATTGAAATAAGCTTTGGGAGAAAAGTGTTTGCCAAATGAACACATCAAAATGTGAAAAGAATTTCAGGTTAATAGCATCCACTTTCTGCTTACAGGATAGAGGAGATACAGCTCTCAGATATGGGCGCCTATCAGTGTGCGGTTTACTCTGGTTTAGAGGAGACATTATCCTTTGAGGCACATCCAAGTAGAAGGTATTATCTTTCTTTAGTGTATGCTACTTAAAATCTAATGTTCTCTTTCAATTCACATCGACTTTTTGATGGAAATATATGTGCAGAGATGTGGACACAAACTCTGGAAGTCTGGCCTGGGTTGAGACTAACAGTAGACTACACTGTTGGTAACTCCACTATAGCACATTATTGATGCATTTATGGATTCCCTCTTTGTTTCTCCTTCAGGTCTTCCTCATTTCTCAGTGGAGCCGCAGCATTTGTCAGTAGTGGCTAATGTAGGGCTGAGTCTGCACTGTGAGGCTCATGGTCCTCCTGAACCTGTACGGGTCATCTGGCTACAGACGGGGCTCCTCTCAATAACCTGGAAGACCCGATATCCCTGTCGCCCTCAACACTCAACATCTCAGGTATTTACCTATCTTGACACAACTGTATACTGTTATTTACAACTTTACTTTTCTAACAACAAATTCTTTGTCGCTACCTTAAGCCGAAAGTATACTTAGCTTTTTTTTTAATTACTTTTTTAGAGTGTATATGTACAGTTGATTGCACAGCCTTGCAAAGTAAACTTCTTTTGACTCATACGCTTACACAGGTGTTTGACGCAGTTTTTAGCGATCTCTCACCACAAGTTAGAACCCATGTAAATACTGGAGAAAAAAAATAAATGTGCATGTGCATCCTGCACGTACAAAGTACTCACGGTTACAAACCGTATTTGCGTCAGGTGCACTATACTCTGACCTTTGCATACGCGTAAAAAGTGAAGTATACTTGTTGATGTCTTTAAGGCCAAAGTATACTTCACTTTTTACGCATAAGCAAGGATTGCAGAAGAATAGGACACAGGAGAAGAAACACACACCACACCTCTGCACTTTTGTAACTTGTAACTTATTTGAAAAAGTAACTTCGATTTATTTGGTTGTACAATTAAAAATAATGTGTTACTTTAGTTACTTGAAAAAAATAATCTGATTGTTCGGGTGTGTTTGATTAGGGTTGTAGCAAAACTCTGCAGGACTGTGGCTCTCCAAAACTCTTCTCACTTCAATACTAAATAATGCTGCAGTAAGACCTTTTTTTATTTTATTTGCTTCTATTATTATAGGGTTGTTTGCCAGTCTAATAAACACTATTGCAATATGGCTCAAACAGAGGGATTTGTCCACATCCATTACTCTAACACTAAGTACTAAACTTTGGTAAGTAACACCCTGTAACGTGTGCTGCCTCTTGTGGATGATAAAACAGACAAATAATTTCCATAGACTCTCATTGACGGAGGTACCCAAGACATATCTAGATACCTGAGGCCTTTTTAATAAACTGTTTAGTCTAATATTACAAGTTAGTCATCTAATTTTTTCTTTAAGACTTTGTATCTTTAAGACTAGTCTTGCGCGCACACACACACACATGCACACTCATATACACACAGAGAGAGAGAGAGAGAGAGAGAGAGAGAGAGAGAGAGAGAGAGAGAGACTCTGCTGCAGGCGGACTGTCTGGCTGTTTTCCAAATGGGAATCATCCTTTGAGACGCTGGCCTTTGCTTACTGGTGAAAGAGCAGCAGGAGATGAGAGGAAGGCTGGACAGGAAGAAAGTGTGGAGGGAAAAAATGAGGAGGAGGAGGAGGAGGCCTTTGAAAACCTGCCACAGCAGAGTGCCACATACAGCCTGTGTTGTTGTTCCAGCTGTACTGAGCTGTAGAGAGAGAGAGAGAGAGAGAGAGAGAGAGAGAGAGTCACATCTTTGGAATGAAACACTTCTGCTTACACACACACGCACACACACTGACTCACACTCATTCAAGAATTTCATAAACTAAAATGGTGGTTCTTTCAGTCCATAACATTCCTTCTGTCAATGTCACAGCTCCAATCCTCACAGGGAGAACATTAAACACTTCGTAAAGCATTCAGTGCTGTTTGCTAAGGCAAGCAGCATTATTATTACATATACTTCGGTCAGGGTTTGATAAAACAACATTGAGTATTACATTTTGTGGAGATGTGTGCTACTACATTTACAGGCAATTACACTTAGGATTTCTGCCTAGCAGATAATAAAACAAGCAAAAAACACAAATCAACATGCTGACAGTCATACTAAACACCTTAATAAACACATAGCAAACACAATACCCTTTCATCACGGCCACAAGTTTTGCAAAGGCACTCCAGTTTGATTTCTTTTGTACTGGAAAGGTAATTTGCATTGTGGGAAAGTATTATAATGCAATGGTCTTCTTTCAGTTTTGTATTATATGACAGAAGTATGGTTATTAGTTGAGCAACTAATGGGAGAACTCTAGTTTGCCTTGTATCTGTGCTGATGAAAACAGATTGTGTTTTAGGGAAGGAAATAGAATGCGGTGAAACTAGATGTGTCTTGTGCTGAACTCTCTCTCTCTCTCACACACACACACACACACACACACACACACATACACACACCACTCAGCTCTTGTCCATCAGAATTTGATCTGGTGACCCTTGATATTGAACTTCAGTGGCCTTTCAACAATGGACACATAGTGTTCCTAAATGACACACATGAGCGTTATTTTCACTGAAAGTGCGAAGAATGCTGTGTGTGAAAGAAAACCTTCATTTGACATGTTTCTGTGAATGTCAGCATGTGCAGTGTGTGTGCGCACTCCTCTCCTCAGTGTTTTCCTTAAAGCAGAAGTAGATCTTTTCAAATCAGCTCTTTTAATTTTCCAGCTGAATGCATTTTTTAACCTACAAACACAATCAGAAACTCAGACACAACCACAACCAACTTTGGGTTACACTTTATTAGACAATCCGTTGGTTATAAGTAACTTTGCAACTACATGTCAACTTATTCTTCTTACCTGAACCCCTAACAGTCTACTGCTATTTGACATGTAGGTACAACATTACTTATAATCAATAGAATGTCATGTGTAACCCAACTTTGCATTTTTTTTTTATCTCAGCTTTCTTAACCATTTTGTTTTACTCCTCAACAGGTTTGAATAAGACCAGTTCTTTCTCCTGTGAGGCGCACAATCGTAAAGGTGTGGCGTCTTCTGGCACAGGTGTTGTGACGGGTAAGTGTGACATCCTGAAGTGAGAGTGCGTGTGTGTGCTTCTAAGTGCTGTTTTTACCTGTCGTTCACGAGTGGTCAGCCAAGACAGTGTGTCTGTAGCTCATGGCTCTTTCATTTAATGAAAGTCTTGAGTCACAGTTGATTCCAGTAGTATTTGCTGCAATAATCAAAAATATACATAGTTCACACAAATATTGATTTAAATGCATTTCATTTATAAGGTGATGTACACCGGAAGCCAGCAGAATTTGTGAGGACTTAAGGACAAGTTAAAAGAGAGGGATTATGTAATTATATACGATAAAACTCCTCAAGTGTTGCTTGTATAGAGCTCTCACTGTAATACAGCTCACAGCCCAGTGACCATCAACTATGTAAAAATTTGCACAATTGAGATGAATGTCGATACGTGATGTAAAAGTCACAAGAATACGACTGTTCAGATAGCTGCGTTGCAAAACATCAGACCTGTATCTGCACTGTAAAAAATTGGAAGGATTTTACAGGATTAAAAAGTATAATTTTACAATAAATGAATGTAATCAGAGATTTGCTATAAAATGAATGCATGCTGGGTCATAACTGTGAATCAACAGCAAACTGCTGACATTACAGTGATTTACTGCTCTTGTTTTACTGTGAATTCACATGAGAAAGTTGTCTTTAATCATGCCATTGTAATAAATTATATTGTTTAGTACTGTAAGTCACCATGATGGTGATCAGTGTTGCATTTGCTTGGGCTCTTGGCCCTTGTTTATTAAAATTTCTGATCTAGCCAAGTCAGAAGTGTGACAAATGAAAACATTTAAGATAATCACAAGCTAGAATATAAAATATGCTAATCTGCTGGTTTTAAGTTAGTCAAACTATACTGCTATTAGTGTTATCTTAGCATAAATATTTACCAATATCTTAATTCAAATTCATAATTGTTCATAGATGGATATTTCACAATAGTGAAGCAGCTGCTTAGATTTATCTTTGTAAAGTTGTGACATCTTGCAACACAAGATTTGTTCATCTAATGATGCACAGACGTCAATACTCGGCATACAAAACACAACAGCGATGACACTCAACTAATAATAATAATAATAAAGATAAATTAAAAGCAATGCAGTTATTAACCTGGAATATACTGGCATTTCACAAAATTCTAAATTTCTGGTGGTTTAAGACCAAAATTGTCACATATAAGCAAATACTGCATATTTTGCCTGCAGTCTGAATTTAGACAAAATCTGCAATCACAAATAAATTTTGGCTATTATCTTAGCAATTCATGTTTTATATCTTTCTTTGATCCTTCTGTCTAGTCCTGCCTTCCCAGCCCTATGACATTAAAGCTGAAGAGATCACTAATTCAAGTATCCGTCTGTCTTGGCACATGGGCTTTGGAGGAATCTATCCCATCATCCTCTGCATTGTTCAGGTAACTTCAAAAACAATCTTTCAATAGATGGATAACAGAATGAATGAATGTTTGTTTGTTTCAAACTGTTGTATCATTTGACTTTGAAAAGCCTGTGATGCGTCTGTTTTGTCCCACAAATGTGAGTCAGAACCCCTTTACCCACATAGACATGCTGCTTAATCATGCTGTAGAGGATCACATTTCACACTTCGAAAGAGGCCCAGTACGACTCACTTTTGAGGCCCAGTTCCCCCTCTGTTCTGGGGCCCTGGTAGGACGTGAGCTTGGGTGTGCGTGTGTGTGTGTCATACACTCCCCTCAGCCTGAGCACCACCCCAAAGTGCCTGGTTCTAATAAAAACAGGCTCTTGTGTCTGAGCCCTCGCCCTCCTCTGGTTCCCCAACTCTACAGAACCGAACGCTCCAAACTACAAAACACACTAACCTGAGGAGCTGAAGGATAATAAAAAGAAGTGAGGAACAATAGAGCCAGAAAAGTTTAACATAGCTCAGCTGACACAAGAAAGATTTCTTTATATACAGTATATCAGTGTGAAGTAATTAATTGCTTAACTAAACATACTCTTTCCATATAATATAAAAAAACTAAGACAAACAAGAAGGTGCATGGTAATATGCTTGGCCCAGTAAAGTTATAGTAATCCATGAAGCTCAACCACACTGCAAAACTGAATAAATTGGGGTAACTCAAAAAAAAATTGATTATCAGTTACATTAAAAAAAATTGTTTTATGATGTTCCCAATTTTAAGTAAGCAGAACTATCAAGTTTTGAGTTTGTACTTTAGGGTTCAGTTATTAACTATTAACTAGTTGCTTATTAGCATGCAAATTACTAGGACATTGGCTGTTTATTAGTACTTATAAAGTAGATATTAATGCTTTATTCTGCATGACCTTATTCTACATCCCTTAATCCTACCCAATACCTAAACGTGAATGCTACAAAAACTACCTTACTAACTATTAATAAGCAGTAAATTAGGGATTTATTGAGGCAAAAGTCATAGTTAATAGTGAATATATGTTCCCCATACTAAAGTGTTAACATTTTTGTCATTTACTCTCCCTTCCGAGTGCCATGGACAAAGCATGCTGGGAAATAAAAAATCCCAGCCCAGTTCTAAATGAAAGGAAATTAGTTCATACGACTCAAAACAATTAAACAGTTCGGTTTACTTGAAATGTGTCAGTGCTGTGAACTCAAAATAAAAAGAGAGTTGTAAATACTCATTACAGTTCATTTAACTGAACTAATTTGTTTAATTTAAGTTTGTCCTGCTCATCAAGTATTTTGAGCGTTAGGGTTTACAGTGCAATAGAAGAAACAATTTATGTCCATCTGTGAACCTTTCCAGTAAAATAGATTAAAGAAACACAAGAAACATGCATCGAATTTTGCTGTCCTCTTTTCAAAAGTCCTGAATTGAAGTAAATGATCTAGGATAGATACATAGGTCACCTCAAATACAGAAATACTTCTGGTCATTGTAAACGATGGTCGGACCGAGTTAAACTAACCCATCCATCGTAGGGGAATTCACCACGTGAGTCAGTAACCAGCAGCGCTGTTTTCACTCTATTTATTGACTCAATCTGAATCAGAGTCGTGACTCACGAGTGACTTCTCACTCCAAAATGAAGGCCTTCAAGATAATCAGGAAGAACAACTTAAGCATTGAGCTTTGATTGTTATGACACATCTGCTGTTTCGTACCGCAGCACTGATCCATTCATGAGTCAGCTCTTTCATTCACCCGACTACATTACAATATACTTTATACATTACTATATGGTGAATTGGTAATAGGTGAGGGTTTTGTGATTGAGATCTTACTCTTTGCAAGCAAAGATCACTGACATGGCTCATCACTTTGTGCCAAATATCATGAGAGAATTGTCAAGCAATTCAAAAATCACATTCATCAATGCAAGATTGCAAATAACTTAGGTCTTTCACCATCTACCATAGGACTAGGACAGCAAGACATATTATTGTGAAAAAATCCAGGGAATCTAGAGAAATCTTAGTCCGTGTATCAGTCTCAGTCTGGTTTTACAGTGAATTCACATGATAAAGTTATCTTTAACCATAACATTGTAAGAAATTATATTGTTTAGTACTGTAATTGTTTTAAAGTCACCATGATGGTTAAGAGTGCAGATACAAGAGAAGTCCAAGTTTCTCAAAAAAAAAAAACATTGAGTACAAAACTGTACCTCAGTTAGTCAGGGTAGGCAAGTTCGGTCCGTGAGAGCTGCTGTCCTGCAGAGTTTCCCTACTAAGCCATCACAATATAAAACTCATGGCTCCCAGCATGCATTGCAGCATCACATATGTCATCATTGTTGAGATTCATACGCTGATTCTTGATATCTGTGGGTCTAAACTCTTCTCCTTATGATGTATTTTAAATACAAAGTTCAGAATGTCTGATCTGTGGTAATTATTTATTAAATTAAGGAGCTCAGTCAAACATTTTTCTTCATGAACATTTTTGTTTATGGCTTCTTCTGATGTGATCAGATTATGTATAACACTGTACCAAAAACCACTAACTCACATAAAAAGCCATGAGTCAAACTGCCCAACTAAAGGAAACATTGATCTCCATAATGGTGACCATTTTCAATTAAACATCAACATCTAAACCTGTTAATTCTCAATAAGAGCTTCTATTGTGTACCTTTAAAGGTACAGTTATACGTTTTGTTCCTCAGGGAACAAAATTGTACCGCCTCAGTACCTTTTTTTCTGAGAGTGTACTGAGGAATTGTGAATATGCGAATATGTGAAAGTCATGCAATTATTAACCTAGAATATACTGTCATTTCACACTAAAACAGTGTACAAACTATACAGTTTTAACAGTGTAGGGCAAGGCAGGAAACAGAAAACCCCCAAAAAAATACATTATATATATATATATATATATTTTTTTTTTATTTATTTATTTATTTATTTATTGTGTGTGTGCGTGCGTGCGTGCGTGCGTGCGTGCGTGTGTGTGTGTGTGTGTGATATTTAATTACAATATCCAAAGTGAAAATAGTAATATTTATATAACTATTTTAATCATTAAGATTTTTTTATTTTTCATTAAGAAAATATTTTCATGACAATTATGCACATTTTCTCAAAATGTGCTTACTTTAAATTACTGAAAAAAGTAATTATGTTGCACTGAATACAATAATGAACAAACAACTCTGATAATTATACATGGCTTGTTTTTCACTACATTGATAAGAACTGGGAAGCAAGACATGATTAGTCCAGAATTATGTGCACATAAACTTAATTTCACTTTCTTTGCGCAACATATCAACATATAATAATTTCTGAATGCAACATACTGTATATAAACATTTATTTATTTGTAAAATGTCATTTCTTGACAGTTTCCATGAGATTCACACATTGCATTTTGTTGTTTTATGTTGTATTTCTGGCTTAAACTTGCATGCAAGCTGAATTCTATGGAAATCTTGTAATCATTTTTAGTCATGCCATTAAACCTTTTGTTCATTTATAAAGGCCACTCTTTCTTTCTTCTCTGTACAGCTGAGAACGATTTGAAGCAGTATAACTCAGGGTAGGTGGTTAGTTATGAGGGTATAGGTTTCTGCCAGAGTTTGATGTTTTGAGGCTTTGCATAGGCAGCATGTTTCTCCTGCTGAGTGAGGTGTTTTCATGTGTCCTGCTGTGCCAGGTGGAGAGGACTTTATTGAATTGAAATATGTGCCAAGACGACAGCATAATTATGTGTGTATGTTAATGCACACAATCATGTATTAAAGTAATATTCTTATTTGAGACGTATGTCGTTTTTTATGATGTCAGCATAACACGACTGTGTTATTTTTTCCGCTAACAATACAGCAACATAAATTTGATTGTACAGCAACTAAATGTTACACATGCACACATACTGGGAAATGACCAGGTACCAACAAGGAATGTGACATAATTATGTGTTTACACAGAACAAATATGTAAATTACATTTAATCCTGAAAATTCTTTCATTACACTGACTCTAGCACAGGAAGATGGGGAAAAGGGAAGTGGTCACTTCTTCTTTGTCCTAAACAGAAAGTGAATGTCGCACATTTTGCTCAAGTAATTAGTGGCCATTCCCAGTGTGTTTACATATTAATTGTTACTTCCTCATTTAAAAAAAATAAATAAAATCCATATTTGCAGGATGTCTATGCAATATACTAACCATGTGAGAGTGAGATTTGTTGAAGTGTGAATCAAAAAGATTTTCACTATAATATTTTGCATATCCATGATTTGGTGTTTGGCAAAGTTTTCATAGGTTTAATACAATTTGTATAGACTTTTATAGACCTGTTATAACTTGGAAATTATAACAAACCACTCAAAATCATCTAATGGTTTGATTAACCCTTTCAGGTTAAAGCTTCTGGTGAAGACTCTGATCAGCTGATCTACAATCAGAAGGTTAGCGCACCAGACACCAGTCTGATCTCAGATCTGGAAGCCTTCAGCCAATATGATTTCAGAATGTCCTGCCAGAGCAGTCAGGGTGTCTCTAACTGGACAGCATGGGTCCCCATCAGCACCAGCGAAGGAGGTAAGCACTTTTGTGTTCTCATGCTCAAAGAGAAAGAACAAGCTGTACTCATGTTCAGTGTTACAGTGCAGTCTTCTACTGGAGTCGATAGAGCTGAAGTGTGTTTACAGTAGCTAGATGTGTGAGGTCTGTGTCTGCTAAACACTGAAAGCTGTTTGACATGGAAACTGTCAGGACGGGAAGACCAGGGACTGAGAAAGACAGAGGTGTGTATGGTAATGTACATTAGGGATGAGCCCAAAATACATGGAATCCATCAGAAAAAAACACAGGAATGACCAAAATGCCTTTCCATACTGTCCACTTGATCCTGAAGATCAAGTGAGTGTGCACTGTGAGGTTCATCTCCTGGTTTTGCTGTGTGTTTTCTGCTCTGGCGTCTGTCAGCCGTAACTGTACTTGAGCTGTAGTAAGTTTTTCCATCCCAGATTATAGCTGAAGGAGTGTTTTAGAAGAGAGAGAGCGAGTGAGAGGCGAGGTGGGCATGTGGCTGTTGGGTACTTTCCATAAATTGGCATTATGAAATGTTTCTTTGAAACAAACGTCTGAGAGCGGAGCTTTAATACACACAGACTGTAAGAAATGGAGAAATGGGCCTCATTTATAAAATGTTGCTTAGAAACCGTCCTACGTTTGATCTCACGATCATTTCTCAAGTTATTCAGAGAACGAATGTACACACACACAAAAACAAACATACCTATGCCTTCCTTCCAAATATAAAATATATAAATCGCGAATTATTTTTAGAAATTGTGCGCAGCTGAATGTTTTCATATCTCTGCCTTTTAAACGCCGCCTGATAATGTCATTAACATCTCAGCTAAAAGCTAACAGAACTTTCTCCAAATATTCAGTGCTGGTTCTGGGAACGTAAAAATGTTCAGTTGTCTTGGCGTTAGAGTGTTTTTTAAAATGTGATGATGTTCCTCAGATGTTCCTTTCAACTTAATTTTGATTAACAATTCAACATTCTAGGAACGTTGATTTGTAACATTCCAAGGACATACTTTTTTTTAAAAGTTAGTATGGTGTTCCTGAAACATTCTCCCTATCATCCAAAGACCTGCTGTGAACAAGCACTGAAAGAAAGAAAAATAAGAACACAAACTACAACTTTCTTCAGCCACAGCTTTAGATGAAATCAACTGAAGATAAAAGAAGACATTAAATCTCTGAAGATCTCAGCAGAGGAGGATTAAACAACTCCACAAACAGCATTACCAGCTTTTACTTCAATCAGACGTCTACAGAAGTTGAGAATTAACATAGGTTTAAATGTTGATTGAAAATGTTAAGTTTGAAGTCACCATGATGGTGATCAGCGTTTGCTTTAGTTGGGCTCTTGACCATTGACTTTTGTTGAGTTGCTTCTATTTTGCCAATTGCAGGTGTTTTCAGGAAACTTTTTTGCATCGATAAAGCAGATCAACATGCTTGCTTAAATGGTCTAATGACTGCGTTAAAGTAGTTTAAACTTCTTTTTCTGTAGGTTTGCTTACTTTTGGAATTGAAGCTTTTAAATATTTTTTTCTTTTAAATCTTTTATTTGAGAATGGCAAGCAGCAAAGTCAAATACCAAGTATGTCTGCTTACAACCTGATGTGGCACTAAGCACTTTCCCACATCAAAGTCTGTTTTTATAAATATGAACGCTGGTGCAGATATTAGCTTACGCGCACTCTACGTTCAAATCTGTGTGTAGGCATACTTTATAAACGAGGCCCCTGGTGAGTTAATGCAAGAACAAGAAGAATTTAAGCTCCGGGAAAATGTTATTCCTCAATGATTGCTCCATTCACAGCTCTCTTTTTTAATTTATTTATTTTGATTGGACTCATTTATTTAAAAGGAATGTGTGTCATTTTTTTGTGTCAAAATACTTTTTTAGACAGCAATAAAGACAACAATAAATAGGTTGATTCTTTCATAAAATGTAAACCATTGGACTTTTAGCACTACAATATTGATCTGTTTGTTTGATCATTCCAACCAGCCCATCACAACAACATCATCTCAATGGCATGACTTTGAGGCAGACCTATTGGTTTACCTGACCAATAACAGATGAAGCATGTTTGAAAACAGTCATTATTCTTGCAGTATCATTAGGTGACACTAGTGGATATTTGAGAGCAATGAAATTAATGTGGAAAGCATAGTTCAAGGACATTTTTTTAAAGTTATTTAATAATAAATGTGCACGTTCATAAATCTGACGTTTGATCTGACATTACTGAAGTGTCTTCTGAAGCTCTAGAGGAGACACAAGGACACCAGCTAAAATGCTCAATTATCTCTCAATATAATCTCCTTAATATCCAGGTGAAGCAACTGTGAACATCAACATGAAATTAGAGTTGACTGTATGTTTCCTAATACACATCGTAGGTTTAGTTGTGCATGATTTATGCATAATAAAAAACATCCTTTCAGATGATTTTAAACATCCATGTGCTGTTGTACTGGAAATCAGTTGTCCATTAGAAACAAGTCTGCAGTTAATCAAAGCTGTGATTATGTACAGTACTCCAGCACGATTATGAGTTAATGTTGAGTAACTTACAGTTCATCCAAAATGTGTCCACTTTGTACACATGTCCTGTCCAATGAACACAGTTTCAAAAGAAGTTCTAGCATGTCACTGGAGCGACAGCAAATTCTCCTTCACTGCTCTATAATCACTCCGCTCTAACTCCACTCCAGGTTTTCCATTACTTGCTCTAACACACAATATGCTCTTGGCTCCACGTCCACTCACATCTGTTTTGAACACCGCACACAAGTAGTGTTGTACAAACACCGACACATATTGTACAATATATGGAAGTAAAATGGGTTTGTAATGCCACCTCTTGTTGTCTTTAAAAAGGTCTCTTTCCTTATGTCTTCTGCTTAACCAGATTTAGTTTTATTTGTCTATTCGGTCTCCAGTGAACAATTTACGTCAGCACTGTGTCAGTATGTGGGCAGGCGAGAGACAGGAATGATGGAGGAGTGAAGGAAATGTTAGATTTTTTCCAGGACAGGGTTTTGGTCTTGTTTAGCTGTACTGTGGTGTGTGTGTGTGTTTATATGTGTGTGTAGGTGTGGTGTTGTTTTTGGTTTGCGTGTTATTGGTGTGTTTAGGGTGGTGGACTCGAAGCATTTCTTAAGCACTCAAGCTCTCAAATGCCTTCTTTGTTTTACTGCCCCTCTGTTCTGTCTTTCTACACACAAGAAAAATCACAAATTAGGTGCGGGTTTATTGACGGTATATACCCTTAAGACCCAAAGACTTATTTTTTTTTATATTTTCTGGTATTTTTTTCCATCCATTAAAAGTTCATGAAACCAAAATCTTCTGAAGAGAAGCGATCGCTTTATATGACAAACAGATTTAAGATAAACTACTTGTGAGACACACAAGAATAACCCTCATTGATCAATCAGCTCAGTTGTGCTTTAGTTTACCATATTAGAAGTGATTTTTGTGTGTGTTGATCAGTGTTCTTATGGATTTTGGGGAAAGTAAATGGTGACAGAATTTTAATTTTTGGGTTAAGAAGCCCTTTAATGGATGTAACAAGTTTTGCTGATCAACTGATCACAGGTAATATATGAAAGAGAGTATGGAATCTTGTTTCCATACAGAATAAAACATTTTAAAATATAATGGCGACTTTTTATAGTTGTGTGATATAAAGTCAGAATTGTGTGATATAAAGTCAGAATTGTGTGATATAAAGTCAAATTGTGAGATATAAAGTCAGAATTGTGAGATATAAAGTCAGAATTGTGTGATATAAAGTCAGAATTGTGTGATATAAAGTCAGAATTGTGTGATATAAAGTCAGAATTGTGTGATATAAAGTCAGAATTGTGTGATATAAAGTCAGAATTGTGAGATATAAAGTCAGAATTGTGAGATATAAAGTCAAATTGTGTGATATAAAGTCGGTGTGTGATATAAAGTCAGAATTGTGTGATATAAAGTCGAATTGTGTGATATAAAGTCAGAATTGTGAGATATAAAGTCAGAATTGTGTGATATAAAGTCGAATTGTGTGATATAAAGTCAGAATTGTGTGATATAAAGTCAGAATTGTGTGATATAAAGTCAGAATTGTGTGAAATAAAGTCGGAATTGTGTGATATAAAGTCAGAATTGTGAGATATAAAGTCGAATTGTGAGATATAAAGTCAGAATTGTGTGATATAAAGTCGAATTGTGTGATATAAAGTCGAATTGTGTGATATAAAGTCAGAATTGTGTGATATAAAGTCAGAATTGTGAGATATAAAGTCAGAATTGTGAGATATAAAGTCAAATTGTGTGATATAAAGTCAAATTGTGAGATATAAAGTCAGAATTGTGTGATATAAAGTCGGAATTGTGAGATATAAAGTCAGAATTGTGTGATATAAAGTCAGAATTGTGAGATATAAAGTCAGAATTGTGTGATATAAAGTCAGAATTGTGTGAGATATAAAGTCAGAATTGTGTGATATAAAGTCAGAATTGTGAGATATAAAGTCAGAATTGTGTGATATAAAGTCGGAATTGTGAGATATAAAGTCAGAATTGTGTGATATAAAGTCGAATTGTGAGATATAAAGTCAGAATTGTGAGATATAAAGTCAGAATTGTGAGATATAAAGTCAGAATTGTGTGATATAAAGGAATTGTGAGATATAAAGTCAGAATTGTAAGATATAAAGTCAGAATTGTGAGATATAAAGTCGGAATTGTGTGAAATAAAGTCGGAATTGTGTGATATAAAGTCGGAATTGTGTGATATAAAGTCAGAATTGTGAGATATAAAGTCAGAATTGTGTGATATAAAGTGAATTGTGAGATATAAAGTCAGAATTGTGTGAAATAAAGTCGGAATTGTGTGATATAAAGTCGGAATTGTGTGATATAAAGTCGGAATTGTGAGATATAAAGTCAGAATTGTGTGATATAAAGTCGGAATTGTGAGATATAAAGTCAGAATTGTGTGATATAAAGTCAGAATTGTGCGATATAAAGTCAGAATTGTGTGATATAAAGTCGGAATTGTGAGATATAAAGTCAGAATTGTGAGATATAAAGTCAGAATTGTGAGATATAAAGTCGGAATTGTGTGAAATAAAGTCGGAATTGTGTGATATAAAGTCAGAATTGTGTGATATAAAGTCAGAGTTTGTGAGATATTAAGTCAGAATTGTGTGATATAAAGTCGGAATTGTGTGATATAAAGTCAGAATTGTGTGATATAAAGTCAGAATTGTGTGATATAAAGTCAGAATTGTGAGATATAAAGTCGGAATTGTGTGATATAAAGTCAGAATTGTGTGATATAAAGTCAGAATTGTGTGATATAAAGTCGAATTGTGTGATATAAAGTCGGAATTGTGTGATATAAAGTCAGAATTGTGAGATATAAAGTCGGAATTGTGAGATATAAAGTCAGAATTGTGTGATATAAAGTCAGAATTGTGTGATATAAAGTCAGAATTGTGAGATATAAAGTCGGAATTGTGAGATATAAAGTCAGAATTGTGTGATATAAAGTCAGAATTGTGAGATATAAAGTCAGAATTGTGATATAAAGTCAGAATTGTGTGATATAAAGTCAGAATTGTGAGATATAAAGTCAGAATTGTGAGATATAAAGTCAGAATTGTGTGATATAAAGTCAGAATTGTGTGATATAAAGTCGAATTGTGCGATATAAAGTCAGAATTGTGAGATATAAAGTCAGAATTGCGAGATATAAAGTCAGAATTGTGTGATATAAAGTCGGAATTGTGTGATATAAAGTCGAATTGTGTGATATAAAGTCAGAATTGTGTGATATAAAGTCATAATTGTGTGATATAAAGTCAGAATTGTGTGATATAAAGTCGGAATTGTGAGATATAAAGTCAGAATTGTGTGATATAAAGTCAGAATTGTGTGATATAAAGTCAGAATTGTGTGATATAAAGTCAGAATTTTGTGATATAAAGTCATAATTGTGTGATATAAAGTCAGAATTGTGTGATATAAAGTCGGAATTGTGAGATATAAAGTCAGAATTGTGTGATATAAAGTCAGAATTGTGTGATATAAAGTCGAATTGTGTGATATAAAGTCGGAATTGTGTGATATAAAGTCAGAATTGTGAGATATAAAGTCGGAATTGTGAGATATAAAGTCAGAATTGTGTGATATAAAGTCAGAATTGTGTGATATAAAGTCAGAATTGTGAGATATAAAGTCGGAATTGTGAGATATAAAGTCAGAATTGTGTGATATAAAAGTCAGAATTGTGAGATATAAAGTCAGAATTGTGTGATATAAAGTCGGAATTGTGAGATATAAAGTCAGAATTGTGAGATATAAAGTCAGAATTGTGAGATATAAAGTCAGAATTGTGTGATATAAAGTCGGAATTGTGAGATATAAAGTCAGAATTGTGAGATATAAAGTCAGAATTGTGAGATATAAAGTCAGAATTGTGAGATATAAAGTCAGAATTGTGAGATATAAAGTCAGAATTGTGTGATATAAAGTCGGAATTGTGAGATATAAAGTCAGAATTGTGTGATATAAAGTCAGAATTGTGAGATATAAAGTCAGAATTGTGTGATATAAAGTCAGAATTGTGTGATATAAAGTCGGAATTGTGAGATATAAAGTCAGAATTGTGTGATATAAAGTCGGAATTGTGAGATATAAAGTCGGAATTGTGTGATATAAAGTCAGAATTGTGCGATATAAATTCAGAATTGTGTGATATAAAGTCGGAATTGTGAGATATAAAGTCAGAATTGTGAGATATAAAGTCAGAATTGTGAGATATAAAGTCAGAATTGTGTGATATAAAGTCGGAATTGTGAGATATAAAGTCAGAATTGTGTGATATAAAGTCGAATTGTGAGATATAAAGTCAGAATTGTGTGATATAAAGTCAGAATTGTGAGATATAAAGTCAGAATTGAGATATAAAGTCAGAATTGTGAGATATAAAGTCAGAATTGTGTGATATAAAGTCAGAATTGTGAGATATAAAGTCAGAATTGTGAGATATAAAGTCAGAATTGTGAGATATAAAGTCGAATTGTGAGATATAAAGTCAGAATTGTGAGATATAAAGTCAGAATTGTGTGATATAAAGTCAGAATTGTGAGATATAAAGTCAGAATTGTGTGATATAAAGTCAGAATTGTGAGATATAAAGTCAGAATTGTGTGATATAAAGTCAGAATTGTGATATAAAGTCAGAATTGTGAGATATAAAGTCAGAATTGTGTGATATAAAGTCAGAATTGTGAGATATAAAAGTCGAATTGTGTGATATAAAGTCAGAATTGTGCGATATAAATTCAGAATTGTGTGATATAAAGTCGAATTGTGAGATATAAAGTCAGAATTGTGAGATATAAAGTCAGAATTGTGAGATATAAAGTCAGAATTGTGTGAAATAAAGTCAGAATTGTGTGATATAAAGTCGGAATTGTGTGATATAAAGTCAGAATTGTGTGATATAAAGTCGAATTGTGAGATATAAAGTCAGAATTGTGAGATATAAAGTCAGAATTGTGAGATATAAAGTCAGAATTGTGTGAAATAAAGTCGAATTGTGTGATATAAAGTCAGAATTGTGTGATATAAAGTCAGAATTGTGAGATATAAAGTCGAATTGTGTGATATAAAGTCAGAATTGTGTGATATAAAGTCAGAATTGTGTGATATAAAGTCGAATTGTGTGATATAAAGTCAGAATTGTGTGATATAAAGTCAGAATTGTGAGATATAAAGTCAGAATTGTGAGATATAAAGTCAGAATTGTGTGATATAAAGTCGGAATTGTGCGATATAAAGTCAGAATTGTGAGATATAAAGTCAGGATTGTGAGATATAAAGTCAGAATTGTGTGAAATAAAGTCGGAATTGTGTGATATAAAGTCGGAATTGTGTGATATAAAGTCAGAATTGTGTGATATAAAGTCAGAATTGTGTGATATAAAGTCAGAATTGTGAGATATAAAGTCAATTGTGTGATATAAAGTCAGAATTGTGTGATATAAAGTCAGAATGTGTGATATAAAGTCAGAATTGTGTGATATAAAGTCGAATTGTGTGATATAAAGTCAGAATTGTGAGATATAAAGTCGAATTGTGAGATATAAAGTCAGAATTGTGTGATATAAAGTCAGAATTGTGTGATATAAAGTCAGAATTGTGTGATATAAAGTCAGAATTGTGAGATATAAAGTCAGAATTGTGAGATATAAAGTCAGAATTGTGTGATATAAAGTCAGAATTGTGAGATATAAAGTCAGAATTGTGTGATATAAAGTCGGAATTGTGAGATATAAAGTCAGAATTGTGAGATATAAAGTCAGAATTGTGAGATATAAAGTCAGAATTGTGTGATATAAAGTCGGAATTGTGAGATATAAAGTCAGAATTGTGAGATATAAAGTCAGAATTGTGAGATATAAAGTCAGAATTGTGTGAAATAAAGTCGAATTGTGTGATATAAAGTCAGAATTGTGTGATATAAAGTCAGAATTGTGAGATATAAAGTCGAATTGTGTGATATAAAGTCAGAATTGTGTGATATAAAGTCGAATTGTGTGATATAAAGTCAGAATTGTGTGATATAAAGTCAGAATTGTGCGATATAAAGTCAGAATTGTGTGATATAAAGTGAATTGTGAGATATAAAGTCAGAATTGTGAGATATAAAGTCAGAATTGTGAGATATAAAGTCAGAATTGTGTGAAATAAAGTCGGAATTGTGTGATATAAAGTCGAATTGTGATATAAAGTGAATTGTGAGATATAAAGTCAGAATTGTGAGATATAAAGTCAGAATTGTGAGATATAAAGTCAGAATTGTGTGAAATAAAGTCGAATTGTGTGATATAAAGTCGGGTGTGATATAAAGTCAGAATTGTGAGATATAAAGTCAGAATTGTGTGATATAAAGTCAGAATTGTGTGATATAAAGTCAGAATTGTGTGATATAAAGTCAGAATTGTGAGATATAAAGTCAGAATTGTGTGAAATAAAGTCGAATTGTGTGATATAAAGTCGGAATTGTGTGATATAAAGTCAGAATTGTGAGATATAAAGTCGAATTGTGTGATATAAAGTCAGAATTGTGTGATATAAAGTCAGAATTGTGTGATATAAAGTCAGAATTGTGAGATATAAAGTCAGAATTGTGAGATATAAAGTCAGAATTGTGAGATATAAAGTCAGAATTGTGAGATATAAAGTCAGAATTGTGTGATATAAAGTCAGAATTGTGTGATATAAAGTCAGAATTGTGAGATATAAAGTCAGAATTGTGTGATATAAAGTCAGAATTGTGAGATATAAAGTCGAATTGTGTGATATAAAGTCAGAATTGTGTGATATAAAGTCAGAATTGTGTGATATAAAGTCAGAATTGTGAGATATAAAGTCGAATTGTGAGATATAAAGTCAGAATTGTGTGATATAAAGTCGAATTGTGAGATATAAAGTCAGAATTGTGTGATATAAAGTCAGAATTGTGTGATATAAAGTCAGAATTGTGTGATATAAAGTCAGAATTGTGTGATATAAAGTCAGAATTGTGTGATATAAAGTCAGAATTGTGTGATATAAAGTCAGAATTGTGTGATATAAAGTCAGAATTGTGTGATATAAAGTCAGAATTGTGTGATATAAAGTCAGAATTGTGAGATATAAAGTCAGAACTGTGTGATATAAAGTCAGAATTGTGTGATATAAAGTCATAAAGTCAGAATTGTGTGATATAAAGTCAGAATTGTGATATAAAGTCGAATTGTGAGATATAAAGTCAGAATTGTGTGATATAAAGTCAGAATTGTGCGATATAAAGTCAGAATTGTGTGATATAAAGTCAGGAATGTGAGATATAAAGTCAGAATTGTGAGATATAAAGTCAGAATTGTGAGATATAAAGTCAGAATTGTGTGAAATAAAGTCGAATTGTGTGATATAAAGTGAATTGTGTGATATAAAGTCAGAATTGTGAGATATAAAGTCAGAATTGTGTGATATAAAGTCAGAATTGTGTGATATAAAGTCAGAATTGTGTGATATAAAGTCGAATTGTGTGATATAAAGTCAGAATTGTGTGATATAAAGTCAGAATTGTGAGATATAAAGTCAGAATTGTGAGATATAAAGTCAGAATTGTGTGATATAAAGTCGGAATTGTGCGATATAAAGTCAGAATTGTGAGATATAAAGTCAGGATTGTGAGATATAAAGTCAGAATTGTGTGAAATAAAGTCAGAATTGTGTGATATAAAGTCAGAATTGTGTGATATAAAGTCAGAATTGTGTGATATAAAGTCAGAATTGTGTGATATAAAGTCAGAATTGTGAGATATAAAGTCGGAATTGTGTGATATAAAGTCAGAATTGTGTGATATAAAGTCAGGTGTGTGATATAAAGTCAGAATTGTGTGATATAAAGTCGGAATTGTGTGATATAAAGTCAGAATTGTGAGATATAAAGTCGAATTGTGAGATATAAAGTCAGAATTGTGTGATATAAAGTCAGAATTGTGTGTGATATAAAGTCAGAATTGTGTGATATAAAGTCAGAATTGTGAGATATAAAGTCAGAATTGTGAGATATAAAGTCAGAATTGTGTGATATAAAGTCAGAATTGTGAGATATAAAGTCAGAATTGTGTGATATAAAGTCAGAATTGTGAGATATAAAGTCAGAATTGTGAGATATAAAGTCAGAATTGTGAGATATAAAGTCAGAATTGTGTGATATAAAGTCAGAATTGTGAGATATAAAGTCAGAATTGTGAGATATAAAGTCAGAATTGTGAGATATAAAGTCAGAATTGTGTGAAATAAAGTCGGAATTGTGTGATATAAAGTCGAATTGTGTGATATAAAGTCAGAATTGTGAGATATAAAGTCAGAATTGTGTGATATAAAGTCAGAATTGTGTGATATAAAGTCGAATTGTGTGATATAAAGTCAGAATTGTGTGATATAAAGTCAGAATTGTGCGATATAAAGTCAGAATTGTGTGATATAAAGTCAGAATTGTGAGATATAAAGTCAGAATTGTGAGATATAAAGTCAGAATTGTGAGATATAAAGTCAGAATTGTGTGAAATAAAGTCGAATTGTGTGATATAAAGTCGAATTGTGTGATATAAAGTCGAATTGTGAGATATAAAGTCAGAATTGTGAGATATAAAGTCAGAATTGTGAGATATAAAGTCAGAATTGTGTGAAATAAAGTCGGAATTGTGTGATATAAAGTCGGAATTGTGTGATATAAAGTCAGAATTGTGAGATATAAAGTCAGAATTGTGTGATATAAAGTCAGAATTGTGTGATATAAAGTCAGAATTGTGTGATATAAAGTCAGAATTGTGAGATATAAAGTCAGAATTGTGTGATATAAAGTCGAATTGTGTGATATAAAGTCGAATTGTGTGATATAAAGTCAGAATTGTGAGATATAAAGTCAGAATTGTGTGATATAAAGTCAGAATTGTGATATAAAGTCAGAATTGTGTGATATAAAGTCAGAATTGTGAGATATAAAGTCAGAATTGTGAGATATAAAGTCAGAATTGTGAGATATAAAGTCAGAATTGTGAGATATAAAGTCAGAATTGTGTGATATAAAGTCAGAATTGTGTGATATAAAGTCAGAATTGTGAGATATAAAGTCAGAATTGTGTGATATAAAGTCAGAATTGTGAGATATAAAGTCGAATTGTGTGATATAAAGTCAGAATTGTGTGATATAAAGTCAGAATTGTGTGATATAAAGTCAGAATTGTGAGATATAAAGTCAGAATTGTGAGATATAAAGTCAGAATTGTGTGATATAAAGTCAGAATTGTGAGATATAAAGTCAGAATTGTGTGATATAAAGTCAGAATTGTGTGATATAAAGTCAGAATTGTGTGATATAAAGTCGGGTGTGTGATATAAAGTCAGAATTGTGTGATATAAAGTCAGAATTGTGTGATATAAAGTCAGAATTGTGTGATATAAAGTCAGAATTGTGTGATATAAAGTCAGAATTGTGTGATATAAAGTCAGAATTGTGAGATATAAAGTCAGAATTGTGTGATATAAAGTCAGAATTGTGTGATATAAAGTCAGAATTGTGTGATATAAAGTCAGAATTGTGTGATATAAAGTCAGAATTGTGTGATATAAAGTCAGAATTGTGAGATATAAAGTCAGAATTGTGTGATATAAAGTCAGAATTGTGCGATATAAAGTCAGAATTGTGTGATATAAAGTCAGAATTGTGAGATATAAAGTCAGAATTGTGAGATATAAAGTCAGAATTGTGAGATATAAATTCAGAATTGTGAGATATAAAGTCTGAATTGTGAGATATAAAGTCAAATGTGTGATATAAAGTCAGAATTGTGAGATATAAAGTCAGGTGTGAGATATAAAGTCAGAATTGTGTGATATAAAGTCAGAATTGTGAGATATAAAGTCAGAATTGTGTGATATAAAGTCAGAATTGTGTGATATAAAGTCAGAATTGTGAGATATAAAGTCAGGTGTGAGATATAAAGTCAGAATTGTGTGATATAAAGTCAGAATTGTGAGATATAAAGTCAGAATTGTGTGATATAAAGTCAGAATTGTGTGTGATATAAAGTCAGAATTGTGAGATATAAAGTCAGAATTGTGAGATATAAAGTCAGAATTGTGTGATATAAAGTGAATTGTGAGATATAAAGTCAGAATTGTGTGATATAAAGTCAGAATTGTGAGATATAAAGTCAATTGTGAGATATAAAGTCGAATTGTGTGATATAAAGTCAGAATTGTGTGATATAAAGTCAGAATTGTGTGATATAAAGTCAGAATTGTGAGATATAAAGTCAGAATTGTGTGATATAAAGTCAGAATTGTGAGATATAAAGTCAAATTGTGTGATATAAAGTCAGAATTGTGAGATATAAAGTCAGAATTGTGTGATATAAAGTCAGAATTGTGAGATATAAAGTCAGAATTGTGAGATATAAAGTCAGAATTGTGTGATATAAAGTCAGAATTGTGTGATATAAAGTCAGAATGTGTGATATAAAGTCAAATTGTGAGATATAAAGTCAGAATTGTGAGATATAAAGTCAGAATTGTGTGATATAAAGTCAAATTGTGAGATATAAAGTCAGAATTGTGTGATATAAAGTCAGAATTGTGTGATATAAAGTCAGAATTGTGTGATATAAAGTCAGGAATTGTGAGATATAAAGTCAGAATTGTGTGATATAAAGTCAGAATTGTGAGATATAAAGTCAGAATTGTGAGATATAAAGTCAGAATTGTGTGATATAAAGTCAGAATTGTGTGATATAAAGTCAGAATTGTGTGATATAAAGTCAGAATTGTGTGATATAAAGTCAGAATTGTGTGATATAAAGTCAAATTGTGAGATATAAAGTCAGAATGTGTGATATAAAGTCAATTGTGTGATATAAAGTCAGAATTGTGTGATATAAAGTCAGAATTGTGTGATATAAAGTCAGAATTGTGTGATATAAAGTGGAATTGTGTGATATAAAGTCAGAATTGTGTGATATAAAGTCAGAATTGTGTGATATAAAGTCAGAATTGTGTGATATAAAGTCAGAATTGTGTGATATAAAGTCAGAATTGTGTGATATAAAGTCGAATTGTGAGATATAAAGTCAGAACTGTGTGATATAAAGTCAGAATTGTGTGATATAAAGTCGAATTGTGTGATATAAAGTCAGAATTGTGTGATATAAAGTCAGAATTGTGTGATATAAAGTCGGAATTGTGAGATATAAAGTCAGAATTGTGTGATATAAAGTCAGAATTGTGCGATATAAAGTCAGAATTGTGTGATATAAAGTCGGAATTGTGAGATATAAAGTCAGAATTGTGAGATATAAAGTCAGAATTGTGAGATATAAATTGAATTGTGAGATATAAAGTCTGAATTGTGAGATATAAAGTCAGAATTGTGTGATATAAAGTCAGAATTGTGAGATATAAAGTCGAATTGTGAGATATAAAGTCAGAATTGTGTGATATAAAGTCAGAATTGTGAGATATAAAGTCAGAATTGTGTGATATAAAGTCAGAATTGTGTGATATAAAGTCAGAATTGTGAGATATAAAGTCGGAATTGTGAGATATAAAGTCAGAATTGTGTGATATAAAGTCAGAATTGTGAGATATAAAGTCAGAATTGTGTGATATAAAGTCAGAATTGTGTGATATAAAGTCAGAATTGTGAGATATAAAGTCAGAATTGTGAGATATAAAGTCAGAATTGTGTGATATAAAGTCGGAATTGTGAGATATAAAGTCAGAATTGTGTGATATAAAGTCAGAATTGTGAGATATAAAGTCAGAATTGTGAGATATAAAGTCGGAATTGTGTGATATAAAGTCAGAATTGTGTGAAATAAAGTCAGAATTGTGTGATACAAAGTCAGAATTGTGAGATATAAAGTCGGAATTGTGTGATATAAAGTCAGAATTGTGAGATAGTCAGAATTGTGTGATATAGTCGGAATTGTGAGATATAAAGTCAGAATTGTGTGATATAAAGTCATAATTGTGAGATATAAAGTCAGAATTGTGAGATATAAAGTCAGAATTGTGTGA
The DNA here is from genome assembly GCA_023029165.1 of Gobiocypris rarus. Lineage (NCBI taxonomy): Eukaryota > Metazoa > Chordata > Actinopteri > Cypriniformes > Gobionidae > Gobiocypris > Gobiocypris rarus. The sequence goes on along the minus strand of CM040911.1, from coordinate 10,785,687 downwards.
AATAAAGTCAGAATTGTGTGATATAAAGTCAGAATTGTGTGATATAAAGTCAGAATTGTGAGATATAAAGTCGGAATTGTGAGATATAAAGTCAGAATTGTGTGATATAAAGTCGAATTGTGAGATATAAAGTCAGAATTGTGTGATATAAAGTCAGAATTGTGTGATATAAAGTCAGAATTGTGTGATATAAAGTCGGAATTGTGTGATATAAAGTCAGAATTGTGTGATATAAAGTCAGAATTGTGTGATATAAAGTCAGAATTGTGTGATATAAAGTCAGAATTGTGTGATATAAAGTCAGAATTGTGTGATATAAAGTCAGAATTGTGTGATATAAAGTCGGAATTGTGAGATATAAAGTCAGAACTGTGTGATATAAAGTCAGAATTGTGTGATATAAAGTCGAATTGTGTGATATAAAGTCAGAATTGTGTGATATAAAGTCAGAATTGTGTGATATAAAGTCGGAATTGTGAGATATAAAGTCAGAATTGTGTGATATAAAGTCAGAATTGTGCGATATAAAGTCAGAATTGTGTGATATAAAGTCGAATTGTGAGATATAAAGTCAGAATTGTGAGATATAAAGTCAGAATTGTGAGATATAAAAGTCAGAATTGTGAGATATAAAGTCTGAATTGTGAGATATAAAGTCAGAATTGTGTGATATAAAGTCAGAATTGTGAGATATAAAGTCGAATTGTGAGATATAAAGTCAGAATTGTGTGATATAAAGTCAGAATTGTGAGATATAAAGTCAGAATTGTGATATAAAGTCAGAATTGTGTGATATAAAGTCAGAATTGTGAGATATAAAGTCGAATTGTGAGATATAAAGTCAGAATTGTGAGATATAAAGTCGGAATTGTGAGATATAAAGTCAGAATTGTGAGATATAAAGTCAGAATTGTGATATAAAGTCAGAATTGTGTGATATAAAGTCAGAATTGTGAGATATAAAGTCAATTGTGAGATATAAAGTCAGAATTGTGTGATATAAAGTCAGAATTGTGAGATATAAAGTCAGAATTGTGTGATATAAAGTCAGAATTGTGTGATATAAAGTCAGAATTGTGATATAAAGTCAGAATTGTGAGATATAAAGTCAGAATTGTGTGATATAAAGTCAGAATTGTGAGATATAAAGTCAGAATTGTGTGATATAAAGTCAGAATTGTGAGATATAAAGTCAGAATTGTGTGATATAAAGTCAGAATTGTGTGATATAAAGTCAGAATTGTGTGATATAAAGTCAGAATTGTGAGATATAAAGTCAGAATTGTGTGATATAAAGTCAGAATTGTGTTATATAAAGTCAGGAATTGTGTGATATAAAGTCAGAATTGTGTGATATAAAGTCAGAATTGTGTGATATAAAGTCAGAATTGTGAGATATAAAGTCAGAATTGTGTGATATAAAGTCAGAATTGTGTGATATAAAGTCAGAATTGTGTGATAAAAAGTCAGAATTGTGTGATATAAAGTCGGAATTGTGTGATATAAAGTCAGAATTGTGTGATATAAAGTCAGAATTGTGTGATATAAAGTCAGAATTGTGTGATAAAAAGTCGGAATTGTGTGATATAAAGTCGGAATTGTGTGATATAAAGTCAGAATTGTGTGATATAAAGTCAGAATTGTGTGATATAAAGTCAGAATTGTGTGATATAAAGTCAGAATTGTGTGATATAAAGTCAGAATTGTGTGATATAAAGTCAGAATTGTGTGATATAAAGTCAGAATTGTGTGATATAAAGTCAGAATTGTGTGATATAAAGTCAGAATTGTGTGATATAAAGTCAGAATTGTGTGATATAAAGTCAGAATTGTGTGATATAAAGTTGCAATTATCTTTTTTATTATTTTATTTCTGTGTCCCTGAAACCTTCCATAAGAAAGAGAGAGAAATATGAACGCAAATATTTCAGATTCTTCCATGACTAAATGCTCTGAGCTGCTACATTAAGTTTACAGCTCTAATGTTTGTCACAACAAATATTTCAATAGAATTTTCTTATTTTGATACCCCCCCATTTTAAGAGAAACATCTTAACTGATGCTTCATAACACCATGTCACTTGAGCTGCAAAAAGAGCAAACTCTGAGCAATAACAAATCTATCTCTTGCTCTCTATGCACTAATCCTACAAATTCTGTTCAAGAAAGAATTTCCAGCTTTCCCAAACACGCTACACTGGTTTCTGTCCCTCCCCCGTTTCATGTAGCGGCCCATGTCTCGTCTGCCCTGACCTTGCACGACCTTTGATTTATTCATGCCAAAAAAAAAGAACGAATGAAATACAGACATGCACACACTGTGGGAAAAGTGAATGGGGCAGAGGAATGCTGTGATGGATAGGACAGGAAAAAGAGGAGGGGGTTTGTGAAGAAAAACATACTCTTTGCTAGTTTCCCAGAGTTCCACATTGCCCAAGGGATGAGAGAGAGAGAGAGAGAGAGAGAGAGAGAGAGAGAGAGAGAGAGAGAGAGAGAGAGAGAGAGAGAGAGAGAGAGAGAGAGAGAGAGAGAGAGAGAGAGAGAGAGAAAACAAAGCTGATCGCTGATATCCCAATGAAATTGGTTTGGCACTTTCTGTTTGACCGGATTAAATTAAACCTGTGAGCTGAACTTACATAATCATAATCACATCTACTCTTCTCAACAGTGCTGGGGAAGCTATAAAAGTATAAATGTAAAAGTAGTGGACCAGTTTACAACTGCAGTATTTACCTTAATATTTTGTTATTAGAAAAATATTTCTTGGAAATGTTCCTGTAAATGAACTGTCCGGAGCGAATCACTACAGTATATCAGACTTGTCAGTGCATCTGAGGATGTTTTAACAGAGCATTTCTGATTTCTGCCTCATTTCAGCTGTAAAACAGCATGGGAAATACAACCTTACCACGACAACAACAAAACTCTGCACCAATTTTTGGAAAGAGTGACTTGTAACTGGAAAATGTACATTGTTTTGAAAAATGCTGGATTATTTTACTACTGAAAAATGTGTGCAAATTAATGTCAGTTATTATTGGTTATTCCCTTAACACCTGTAAAGTTTCAGGAGTGTTTCAGGATTTAGATACGGTGTGAATCCCTAAATATTAAATTGTGTGTGTATGAAATATGACTGCTTCAAATTGTGATGATTGACATCACAGCTTTGCTGCTTCACACAGCACACTCTTGAAGGGGTGCCATCTCCACTTATAAAGTATCTTTGTCTTATTTTCAATATAAAGTATTTGGATTTATTTTGGTTTATTATGGACTTTGGCAAGATCTGGCAGCATTAATGAGTCACCTCTTTCTTAATGAAAATATTTATCTTGAACTCTGCCATTGAAACTAGCATGTATAAACTGTAATTAAAGGAATTTAAACCTGTATGATATTACGGACCAGCGCGGTGAAAAAATGGATGGATGGTTGATTCAGCTGCGGGCGCCATCTTCTGGTCAGACACGGGAATTAATTCAGCGCGTGGCGACCCTCACAGTGCATTCTGGGTATTCTCTAGCCGGTGGGCGTACATCAGTTGTACACTCGTTATTGCGGTGCATTGTGGGGATTGAACGAGTTCACTCAATAACGTCCATTATGTCAAATGGCTGTCCCCTCAAATAGTGTCCTATTTAAGGGTATAGGGGGCGATTTCGGACACAGCCCATGTGTTTTTCTTGCGCATACAAAAGAGAGACACATACGTGTTTGAATACGGCACTAACAACTAGTTGTTTAGTTCACTTCAGTTAAGTTCAGATCAGTACACACTGCAGAGGTTTCTTTGTAAATGCGATTGTAGAATGTGATTTTCCCTCCCGTAAGTCACTGGACGGTGTGTGTACAGAACAGGATTAAGCAGTAAAAGATTCATTGGCACCTGAATTTTGCTGTGGTGTGTGTACGTGGCGTATTTTCCTATAAACACAGTCTTGTCTGCATGAGAGAACAGTCAAAGGAACCCTTTCTGAAAGCACATTTTACACCACGTGTGACCGCAAACAGTAAACAACGCAATTTGTGACTAATTGCTTTAAGACTGAGGTTCAGGCCTTGTAAAGCAGCACGTGCTCAAAGAAATACTTGACTCATAGTTTCATAGTCAAAGAGTTCAAAAAGCTGACGGAGGTTAACTGGTGAATCTCACTAAAACGAGTTCAAGTCCTGTAGAAATTCAGTAATAAAGTAGAACCCAAACCGACCCCGCCACTGCTCTCCCAGTGATTTACACAGAATACATTCTGAATCATACACCCATTCCGGTTGGATTTATAACTAGGTCCTTCCAGTTTTAGTAACATTCAGTTTCCTGTTCCCCCATTTTTCCTGGTTTCTTTGAACTGTGTGCTTTGATCGTACTGGAAATTTAGGAGAAGATTTCCAAAAAGGAAAGTTATTGAGAGAAAAGGTTAGGCTATAGAGAGGGGAGAGTGAAAAGTGTATTTTCACAGCCATGAGCCAGAGACACATGTGGAAACAATCAGACGTGAAACTCCTCCTGATAACATCATCTGAATGCCACGCCATGTTCCTCAACGTCTCCAGCCCAGGGCTACGACTGTGTATTTACAGGATGAAATGACAAAGAATAAGCTTTCTATCATACCTGCAATGGAGAAAATATATATACTAAGAAACGGTTTTGATCTGTTTTAATCCTGATGTTTAAGATAATTCTGTTCTGGGATGTTGGCAGACACACACACACACACACACAGATATTTTCAGACCATTACTGTGGCCGTTGCCAGTGTGTTGTTATTTCTGCTGCTCTGGATTAGAAACAGAGACAGCGGCAGTGAAATGAGTCTAACAAAGGAGCGGAGAGAAAAGTAAAAGAGGCTCTTTGCTACACTTTTCCAGAGTATATAAAAGATATGACTATGTTCAGACTGTAATACAATCTTACTACTTTCTGAATCCCACAGAGAACAAATTACTATTAATTAAAAACAAGTGAAACATAAAAGAGTTTAACATAAAACATCATGTATACACATGATATGTATTATTAGTAAGTGTCTTCTTTTGTCACAGCTCTCTCTCTCTCTCTTCAGTAAAGACTCTCTCTTTGACACTCAATGTTGGGACACATGAACTCTCACATGAAATTATTATACATGTAGGGATGTGCCTAAAGCTGAATTCCTTATTCAGAAAGGCACAGATAATGGCTTCAAAATAACAATTTCAACCGAATAATAGGAATAATATTCGGCAGACCCATTAATTCATCGGGCCCTATCAAACACACAGCGCTAGGTGTGACTCAAGTGGTTTTTGCTAGTTTCAGCCCGACGCAGTTGTCATTTTCACATTGTTTAAATAGCAAATGCACTCGCGTCCATGTCTTCGCCCATGGTCTGAAAACCAGGTGTGTTCAGGAGCATTGTTGGCGCTTTGCAATTGGTTTAATGCACCCAAAACACATCCATGACTCATTAAGAGACTACGTAACCCTTTTAGACCATTTACCAGGCGCGAGACCATTTTTCCCGTCGCTAAACTAGCAAACTTTGGAAATGCCCTAAGTGCACTTGCGCTGTGCGCTTTAGACCATGTGCTTAGACTGTTAAAAGAGGACCCATTGTTTTTGCTGGACAACAAGTGACTTGGAGGATCAGAGCAAGATATTATACAATGACTTCGCAATAATGAATAAAGACTGTAGACTTTAAAAATGAAATGAGCCAAGTGTGATTGAAAATCTAAAAGCCGCATTGCCATCTCTGTGAGTCTCTCAGAAATCAGGGCATCTCAGCATCTAATCCACTGATAAGCAACAGTGAGAGTGTACTGTAGATGTTCTATGTTGGTTTTCACACAGTTTTAATCAATTTGGTTGTTTTATTTGCATTTCAGTTCCAGATTCGGCCCCAGACAATGTGACGGTTGTGGTGAACGGAACAGAAGTATTCCTGAGATGGTCGGAACCTTCTGGAAAGATTAACGGCCAACTGCAGGGATACATGGTGGAGTACAGCGCACCGAATGTGGAACAGGTAACCGCACACATACTCTCTCTCATACACACGTTGGGTTTTCAGGCTTTAAAGGGATATTCCATAGACCCTAACCCTATTCCTAAACATACCAATTTTTAAACATCACGTAGTATGATTTATGAGCTGTTTTACTCATGGGGACCGAAAATGTTCCCACAAGGGACATGTTCCTTCAGACAAGGATTTCAGATGTTGCCATCTTTTTGAGGACATTTTGTCCCCAGAACGTAAGGTTTACCAGGACCACATACTGATCTTTATTTACTTTTGGAATTACATTCCTAAATCTTGGAAAAATACCATTTGTTTTGAACATGTACCATGGTAATACCTTGGTATATGAATATGGTATCCATCAAAATACCATTGCATTGCCATGTTATACCATCATATGGTACCAAAGTCCTGCTGGGGTTCTTTTTCTTTTTTTATAATAAAAGGAAATATGTTTTTGTAAAATATAAAGCAGCATGGATTGGCATGTTGGTCCAGGCTGGTTTATGCTGGTTAGAGCTGGTCTACCTGGTGGACCAGTCATGCTGTTCTCAAGCTAAACTGATCTGGTGTAGCTGGTCCATCAGCACTTCTGCTTCCAAAGCTGGGACCAGCAAACCAGAAACCAGCATCCCACGCAGGTCCCAGCATGAAAAACATACTTTATGTTGGTGACCATCAATGCTGGATTTTTCAGCAGGGTTCAGTTCAGTCGTTTATCACTGATTCATCTGCATATGTCCATTCCGGCAGGTTATGGTGGACATGGGTTTGGACACAGAGCTGCTTGTCAATCTCTCAGCACCCTGTCGAATGTTTCCTTCAGAGTGTGTGCGCACGGTGCAGGACAGGGACCCTGGACACCCCTCCAAACCATCACGCTCTTCCATACAGGTATGAAAGCAAAAAGACAACAATCTTAAATACTCGTAGGTCAAACATGTCCCCTGAATGTTAATGGTCTCTTTTCTTGCAATGTTTTGCAGAAACCGGGCAATCCAGAGGTGAGTGTCGTACACATACAGGTGTTTTTATACCATGGTGGAAACTTATTTTTATAATGATCTAATTATATTTACTTTACCCTAAACCTGACCCTGAACTGAAACCTTTGTATGTTTTAATCAAGATGTTATTTGACCTAAGTGAATTCAGACATGTAAGTGATTTGGTGCCATAAGAAATTCGGACCCACACAAAATATGGAAGTGGACTTTTCCTTTTACTTCCCTTATTTAGTGCCTTTCTTGAAATGTTTTTTTTTCTATTTGCGGTTACCGTCTCAGAAAAAGAGGAAGAAAAAGGCAAATGAATGAAAGAAAGGAACAGAAAGAAATGGAAGGCAAGAAGTTACAGGCAGAATCTGTGATGAGTTTTATTGAGTGGGAGGCATGTGTAGAGAGACTTCAGGACAATTTCTAGAAGCAACACACCCTATTGCAAATGTGGACATCTTGCACTGAGGTCATTTAATGAGCTAATTCAACCAGTGACCAACTGAACAAAACACAAATCCACCCACACACACAGAGTTTCTAGTCTCTTACGGATATGTTTTAGTGCAACCAGATGATAAAATATTAAGATATGTCAGGTATTGCTCTGGTGAGTGTAGTGCAAACGCGGTATAGTATCACTTATTTGTGCAAGCCAGGTTTGAATCTAGCCTGGTGTAATTAAACCAGATGCTCTTGTTTAAATACACAATTATCTGTAAAGAACAGAAAGAAGATTATGATCATTTTACCATTTCTATAGCTCATGGTTTCTTCTGTCATTTAAACATCTCTAGCCATGACTAATTTGCACCAAGACTGCAATATGAAGTCATGCAAGTTTAAGGCTCACTATAACTAGCTGCTGACACTACAGACCTGTTCCACGAGTTCACACTTACGTATCACATACATATTTGATGTGCTGTCCTGGATACTTCGAGTACCCAGAGTACCCCAACCCACAGTACCACCCGTGTATGTAAGTGGTTAGAACTAAAAGAGAAGAAGTGGAGAAGGGGTGGTGGAGGGATACTGATAGACTATCAATGAACAGAGGTAGGACTGCTGCATATATATACCTCTTATTGTTGATTAGCGGAGTGCTTTCCACTTGTGTCAGTTATCTGGACGTGCTCCTCCCAAACCTTGTTAATAAAACATCATTTAAAATGTTGCCAAGTTGCCAAGTTTTTATCTGGTCCTGACAAGTGAAGGGCAGCAATGAGCAACAAGAGAAGAGGGGAATACATGAATAAATCAATGCATAAATAAATAAAGAACTATGATTTTATATTCAAAGCCAGTAGCCAATGCAGCAATCATTAAACTGGGTTTGTATGATACATTTGTTTATAGGGACTTCAGGAGATCCAGCCAGCAGTGCATTACAATAATCTTGAGTTCATGAATGCAAGAACTAGCTTTTCCGAATTAGGAACAGAAAGCATGTTTTGTATTTCTCAGGAGGAAGAATGTTGTCAAGAAAAACTCCCCATCAAGCTGGGCATCTGGGGTGAAGACCTGTAGAAATAGTGATATCAGTGTGTTCATATTTGTAGAAGCTTATGTTTAGAGGTTTTCATCGCATCATTGCCGGACGAGTCATTTTTGTGCTCAAGTTCAAAAACAGTAAATCAATAACTCAATGGAAAGTAGCTAAAGCCACTAGATGATTTAATGCGCCAACTGTTGGATCTTTATATCTGTCTTCTCTCCTTACCCGTGCTCACATGCTGTATTTTAATATAATATAGCCAATTATCCAATAAAGCTGGTATTGAAGGGTCTGAAAAGTCACTACTCTAAGTCAATGAGTTTGAAGTTGCAAACTGATAAATTAGACAGGAAGATTTAAATTGTGCGTGTCCCCTGTACATTATATGTAGCATAGACTTTATTCATGTATGCTCTGTGTTGTCTGATGGTGTGCAACCCTCTTATTCACTCGTAATTTCTCTAATGTGGAGACTCTTTTGATTCGGCCCATTTGTAGCATTTTAGAGATGGAAAAGGAAAAGCTCCACTCACCGTTTCTTCAGAAAATGCAAAAATGTATTTCATTAATACTAAAATAAGCTTAAATCATCCATCTTGATTTTTTTCTCTCACTGAGCCAATTGTATTCACTGTAAACAAATGTATGTGCTATTTACTTATTACACATACTTACTTACAATATTACACATAATATTTTTGAACAGTTTTTAAGGCTTGGTTCTTTAATGCAATCTAGCTGAATAAATGATGTACAGTCAACTAAATTGTGAATTTTATATTTTAAGTTAAATGTGCTTATTTATTTTAAGTGGATTTAAAAAGAGTATTCATTAGAATTAATAGAAATGACATGTTTATATTTGACTTTGAGTTAGACTTTATGCTTGCTAGCATAGTACAAGTAGAAATAAACTTGTTACTGCACTGGCATTAGCAAAGTTATTGCTCATTGAAGAATGCAGTATGCAACATATTATAAGAATACATGCAGTTATCCACATCTTAACCATAAGGTCTAATACATCACAGACACAACATAACAGAAACTCTTTCAAAAGTCAAACATATCTGATCATTAAACATTAAAAGATGTTTCCTTTACTCAATAATATATTAAATAACACTTAATTCCAAAATTCAGTGTTAACTCTCAATTCAAATTAACTCTCAATTTGAGCCAAAGCATGCTGAAACTAACAATGGTGTCTCTAAATAAAACTGCACAATTGAGCTAATTTTCTTAAAATAAATAGGTAGTCTTTTCCCCCCTTAATTTAAACAGCTTTTTTCGCTTCCTCAATTTAAGCTTAAAATTATTTAAATTTCCTTAAAAAAAGAAAAAAAAAAGGAAACTATCTCTTGGTTTTATTAGTGAAATGTTCTCAATATTTTCTATACAACACTGAACCACATTTTTATAAAGAAAATACACACAGTGTTTGTAATTATCACCTTCATGTATTTTATGGAGAATTAAAAAAATAATTAAAGTTCTTTGTGTGGTTCATACAGTGATTGTATTCTGGTATTCTTTTATGTCTGCCTTGGTATTTAGCTAAAATTTGTATAATTCTGCACAATGTTGCTGCCTAAATCCTGAAATAGACTCTGAGCCATGCTGGGAACTCAAAACCATAGAAGCATAGGATCCAGATGCACTAACTTTGATACAAAAGTACAAGAAACAGGGAATCAAGGAAACAGACCTGAACTCACCTAACAATACAGCCAGACCTGACAATGAACACTACACAATGATTGTCTAAAAAAACAAAAGCTCAGACAGAAAACTTTACACTCCAGAGGTTGTTATGCTTTGAAATCCTGTTCAATGAGCAGTTTGCTATGTTTTGAAACATATTCATACACGTCAGCACTTGCATGTTTTTCCTCTTTATAATCAAGTTTAAATGGACATAATAGTCTTTTGAAATCTGCCTTTTCTCTGTGTATGTGTGAAGGTCTCTCGAGTCCTCCAGCGTTCTCCTGGCACTGGTGGTACGTGGTGATGGCCATCGCTGTCGCTGTGGCTCTTTCTGTGCTCTTGGCTGTGTACGTGACCAGGCTGAGGCGGAAAGAGACGCGCTTCGGGTGGGTGGTGATGAACTGTCTTTTCCATTCAGGGGACACACATACATTGTCCACACACATTTAGCTGTGATTTCTTTATTTTTATATAGGATTCTGACACTGTGGATGTCAACAGAGTGTTCAAGTTCAATTCCATACAACTGAAATGGCAGGAAACTGACTTTTTAAAAATTGAAGGGGTCCTATAATGCTTTTTACATGTTCACGTAACACATCTGTCATAGAGGCGGGAACTAAACACCTACTGACCTACTGGGAAGAGAGGAGCTGCAACAATGGGGAATATTGGAAAAATAATGTGTTTTTAAACATTTAAGCTGGAAATCATATTCTAGTAGAGCCTGAATACTTTGTCAAAGGGCATAATAGGTCCTCTATAAGATAAGAAACTCTTACCCAAATTGTTCCACAAATGACTAGACCCGAAGAAATAATTTGCAGCTTTCTGTTTACATCATTGGACAAACATTTGTATGCACCCATAAGCTGGAGATGATGTCATCAATGTTTTAGTTCATTTTCCAAGAAAAGAAAAATGTGCACTTTAAGTGCAAATATCTGTAGGAGTTTTACTGACTTTCATTACATTCATCGCAGAAGGATGTTCTCCTGTGCAATATAGGGTTTCCCCCACAGTTCAAAGACATGCAGCACAGGAGGAGACACTAAATTATCAGTAGCTGTAAGTGTGACTGTATAAATCCCAGCAAGCAAGTTTGCATTTAAAAGATGTCTAATAGCCGCCAAACACAGCCCTGACATCTAGGCTAAAACAAGGCAACATTTGGGCTGTACATATACAATTTAATAGACGTCTAACCATAGCCCAATAATAGACTAGTCATCTAGAACATGAACATGTCAAAGAAATGAAACCAAACAGCTTGTGATCACTGTTGACTTTGCTTACATGATGGAATATCATACATCTGGCAAGTTATTTAGGCAAAAATGACATGTAACCAAATTCAAGGTTATTTTGGCTAGCAGTGTGCGGACTACACTCACAAGGATTATTAGGAACACCTGTTCAATTTCTCATTAATGCAATCATCTAATCAACCAATCACATGGCAGTTGCTTCAGTGCATTTAGGGGTGTGGTCCTGGTCAAGACAATCTCCTGAACTCCAAACTGAATGTCAGAATGGGAAAGAAAGGTGATTTAAGCAATTTTGAGCGTGGCATGGTTGTTGGTGCCAGACGGGCGGTCTGAGTATTTCACAATCTGCTCAATTACTGGGATTTACACGCACAACCATTTCTAGGTGTGGCAAGCAGCGGGGCGAGGGACCGCGAGAGCGGGACCGGGGACGAGTGATAATGAGTGCCAGCTGCGTGTCACACCGGTCTCGTCTCGCGGTCGAGTGACGGGAGCATAAAAGGAGGAGCGAAGACAGCGGAAGGCGAGAGAGGACCAGGCCTGGATTTTGTGTTATGTTTGTTTACGTTTGGTTATGTCGGTGGGCAGTCGTCCGTACTTTTGTTTTGTTTATTTATTTTGATTAAAATCTTTTGAACGTTCGCCGGTTCCCGCCTTCTTCCTTCCACCCACAACGAACCTCATTACACTAGGGTTTACAAAGAATGGTGTGAAAAGGGAAAAACATCCAGTGTGCGGCAGTCCTGTGGGCGAAAATGCCTTGTTGATGCTAGAGGTCAGAGGAGAATGGGCCGACTGATTCAAGCTGATAGAAGAGCAACTTTGACTGAAATAACCACTCGTTACAACCGAGGTATGCAGCAAAGCATTTGTGAAGACACAACACGCACAACCTTGAGGCCGATGGGCTACAACAGCAGAAAACTCCACCGGGTACCACTCATCTCCACTACAAATAGGAAAAAGAGGCTACAATTTGCACGAGCTCATCAAAATGTGACAGTTGAAGACTGGAAAAATGTTGCCTGGTCTGATGAGTCTCGATTTCTGTTGAGACATTCAGATGGTAGAGTCAGAATTTGGCGTAAACAGAATGAGAACATGGATCCATCATGCCTTGTTACCACTGTGCAGGCTGGTGGTGGTGGTGTAATGGTGTGGGGATGTTTTCTTGGCACACTTAAGGCCCCTTAGTGTCAATTGGGCATCGTTTAAATGCCACGGCCTACCTGAGCATTGTTTCTGACCATGTCCATCCCTTTATGACCACCATGTACCCATCCTCTGATGGCTACTTCCAGCAGGATAATGCACCATGTCACAAAGCTCCAATCATTTCAAATTGGTTTCTTGAACATGACAATGAGTTCACTGTACTAAAATGGCCCCCACAGTCACCAGATCTCAACCCAATAGAGCATCTTTGGGATGTGGTGGAACGGGAGCTTCGTGCCCTGGATGTGCATCCCACAAATCTCCATCAACTGCAAGATGCTATCCCATCAATATAGGCCAACATTTCTAAAGAATGCTTTCAGCACCTTGTTGAATCAATGCCACGTAGAATTAAGGCAGTTCTGAAGGCGAAAGGGGTCAAACACAGTATTAGTATGGTGTTCCTAATAATCCTTTAGGTGAGTGTATATCAGGTCCATAGTTGAAATGACGGCGAAATGACGACTATTGCTTGCTGGGGTATGTCTGTGTATTAGCACATATGATGTTTCTCTGCCTATGGCCTGCTATGCTTGAATAAGCTCAATCATCCACTCATAACCTTACATAGGACATGCGTTAGCAGGAAGATGACCTCACAGCTAACAGACATCTCTGTCATTTTGATTCATTGGGGTCAAGCATCATTCTTTTTAGTAAAATTAAGAACTGAAATAATATAGAATATCTGTTAAGTGTGCATATGTTTGTTTAGTAACATTTACTATAGATATAGCATTACCCAAAAACATATTGACTGCATAGATGAATGAAAAATACAAAGGGGTTCTGTTTCATGTGAAGATATGTTTGTGTGTGTTGTACAGTGAGGCATTTGAACCCATGATGGAGAGCGGTGAACTCGTCGTCCGATACCGAGCTCGTCGCACATACAGCCGACGCACGACAGAAGCCACGCGTGAGTTTGCTTTTTCTTTAGCCACATATGAAACTGTCTGGTTCAGAGTCTTTTCTTGCTTGCACATGAAGCTGTAAATCAGTAACACCTGGCTAAATAATTATAATAATAAAATCTCCCTTTTACTTTTACTCCCTTACTTTTAGACTGTAAATGTCATGACTAACATATTGAAATACAATTGGTATTTTATAACCACCCATTGTCACCTTAACAAAGCAAAGACGCTGTTGTGTTGTATTGACTCTCACACCCTGCTGGCAGAAAAGTTGAGGGTCATGAAAATGGCTTTTCATTTGCACAGACTGAAGACTAAAGCCGAAACTGCACCACTATTCTTTTGCAGTCTTGTAAGCAGTGCTATTTCTCTCAGGAAACGTACTAGTTTATGATACTCAGTGGGGCAGCCGGTCTCGGAGCCCTCCCCAGCTCTACAGCGCCCCACACATTTCTAATGTAAACCTGTGGTGAAAATGGTACTGCAGCGCACTCTCATAGAGAGCAGATTTCTAGCTGACCCGCTTATTTTCACGCGTCATTACTTCATGTAAACCTCGCTCCAGACCAAGGCGATTTTAGCCCACTTCAGATATGCGTCTGCATCAGGTTAGTGACTAGTTGGCATGTCTGTTCTTCCTATGTGGAGTATCAAATTAATGAGATTGTGAACCCTGTGATTTAAACATGCTTATGTGAATAGTTTTTATATAGTTCTGTTGTGTTTGTGTTTATGCTTGTTCTGAGGCATGACTTTGTTTTCCTCACTGGAATTCCTACACAACGTTGAATATTCTAAAACAACATTCGGATGCAATAAATACTACATTAAGGCAATTCTAACATGTCATTCTATGTGTTTGTTGTATGTAATAAAGTTGTCAATCATTATTAGAGCCCCATCCTCAGGCTGAATAACGCAAGGACATTAGAATTCTGTCAAAAGTGTGTCTTATGTGTTCAGCTATTAGAATATAAAACTTACAAAATGGTAATCATAAACTAGCGCTAAGACCCATAATCTGTCCAACCTACATTTATGGCCAGGAGCCACAACTGGAGGAGAGTTACCTCTTTTATTTCAGCAGAGGCTGGCGATATGTGTTGTCTCTTTTGAGTATTATATGACGTCATATCTTTTACTTGTGGACACGAGAAAGTGAAAAATGGCGGACGTAGAGACCCATATCTACAGAAATACGACCTGCACAATCTTAAATGTATCATTCAACTATTCCCCATGGTCAAGAGTTAAAAAAGCATATCGGAATGCAATACGTGTAGAATCGCAATTCTTAAAAATCACAATACATATCGTATCAGGCACCCAAGTATTGAATTGGGAAATAGGTGCATCGTCTTACTGTCATAAAATGCAACACTTCATGATAATGTGAAGTATGTGTAAGTTGATGGTCTCAAGAGTATTTCATGACAGAAGATCAGTCAACCTGGCTTCTGAGTACACTGATGTTTTCACTGTTGTTTGGCAGAGGTTGGAAGGAAATGAGCGTGCACTTATAACCTGGCATCACATTTCACCCTCAAACTGCTGGATTTATTACTGACAGGGACTGATGTGCCTCAACATGCAGGGGCAACTAAACTGGATAGAGAGAGGGAAAAGTGTACCTAGAGACTAACAGATAAAGAAAAACACATTCACGTTAACATAGAAACATGAGAAATGGGTGTTGGCTTTAAAACCTGACAGCACCCACCCAACCCCCTCACACACACTTTGTGAGGACATTCATTGGCACAATGTAATCTCTAGCTCCTTACCCTAACCCTACCCATCACAATAAGTGCCTAACCTGAACCCTTACCCTGAACCGAATTATACCTCTTAACCCACCAACAGGCTTCTCAGAAAGTGAGGACCAGCCAAAATGTCCCCCTTTTACTCTATTTGTCCTCACTCTAATGGTCTAAAACCCACAAAGATACAGTAGTTATAATGCACACATGCAGAACCTGATTCCACCAAGTACAATATGTTCCTGTATCAACATGTTTGTTAATCCTGGAACAACATTCCAATCAACCAATCAGATTCAAGGGATAAGTTTACAGTTTATGTCAAGTTTAGGCTTACAACCAAGGTTATGTGCTTCTAAATCAGTGTTATTCACCTATCATTTCACTCTGATTTTAGGGATATGTTATGGGTAGGGTTAAGTAGGGATAGGACTACATTTTCAGACAGGAATGTTGTTCCAGGATCAACAAAATATGTTGCACCATGGAGCACGTCTAACTTGGCAAAATCAAGACACACACAGAGACACAAAGCTTAACTTGCTCTTAACCTGAAATATCCCTTTAATATCATTGATTTTTATTTTTTCAATGTTTCTTACAAATGTAATATATTTCCCTTTCAAGGAACTCACGCTGCGTCACCGCTTTGGGAACGCCTCTGTGTGATTGCATCGTGAAGCACATGTGTAATCAGTCCAATAGAGAGACGGAACGTATAGGCGGGTGACGTCATAGACCCGGAAGGTATAAAGCATACCGGCAAACACACGCCCCTAGCTTCTGTTTCCTTTAGCAAGCGCTCTATGTAACATTGTCCTTGTCAGCTCTGTGTTTGTGTCTGAGTTCAGACTTTTTGTTTTCTTATAACAAGTTTGCAACACTTACTGACACACTAAAAGAGAGACACTGTGGCGAGAAACAGCGTTACTGAAAGTGTGTTTTCCCTGCTCTCGTTTGCCTCTCGAGTGGGGATACACATTTGATGTGCGGCGTTTGTTAGGAGAACGCAGCGCAGTCGGCTCGAGGGGGTCGGCTGCGAGCATTGTGAGGTTTTGCCTCTTAGAGTGCTGGGCGCTCTTCGAGGAGGGCGACGCGGCTCGTTCTTCGCAGCTTAGACTCTGCTGTTGCTGAGGCGC